>OX246748.1:1304691-1893870 GCA_945910005.1 Isoperla grammatica
CCTAATTGTACATAAGATGTGGCACAACACATCAAACACTCCTGCTGCTCCAACTAACCTAACTCTTGACGAGCACTGTACCTGTACATCAACAGTTACGTTTCCATTCACCAACCCAAACCTTTGCAATTTTAGTAAAATAAGTATTCCTTACATGTAAGCCTTTATGTCAAAACATGTATAGAGAAACACCTCTTATTGAAATAACCACTTAATTTAAATAGAAAACGTGTTCTGAACACATTGCTTGATGTAAATAACATATCCCTTTCAGCACTACACCATCAGATCAGTCAGCGGTCTCGTCTGACGAGTGGTCGGGGGAGGCGAGGCCCGAAATGAGCTGTCCACGGTTGTTATCACGTCTCGCTTGCACAAAGATATTCAGCAACAGCTGGTGTAATCATTACGGACAATCACCTCATCATCTTCGAGACAAAGCCATAAATCAAGATGATGTTTGCCTCTTTTATTGATGTGATTGTAGTTAATAACTCTTCGATGTAAAAATCAAAATAAATATTAATGATTGCAGATGTTCACGGGTTATCAAATATTAACATTTATGATACTATATAAGTTGTACAATCGCCGACATAAACTGAGTAGTAAAAATCTAGAAAATATCGCTTATCAACAAAATACATTACTTTTCGATTCCCATTACACAGCCGATTCCAATACAAGGGGGAAGCGCGTTGCCTGTAGGCTACAACCCAGGCCTGGCGTGTTTCAAACTAAAAGAACAATCTATTTGTAAGGTCTAGACTTGAAGTAAGCGTGGTCTAAAGTTTGAGCACGTCTAGCGAAGCCAATAATGTAATTATGCCACTGTCAAACATATTTTAATATTCTCTACACCCAGGACTAAAAGTTTGCAGTACGACAAGTCAATAACACAGATAATCTCGTACTCACAACCAGGAGTTGACGAGTACAGTGAAGGATGCGTTGCATTAAATAATAATTAAATACATCTTTATATTGAATTATTGGATTCAATTTCAAGCCAACAACAGTTGTAGAGATATTGCAGTTAGCCTGGCTTTAAATAAAGTAATATAAAATTAATGTTATCATGTATTCTTGAGGAAATCTTATAGACATTTAGAAAACTTTCCAGTACGGCACATGTTTTGTTTTCTGACCATTCATTGCTAAATTACGGTGAAATAGATAAAAAAAAGAGAGCGAAAGTGTTCACATCGAAAGTCACGGCCAATGAGAGCCTAGAATCGTCTCCCGAAGGTCTTTGGACCCAGGCCTGTCCACCGCCTTCTGTAAAACACGTTATTTTTTTGTCGACTGGGCTTCGCACATTTTTCTGTCACGCCGCATTTTTTATCGTAACTCTGTTTATCTTGTTGATCACAATTTTTGACACTTGTTGCATCGTTACCTGGCGCTCTGCCCTGCAGGGGGTGGAGGGGGTGGAGGGGGTATAGGTGCTGTCAGGTATACTCCATCCTCTCTCACCTGCATCGTTACCTTTCGCTCTCTCAGCAGGGGGTGGAGAGGGTATAGGTGCTGTCAGGTATACTCCATCCTCTCTCACTTGCATCGTTACCTTTCGCTCTCTCAGCAGGGGGTGGAGAGGGTATAGGTGCTGTCAGGTATACTCCATCCTCTCTCACTTGCATCGTTACCTTTCGCTCTCTCAGCAGGGGGTGGAGAGGGTATAGGTGCTGTCAGGTATACTCCATCCTCTCTCACTTGCATCGTTACCTGGCGCTCTCTCAGCAGGGGGTGGAGAGGGTATAGGTGCTGTCAGGTATACTCCATCCTCTCTCACTTGCATCGTTACCTTTCGCTCTCTCAGCAGGGGGTGGAGAGGGTATAGGTGCTGTCAGGTATACTCCATCCTCTCTCACTTGCATCGTTACCTTTCGCTCTGCTCTGCAGGGGGTGGAGAGGGTATAGGTGCTGTCAGGTATACTCCATCCTCTCTCACTTGCATCGTTACCTGGCGCTCTGCTCTGCAGGGGGTGGAGAGAGTATAGGTGTTGTCAGGTATACTCCATCCTCTCTCACTTGCATCGTTACCTAGCGCTCTGCCCTGCAGGGGGTGGAGAGGGTATAGGTGCTGTCAGGTATACTCCATCCTCTCTCACTTGCATCGTTACCTGGCGCTCTGCTCAGCAGGGGGTGGAGAGAGTATAGGTGCTGTCAGGTATACTCCATCCTCTCTCACTTGCATCGTTACCTGGCGCTCTGCTCAGCAGGGGGTGGAGAGAGTATAGGTGCTGTCAGGTATACTCCATCCTCTCTCACTTGCATCGTTACCTGGCGCTCTGCTCAGCAGGGGGTGGAGAGAGTATAGGTGCTGTCAGGTATACTCCATCCTCTCTCACTTGCATCGTTACCTGGCGCTCTGCTCAGCAGGGGTTGGAGAGGGTATAGGTGCTGTCAGGTATACTCCATCCTCTCTCACTTGCATCGTTACCTGGCGCTCTGCCCTGCAGGGGGTGGAGAGGGTATAGGTGCTGCCAGGTATACTCCATCCTCTCTCACTTGCATCGTTACCTGGCGCTCTCTCTGCAGGGGGTGGAGAGGGTATAGGTGCTGTCAGGTATACTCCATCCTCTCTCACTTGCATCGTTACCTGGCGCTCTGCTCAGCAGGGGGTGGAGAGGGTGTAGGTGCTGTCAGGTATACTCCATCCTCTCCCACTTGCATCGTTACCTGGCGCTCTGCTCTGCAGGGGGTGGAGAGGGTATAGGTGCTGTCAGGTATACTCCATCCTCTCTCACTTGCATCGTTACCTGGCGCTCTGCCCTGCAGGGGGTGGAGAGGGTATAGGTGCTGTCAGGTATACTCCATCCTCTCTCACTTGCATCGTTACCTGGCGCTCTGCTCTGCAGGGGGTAGAGAGAGTATAGGTGCTGTCAGGTATACTCCATCCTCTCTCACTTGCATCGTTACCTGGCGCTCTGCCCTGCAGGGGGTGGAGAGGGTATAGGTGCTGTCAGGTATACTCCATCCTCTCTCACTTGCATCGTTACCTGGCGCTCTGCTCAGCAGGGGTTGGAGAGGGTATAGGTGCTGTCAGGTATACTCCATCCTCTCTCACTTGCATCGTTACCTTGCGCTCTGCTCTGCAGGGGGTGGAGAGGGTATAGGTGCTGTCAGGTATACTCCATCCTCTCTCACTTGCATCGTTACCTGGCGCTCTGCTCTGCAGGGGGTGGAGAGGGTACAGGTGCTGTCAGGTATACTCCATCCTCTCTCACTTGCATCGTTACCTGGCGCTCTGCTCTGCAGGGGGTGGAGAGGGTATAGGTGCTGTCAGGTATACTCCATCCTCTCTCACTTGCATCGTTACCTGGCGCTCTGCTCTGCAGGGGGTGGAGAGGGTATAGGTGCTGTCAGGTATACTCCATCCTCTCTCACTTGCAGCGCTGTGCTACAAGTGTATTATACCCTCTCTACCTGCAACCCCAGGACACACTAGCCCCAGGTCTGCACTAATACTACGCGAGTTTAAACTGAAGCCAAATTGAGGCACGACTCCAAATATTCAAGCGGTCTATTACGTAGCGGGCTCGAGCCCCGGCACCAAGGACCCGTGCTCGAGCCCCGCTGGGACCTTGATCCTCTGGCCTCTAACCCCGGGCACCGCTTCCTAAGGCATTGGCCAAATACGAAGGTAACCGCACAAGGCTGGCTATGTTGCGAACAAACAATGGGCCGACTGTTTAGCGGTGATAGCATCGCAGGCAGACAGCCAATCAAGCGACTGATCTACTTGACCCGTCGTTGCCCGAACAACACCAACAATCAATCAATAACAACAGTAGCACAAGAATAACATAGAAACAACAATAGGCCTACCTTTATCAGCCTGCATTCATAGATAAATTGTTAACTTATTATGTCATAACTGTGGAAAACCATAAAGAAAAGACATCAGGCCAAACTAAAACTATTTTACTAATAACTTAAACTTAGAAAAGAATCAAACACTAAATGCTTCCTAGTTAGGGGCTGCTCACGAATGATGTACATGAATATGGAGGGGGGGGGGGATATTCTTGTGACATGGTCACCTCCAATACACAGTATGTATTATTATTGTAAGTGTTGTAAATCTGTTATCTGCAATATGTAGTAAATTTCAGAAATTAATATGTTGTTTTTATTCAAATATCGCGCCATTTCGTTCTTTTTCTTTTTTTATCTGGGTATGGGGTGGAGGAGTTGTAATATTTAAGACATCATTAAAACAGTTGGTCACACTGATAATGAATTACCTCACACATTTGATCCTTTCAACTGAGTAAATAAAATCAGAAACAATCAATTTTTCTTTCGAAAATGTTCTTTGATTATTGTAGTTATTGAATCACTCGTTACATTCTTTTAAATCGTATTAGCAGATAATCATGGAGATAAAATGCCATCCGCGGTGGCTCATGCGGTTGAGTCTCAGCGTATGACATCTAGGGACGTGGGTTCGAATCCCGTATCGGGCATGGGTATTTTTCATCCCGCATCGTCTGGAATATCATTATTGCAGTAACAGACTCGCAAAGCAACAAGAACCATCGTCATTAGTGTAAATAGTTATTAGCAAATCTTTTTTTTTGTGATGATTGGGGAATTATTGTTTCATGGGTTGGTTGTTTTAACTTGTTGCTCAGTACAGTGCAGTGGACCGATGTGGCCTTTTGATTGCGCGTGTGTTTAGTGCAACTTTAACTGATCAAAACTACTGAAAGTAGGTGAATGCAGAATGCACAGGTATGCTCAACATGTCTCACATGTATTACTGTAGTATATTAGTCAAGTGTTTATTGTCTGTCCGCCGGCCTAAAGACAAGATGAGCTGTTTATTATTCTCGTTTCTCGCGTTGTAGCAAGGTTATAGCATGGTGGCGTAGTTCACACGGCTTCCGCTCCATCCCCCGGTAGCAGCACTGACTGCATCCGTTATGAGGGCAATTCGAACATTTCTGATCATTGCGAACATATTTTTTTTAGTTTACTTAAGTTTAGTTTATTGGACAACATATAGGCCTACATACATTACATAATAATGATACATATTTGATGACAGATACAGTGATCTGTATTAGATATGATCACTGGATGAGCGCACTGAGCATTTTAGCCCACACGCCAAACACGTACGTAGGCCCTACTGAATGTTGAGGTAGGCCTACTTTGCTTTATATATCATCGGCTTTATATTCAACAAGTGTTATTATCACAGTCCCATAATATCTACATTGTTCGAACTAAGATTAGTCGAACACTACCAACGTACAATACAATCAACAGAAGTCTGCTTCTACAATCTCACTTATTTTTCAATTTACAATAGGTAGGGCCTACAGGAATACTTCAGATAAACCCGGTAAAATCAACAAAGCTCGTTGTCACCTAATACATTAGTCGACTTTGTGTGTAGCGTAGTGGCCGTAATTCCTTGGACGTTAGTATGGTGAGCCACGGTTCCAGGTTCGAATCCATGCTCGGGCACGGCATGTTATCTTCTCATTTCACCCACGCATCGTCTCGATTAGCATCGTTGCCAAAGTATGAGTCGTGAAGCCTAAATGTCGTCATCGTCATAATCGAAGGGTTTCGTTCGATCATAAAAGCTAGACATAGAATGGAAATGATGAAACTGAGATGTCAGTTTTTATCCAAAGGTTTGCTTTTGTTTAGATTTTCAGTAAACTTAGGTCTATGGCTCCGCATGATTCCATATGTTGTATTTACTTTACTTTACTTTATTGTAATGGCCATTGTAGGTGGACACAATGCCCTCTTTAGCCTGATGAGTGATGATTGATGAATGATATGAGGAAGGGAGGAGGGGAAGCCTGGTACCGGCACGTAGCCTACTCCTGTCGAAAAGTACCAAGGGGACCATCGGCTTTACGTCCACCTCCTGACCTAGCCCGAGGTTGCTTAACTTCGGTGTTCGTATGGGAACCGGCTAAGCGACCGATATTATGTAGTTACGAACAAAGAACGAGCGGCTGAGGGGGTTCGCCCCCCGGCCCCCCCGCATATTAAACGTGACGTGGAAACCGGTAGTCCTCTCATTTCAATGTTAGACTGTACAATCGGTTCGAATCGATACCGTGATTGATTGATAGTTGGCTGCGATCCTAGCGGATTGATTCGGAAGCTGCTCCGCTGGGCAAGCTGGTAATTAATAACACGATCACGGAGGTTACCGAACAACATTAGATGACGCTTGCTACGAGGCTAATCGAGACGATGAGTAGACGCCTGAGAATATAGATGGAAACATTTTCACTTCTCAAATTAATAGAATATTTGTTATATATTATTTATATTTATGGGACATTTATATATTTTATTTATATATTATATATTATTTATATAAATATTAGAATGTTGTACATTCTTCCATCAACTCTCATCTATAATCATGAGTAATCTATAGAGCACCAATAAATGTGATTATATTCTATATTGATTTGTGGCCAAGTTAAGTCCTGTATTTGAGTTAATTTAATGCGATATTTGAAATATTTCTTGTATGTTCAACGGATTCTGAACGAAAGAGCCGACGTCAGTTGTGTCCAAGCCGTGTAAACAAATACCTGGGATTCCTCTGTGATTGGTTCAGACAAAAGAGTTGAGACTGGAAGTGGTGACGCAATAGTGTTGCTTTACGTCTCTATTAGAGTTGTACAGAAACAACCTTACCAGTGGTTGGTGGCCAACCACGTTGGTCAACCACGTCGGTCAACCACGTTGGCCAAACACGTTGGCCAAACGTTTTTCATTAATATCGTGATATCGCTTCATGGATTGAAAAAGTGATTCATACCCAGGAATTGGTTTTGTAAATTGGCTCAGCAACATATTTCCAAACTATCAAATATTATAATTCTTTTGATTGTAATTTCGGTAGTTAATTAATGAATGAATGAATGAATTAATTAATTAATAATAAATTATTGAATTAGTTGCATAACAAATGTATCAATAACAATATTTAAAAGACAAAAATCCATTGTTTAGTTGAAACAAAACAAAATCCAAGGTATCACTCTTCAAAATCTTGATGCGTTCTCGTTGTAATAGTGAAACCGTGCAACGAGGGTAATCATGACGAAGCGACTATATGTACACCCGTTTAGGTGGGCAAGTGCAGTCGAATGGCTGATATCATGTCAGAGAGGGGGGGGGGGATGTGTGGGCAGTGGGCGTACCTGATCGCATCCCCCGAAAATTACCTGTCACCCTGGAATGCAGCCGATGGAAAAATAAATAACTTTTCACGGGTCGCTCGGACAATATTTAGGTGTTTGCAGCCGAAAAGGCAATTTTTATTTTTACTTTCCTCTGTCTGTCTGTCTGTCTGTCTGCCTGTCTGCCTGTCTGCCTATCTGTCTGTCTGTCTGTCTGTCTGTCTGTCTGTCTGTCTGTCTGTCTGTCTGTTGTCTGTCTGTCTGTCTGTCTGTCTGTCTGCCTGCCTGTGTGTCTGTCTGTCTAGCTGCCTGTCTGCCTGCCTGCCTGCCTGTCTGTCTGTCTGTGTGTCTGTCTGTCTGTCTGCCTGTCTGCCTGCCTGCCTGCCTGCCTGGCTGCCTGCCTGGCTGCCTGTCTGCCTGCCTGCCTGCCTGCCTGCCTGCCTGCCTGTCTGTTCGTCTGCCTGCCTGCCTGTCTGTGTGTCTGTCTGCCTGTCTATCTGTCTGTCTGTCTGTCTGTCTGTCTGTCTGTCTGTCTGTCTGTCTGTCTGTCTGTCTGTCTGTCTGTCTGTCTGTCTGTCTGTCTGTCTGTCTGTCTGTCTAAACCCAACTGAATCAGGACGGACAAGCGCTGTAGTACGTCGTAGCACGTCGTAGTACGTCACGTATGTGAGCCAGTGAACGACACCCCAGATGTTTCTTCTGTAATGAATGTGAACTGCAGCAAATACGATTGCTGGCTTCACCAATACATAATATACCTAAACGATTATGTTACGGCTCGTCTAATATTTACCGTACATATTCAAGTTGGGGTTTCGGGATAGGGGGGGGGGGTGAATCCCCCACTATTCCCTTCCGGTATACGCCACTGGCTGTTAGTACAGTATACTACTTCTAGAACCCGGTACTTGCTAGAAACATAGAGAAACAAAACAATACAGTGACAAAGAGGCTGACGATAATTTTAAAGAAACTCGGATCTTTTGGCGTGTATTAATTTTGTTTTTATAAATTCTTCGAAAATAATATAATATGAATTATGGATATATCAAACGACAAACCTGGTGTTTAGCTTTGGCTCTGGGCTTCACCGTAATTACTGTGACATGTGGATCAAAATTAACTAAGACCACAAAACGCACGCAAATGATTATACTGTAACGGTTGACTTTTTACACCTTTCCGTGACTCAAACGATTCTGAAACGGTTATTTGCAGAAAAAGTTCTTTTCTGCACCTGTAGATGGGGTCACGTGAGCTTCGTCCTCGAGCAGGAAGCTGTGCTGTGTGTGTGTGGTGGTTGGGCCCGCGGACAAGACGCAAGCGCTATCTATGAGTATAGATAGCATGGAGCTTATTGGACCTTATCAGTGTGGGACAACGTGGGAAGTCTAATAAGCAACATGCAAGCTCACTCTACTTGTGCATAGAGTAACTCCTTGAGTTTACTTCTAGCTTCATCCCAGTTTTTACTCTAATTGAAGAAACAATTCTTGGAGAAGCACTCGTATTAATGAACGTACAATATTAGTTCATGTTCTTTATTTCTGCTGTCACACATTAATTCAATTCGTTTTTAATTACCTTTTCAACACACTTTTTCCCCTAGAAATGTAAATACGGAAAACTAACATTTTTTAAAACAAATACCCACATTTGAATGTAAAATCTTTTAAGATACGTTTTTAAGGGACAGTTCTCTCTCAAATTGCAACAGTACATTTGACATTGACGACACCACAATCACATGAGCGATTGCCGCAATGGTAAACGATGAAATGTACCTAGAAGAGGTTCGGTAAACCTCAATGTCAGTTCGCCGCATTGGCGCGAATCTCGTGCTATACTACACTTAGGGCTGGTCTTACAATCTCCTAAGTCTTAATAGGAAAGTTATTTGTAGCAATTAGGCTATTTGGAGGATTTCAAGAGTTTTGATTGGTGGTTGCCATGGAGGAAACAAGCTATTCGACGAATAAGTAGTTATTGGGACATTGTAAGACTGGACCTTACTAGTTTATTAATGAAATATTCAACTTTGTTAAGGTAAAAATTTAAAATATTTAAATTAAAAATATAGATAATATGCAAGATATCAAAGTTGAGCGTGGTACTTGCGTCGACCACGTCTTCCAGTTCTCCGTGTAAAAGCAGTACTGTCTGTAACCGCGGGGGGGAGGGGGGGGGGGGGGGGGGTATTTGAATAACGCTTGGGCGCGTTTACCCGCGATAGCTTGGAGAAGATAATGTGGAGTGTGTTATAAATATTGCACGTTTGAAGCGTCGTGTGTTTACTTGGACAGTACATCCAAACTCTTTAATAGTGTATAACACGTGGTTGTATACTCTAGTGTACCACGTGGTTGTATATGGATTATGGAACCTTCGGAATACAAATGTGCCATTGTGAGTCTGTTTGTGCGACACAATAACTAATAATCAATGCACCCAAATCGCTTTCGGTGGATGTAAATTAGGTTTTTGGGCCAAGGACGAGCATGGCTAAAAGTAGCTGCGAAATATATTGATGTAAGCAAATATATTCGCTTCGATTTGGGGCCAGGAACTGTTCAAAAGAAATTATTTAAGCCGTGTTTATTTATAGTTGTAATTTGTCTCTTTACTTTATGCTGCGTGTCCTGCACAGGTACATTTATGAATATTGTAGATTGAAGAACTATTTGAAGACGGGTGTGCTATAAACTCTGCTACACTCAGAACGTCGAATTGGCTCGAATCGAAAATCGGAAACCATAAACTAATATTTACCCTAAAAAGAAAACAAACAAATCAAAATTGATGTTTTCAGATTTATTTGTTTCTGATTAGTGTTTAGCCTGTCGTGTGATGAAGTGTCAAATACCCACATTACACGGTTCAATACTTTCGTCAAACTTATTGAATCCAAGGACAAAAAAGCATCAATTAATAGAAGCTATATTGTTGCAGTTTTTTACAAAACTGTTTTTGATTCGCTTTTGTTCTTGAATTCAATAAGTTTGACGCAAGTATTGAATCGTGTAATGTCGGCATTAGGTTGGAATTCATAGTCGGGCCCTACACTTAGGGCACCCATTGTTGCTATGGATTTGTTTTGTTTATGGGAAATAACATGGAAACAACTGTTACCTTGGTAACAATGGGCGCCCCTAGGTGTAGGGGCCGACTATGAAATTAAATAAATAAATACTTGTAAATAATTTGTAGCTGCTCGCACACTTCTTGCGGTGACTAGTAGGCCTAACGCATCTTTGATACTTTTAAAGGAGACTTAAAACAAACCAGTAGGCCTAGATCGAGTCCTTGTCTGACCAACACTTGTATGAAGTAGCTGCCAGCGTAGCCCAGTTCCCTGTGACGTCACGAGAACGAGGGGTCTATTATCAATCACCGGGCAAGGGTCCTCGAGTTGTCAACATGTCATGTCGCATGTTGAGTGTGTACTGTGTACCACCGCCCTTGCCACACGAAGGTGGCAGTGACTTGCACTTAGCGCAGCCAGGCGGCGGTGGACGAGGCTGCCACTTTTACACTTCTACTCTCTCACTTCTACTGTCATTTTGTATTACAGGATGCGTACGAATTCTTGTATTTTTCTCAAACAAGGTGGAGTTTCTCGGTGATTTTTTCATGATTTCTAATAGAGGGCAAAATGCCAATTAAGATATGGTGTCCAACCGAATTAGACATTGCCACGCTTTCAATCAAATGAATACTTTAGGTGTAAATGTGTACACCCAAGACAAAATAGATGATTCTACCTAAAAGGAAGGTGACAATATTTTGAGTATTGCAAACCGGGACAAAGTGTAAGGATTACGAACTCCACGGACAAGCACGGGGTCTGGTCAGTCGAAAGAGGCGAAACATTTTTAATTCAAATTTGCGTGCAAAATGCCCAGAAAACAGCTTTCCAACATGAATTAATAAAACAAAATAAATATCAATATATTATTATTCATATTAATTTTAATTAATACATATTAAGTATTTAAATGAATGAGGGTACATTTTTGTAGGCATGTTAGGCCTATGCCCGATCGTATTTCGCCAGCCGCCTGTTGAAGGAATAAACTCTGCTGACTGTGATTTGAGTGAGTGCGTGATTGTGTGAGTCAGCGTCTGCGAATGCGTCGAGGAGAGCCACTGTAAGCCCCCCCCCCCCCCCCCCCCCCACTGTTACAATCGACCGCGTTGTCTTTATTGACAGAATACCGGGACACCTTTTACCCAAAATTACAAACCGGTAAAAATACGTATTTTCAATGAGTCTCTCGAAACACCGGTACAAGTGTTCCGGTACGTCTGGGCACCTTACCTAAATGCCAAGAAGCTACCGACTCAATAAATCTTTGAACATTTTCCCAAATCAATCTGCCCACTTGAATGTTCTCTTCATGTTTAAAATTTAAATAAATATCATCTACATTCAAATCACCGAACTATTATAGTTTTTTGTCTAAGCATTTAGTATTTTAATTTGACTGGTGCACTCATGCTCTGTCTGTGAAGTGAGGGACAATTAGCAGGTGTATTGTCGCAGCTACGGTGCACGAGAGGGTGGGGGGGGAGGGGGGCATAAATAACTGTGCTAATGTATTCATGCGATGGGATCGAGACAGCCAAAGATTCGAACCATCACTCATGCATCACGACGCTTTTTATCGAACAAAACTAAATAATCGGTAAATTGCCGTGTTCTGATTGGTCGACGGGATGAGCTTCTGGTTTTTGATTGGTTGTAAACTGCTTCTAGTTAATAACATAGAGAAAATTACATAATAATATGTAAGAAAACAAAAATGTAATTTATAGTATGAAATTTATGTTTCAACGGAGGTGCAATTATAGATTCCTGCTGCATTCCTGTGTTGTTGGCCCTAGGCGGCGGTGGCCATGCAGAAAACATGCTCTCGCTCTCGGTGGGCGGTGGGTTCTAGGGTCCCCATGTTACCTACAGCTAGGGGCTCAACTGTGTAGCTAGCCAACACACTCGCTTCGCTTTTTGTATCGGCTGCAATTTATCATTCTTGTAGAGTTTGGATTATGGGTGCAGTGCTTTTACTATAGGGTACAAGCAACACCACAAGACAACAATGAAACAAATGAATTGAATCGATGGACAAACAACAAGCTGACAACAAATAATTTCTTTTGATTTTGGAAAACAAAACAAAAAACAAACAAATACACATACAATACTTTCACTTAGTCGTTGTCTATCATTAAAAGGTTTAAATGGCGAGCAGTTTCTATTGCTACACTTGTTTTTATTTCTATGGTTGCAATTTTATTGTTTTGACAGCTGATTGTTTGTCCATCAGTTCAATTCATTTGTTCCATTGTTGTCTTTTGGTGTTTCTAGTGCCCTATAGTAAAGACGTGCATCCATCCGTGAATACTACAATGTAAAAAAGTCATATTACTTGTAATGTAATTTTAAGATACTATAAAATGTAATCACCGGAAGGAATGTCACTACGATATTCCAGCCACTAGTGGGCATACAACAGGGTTTATCTAGTGCTCTACCTTACAGTGAACGGTGTTTAGACGTAGCGCGTACCACGTGACGTGTGCTGTCGAAGCTTCTGTTTGAGGCCAATCTTGATATCAAACACATTAACCGGGTTGACTCGTATCAAAGAAGTTGAAGGTTCCTTCAAAGATCGTGATCGCAGCTTTAGAGGTTGGGCCAACTCGCCGGGAGCCGGGGAGAACGCACCCAGTCTCAGTCACTGCCTTCTTAACAGGCTTGCACTGCCTTCTATAGCAGACTACAGCCCTCTACTATAACATGTAGTCGCACACACTGCCTTCTATAACATATACATGCACAGGCTTTCTATAACAGGCTTGCACTGCCTTCTATAGCAGACTACATCCCTCTATCTATGACATGTAGTCGCACACACTGCCTTCTATAACATATACATGCACAGGCTTTCTATAACAGGCTTGCACTGCCTTCTATAGCAGACTACAGCCCTCTATCTATACATGTAGTCGCACACACTGCCTTCTATAACATATACATGCACAGGCTTTCTATAACAGGCTTGCACTGCCTTCTATAGCAGACTACAGCCCTCTATCTATACATGTAGTCGCACACACTGCCTTCTATAACATATACATGCACAGGCTTTCTATAACAGGCTTGCACTGCCTTCTATAGCAGACTACAGCCCTCTATCTATACATGTAGTCGCACACACTGCCTTCTATAACATATACATGCACAGGCTTTCTATAACAGGCTTGCACTGCCTTCTATAGCAGACTACAGCCCTCTATCTATACATGTAGTCGCACACACTGCCTTCTATAACATATACATGCACAGGCTTTCTATAACAGGCTTGCACTGCCTTCTATAGCAGACTACAGCCCTCTATCTATACATGTAGTCGCACACACTGCCTTCTATAACATATACATGCACAGGCTTTCTATAACAGGCTTGCACTGCCTTCTATAGCAGACTACAGCCCTCTATCTATACATGTAGTCGCACACACTGCCTTCTATAACATACACACGTTGCCTTCTAAACAGCTGCTTGCACTGCACAGCCCTCTATCTATAACATGTAGTCACACACACTGTCTCCTATAACAGGCTTTCTATAACAGGCTTGAACTGCCTTCTATAGCAGACTACAGCCCTCTATCTATAGCATGTAGAAGGCATGTAGTCGCACACACAGCCTTCTACAATAAGCATGCACTGCCTTCTATAGCAGACTACAGCCCTCTATCTATAACATGTAGTCGCACACACTGTCTTCTATAACATACATGCATAGGCTGTCTATAACAGACACACTGCCTTCTAATAGACATGCACTGCCTTCTCGTGCCAGTCTGTCATTTGCTTCCGTCATGTCTACTGCTACTGTGCTCAAGACTGAAGCAAGCAAGTTAGCAAGCAAGCAAGCAAGCAAGCAAGAACATGTTGACTTTAGAGTCTTCTCTCATGCGTATCACTGAGTTTCGTTGCATCTTATTGCAGCTTGCCTGTCGTGTCCAGGTCTATTGTGCTCAAGTCTGAAACAAGCTAACATAGTCAACAGCCCCAGGACACGCAGGGATGAAGTTCACCTACATCTTAAAGAGTTCCTTCCGACTTCTTCCCCCAATTCATCCGGAATTATTCAACAGGCGTCTTCGTCCACCACAAAAACCGTGCATACATGAATGAAATTGCCTAAAATGTGGGCTAGGAGATCTATAATTAGGCTCGGTCATCTGTTACTAAGACTAAACGGCGCGAGGAATCATTAGTTGTGCATAAGTCGATTGAGATTTCCCTCCAGATATTCGTATTGATAAACGAAATTATGCAACTATTTGTAATGGGTCAGTTTGGCCCTCGAAGCGAGCTACCTGTATTGTGTGTGTGTGTGTGTTGTTATTTACATATTCAGATGCGGCCGGTGAAGCCAATGATAAGGACGGGTTTACCTTCTATCGGGCTTGTTACATCTTGCCGCATAGCTTCTGTTCTGTTCTGTTCTACTCCGGGGTAGGTTGGATATCATCTCGGCTAGAGTCTCCAAGAATATTCTTTTATTTGTTTATTTTATAAATATTCAAAAACGAGTATTGTTATGGTTGAGGACTGGATCTGATGCACGACAGACAGAGAAGGTTGACGCTTCACAAAGACACAATCTGATGGGCTTTATTGTGGTTTCAGCGGAGCTGCTGCTCGACGTGGGAGAATAGTCAACTAGCTTGCGTTGTTGTTGTTGCTGTTGTTGTTGTTGAAGTAAGGGCGTTGTAAGATGATTGTAGGCTGAGACCAGTACATTGGCCATGATGAAATACAATACAACTGACAAAATAATTAATATATTTTTTATATTTCGTTGAATAATTAGATATGTGTTCGACCTATTTTGTTTGGTTCTTCTTGTTGCTTCTCGACGTATCGAAGTGTTCGTTTACTTCTTCTCGTGATGTCAACGTGGACTTGTATCAGCAGCCACGTCACAACGTATAGCCCGAGACACATGGTTCGTCATAGTCGCGAGAGTCTAATCGTTCACATAGAATAATTGATTAAATAATAACATATTTTTTTAAATGTATACATTATATTATCCAGAAGCCTCTGTTAAAACTAATCGTGCTGCTGTTGTGGTATGGGTATGTGAAGACTTGTTGCTTTGCCCGTAAAAGTGGTAAGGAAAGAAGAACTGGACCCTTGGAAACATGAACCATGATATTATGAAGGAATTTCACTTGATGGTTAAGTGTTATAACCAATCCTGAACGGACATCCCTATCGAGGAACTACGCAAGCCTTGAACCAAATGTTCGGGAGCATACCCACCTTTAATATTATA
Source organism: Isoperla grammatica (assembly GCA_945910005.1). NCBI lineage: Eukaryota > Metazoa > Arthropoda > Insecta > Plecoptera > Perlodidae > Isoperla > Isoperla grammatica. The sequence continues at coordinate 1,320,220 of OX246748.1, forward strand.
AATTAAACACATTCCTTTAAACCACCAGAATCAACATTCCTGGCACCTTTGTCATTTTTTACTGCCGCTGCCAACCTTCGTACTAGACTCAAGTCAACTTGTGCATTTAAACTAGAACAACTACTGAAGTGTGTATTTATATTTGATTTATTTACTGCCTATCCCATTCAGTAATGACTAATGATTCAGAACCGATTATCCCAAATGTAATTGATTTGTCAGCTGAGGCTCATCAAGAATAATATTTCAAAGCTTTTACTAGTTTGTTAAAGCTTTCATCTACCAGTGACTTACATTCACAGTCCGTATTCTCTGTTGTGAGCTTGTAGCCATACGACCACTGTGTTTATTGTTTAAGATTTAAGACATGTTTCATTGATTATATTCCGAGTCAAAACGTTACTGCGTGTATTGAATAAATATATTACTATCTTACTACACATTCTACAACAAAATAGTAAGTAATTATATTGAAAAGATAAGAAATTGAAAATTCAATCAGTAAACTGATGTTGTGATATAAATGGTTTTAAAATCTCGATCTCTGATTAATTCAAAGCCGTTTAAAAGCCAAACTTAAAGCTGGTTCGGTAGCAGTTATAAGTTATAGAGTATTAATAAATTATCAAGTTGGAGTTGAGTATGGTAAAAACTTAAAATTGGAGGTTAAACATCGTTGTTGGGTCCGGCAAAAAGTTGCCTCCGTACGAACGGATCTGTTTGTTTCGACAGAAGCGAGCGGATCAGGCCAGCCAGCCAGCCAGGCTATCCAAATTAAATCTCTCGGAGAGACAATTAAATCCAGATGCTGTAGTAATAATAGTGCTAATAACACGGTGGAGGTAATAGAGCAGTAATTAGCATGCCTGCACGGCGCATGCGCGGCAGCTAAAACCAGGAGCTGACTGTATTGGTATTGACAGCCAGCGAGGTGATTAAAACATGCGGGAATAGTTTCGGGAATAACTCTGTGTGTTGGACAAGTTGCTTGAGAATGTGTTCACCTCATTAATTGAAGAGACACGGTTTGACTAAATGTCTTTCAGTCGCTCGTACCATTCGGGGGTGGATATTGTGTCTCTTGTGTCCCCGTGATGGAGGAGTGTCCCCGTAGGTCGGTACGGGACATCGCAACAACTTACGCGTGACGTAAGAGGTCTCGGCACTAAACAAGGTCTAGGTTAGCTTAGTTTAGGTTAGATGAAGATTAGGAAAGGATAAGAATATGTATGCATGAATAAGTTAGACAAGTTGCAGTGGCTGCACCGCGAATTGCGAACCAGAACGTTTTTATTTATCTATGGAAAATAGTTTTCGTTCCGATTATCGCTACATACATGGACATAAGTGGAATACCATTTTTACCGAGTTCTTACGTCACACTGACAATAAAATAACAATATAATAGTCTAGTCTAGTGGATAGTTATAATTGAATTTAAACTTTCGTGGCTAGATGTAATGTTAATAAAATTGAAAACACTTCGGGCTATTACGCCACGTCCCTTACCGTAGGCCATATGCCGACGTTTCAAGACCAATATCGGTCTTGTCCTCAGGGCAGATCGAGAGCTACTGGACTGCCCTGAGGACAAGACCGATATTGGTCTTGAAACGTCGGCATATGGCCTACGGTAAGGGACGTGGCGTAATAGCCCGAAGTGTTTTCAATTTTATTAACATAGTGGATAGTTATTGGATAGTTCACTGGAACTGTGATATGAACGCGTAAATATAAGTTATCAGTATCACATGTCATTTCACAGATTCGTGTGGCGGACAGGGGTGAATAAAACCCGTCCCAATAGAGTGCGCTAGTCTACCGCGCATTAGTGCGTCCTCTGCCCGCTCGGCGGCGCTGATCGCGCGTTGTTTACCCGCGTGTTTTGAGTGGCAGATCGCTCGGGTCACGCCGAACCGAACACTCAATGCTACCAACTACGATCGCAATCAGCGCTGTCACCTTGACGACTCGACGGGGGCACAAAAACGTTGAGATCAAACACCAGAGTTGAAACTATGCGCCAAGCCAAGATGCCGCGAGTAAATAGCGAACACTGATTGATTCTGCTGATAGTGATGTGAGTGCCTACTGCCTGCACTACTACACGTGGGGACCGGTGCAAGCAGTGTGTGTGTAGTGTGAGTGCCTACTGCCTACTGCCTACACTACTACACGTGGGGACCGGTACACGCAACAGGCAGTGCCTTCTTTCAGTACATTTCTTACCATGCACTTTTATGTATCATTCAATGTTTTCATCCCTCTGAATTCTCACTTTCTATAGCCCCCCCCCCCCCCCTTCCTTCCCCGACAAACGCTGGCAATGAGCACCATATAAAAGGCATTTGTTGCTGGTTATCCGTAGTTAGTGAGAATTATATCCCAGGGTTGTTTGTACAACTCCAAACCCATAGTTTGCTAGTGTGGCATACCATGGGTATACCACGGGCCATAGGTATGTAAACGCTAGGACCTACCATTCTCCAAGCTTGCTACTAACTACATGGTCAATATATATGCAAGAACCTAGCTCATCTTACCATCCACTAATTGTACAGGCCTATAAAGAATGATTACAATCAATTATAAAAAATAGCCATGCGGCTGTGTTTGGTTTCAGACGAACATGAAATATGTATCAATCAAAGAAATATACAACAATATAGAGTTGCTTAGCAACAGAAACTGTGTGTGCGATGCCACAGCACCCTCAGTCGTAGCCCATGCAGCTCACTGAATGCTACCATTGTGTCGCCACTATATACCCGCGCTATCGGCCATCAGTCACGGGCAAGCATCCATTGTTTCCCGCTTTATAACAACTCGCTTTGTTGCCGGGGACACTATTGGATTTATTATCTGATTGCAGACTTTGTTCGGGTGCGCGGCGCATGTAATTTTATTATTTCAAATGTGTGTAGATGAACGCACATCCTCTATCGACGATCGGTTTTATTTTGTTCTATAAAATAAATTAATTCCACGCGATTCATTGTTTTAGGTTTTCAACAATAAGATCGCGTCCTATTAGGTGTCAGGTTTTGTTTGTGCAAAACCAGTTCATTCTAGTCAAAAAACATATTTTAGCGTAGCCCTGAATCACAAATAAATTTGGTGAAATGTTGCGACCAGCGCGAACATTTTCTCAAGCAGTGAGGGGGCATTTTACCAACATAGTATTCATTACCTTGCATTTATTGGAGATATTGAACAAATATTATCATTTAATTAAAGTGAGGCACCTCTAAAAACAGAAAAAAATATAGGTCCATATTACATTAAATAACTTACAGTGTTGAGATAGTGTGATTATGCGAGAAAGTGGTTGTTAGGGAAGAATGTCTCATCTTTATTTGCTTCAAGTTTATTCCGTATTGATCTGCAATGAAACATTTATTATACCTCCCGCAGCAGTTTGGTATTTATATTTGTAAAAGAAAGTATTTTATAGGACCAGAAAGATTAAGACACCCCTTGGCTTGAGATTTACAAGCGATATTGCTACAATCGCTTCCAGTAGTGCTCAACTGGTATGAGGTCCGTTGTGGACTGCTTATCAGGAACATTGTTTGTGCAAGTCTTAACATGCACACGCAAGTCACATATTCGTTGTGGACACATTTACTCCAATACTTGCTTTGTCCACTGCTATTTGATCCATCGCTAGAAGAGCCATCGTGAACTTCTGGCAAAAATCCGTTGACTATACAATTACTTGCTAGAACTGCGTTGTGTTTGTTGACTGCCGGACTTTGTCTATCATTGTTGTAAGGCAGCTGAGTGTTGAGTGGGAAGTACAATAGTCGGCGTTATTATTTCGAAACAATCAACATCGGGATTATATTTGGCGTGCAGACATTTGTCGGGGATACAAGTTTATCGCTACTCTCAAGTATTTATCAACTTCCAAAATAAGCCTTTCCAGAGTTACACCAGCGACCTTTGTTTCAGGCTGCACGCAACTAAAACACAAACACAACATTATTGTTTAATCAAATTGAAAGGACAAATATGATTGTTAGCTATATTTGCGTAATGGCTAGTTTGTTCCTTTTTCACTCTTTATATGTTCGGCTTAGTTTTAAATGGTTCGTGATTTCAATTTCGTTTTGAATAATATAATGGGTCTGCCTGCAACCCTACATGCAATTATGTTTTAAGTAATGACATTGGTTAGAACACACAGAATGAACGTATAAATGATATTTTTAATGGATTTAATAAAATATTAAAATAGAATAACATTAATATATGTAAATTTCCTGAACTCTGTGTAGCTTCAATTAGGATCCTGTGGCATGTTGTGTTTTTACCTAACAACCCACCATACCCACTCGTATGGAGTTACCAAACCCACTTTATTAGTACAAGTAATTATTTTGTACTAAACCTGGCACTAAGAAAATTTACAATTTAATTATATTAAGTTGTTGAAGGGGACGAAAATGACTAACGTTGTCACTTCCCCACATATTTACAGTGTTCTCTTTGACTTTTATCGTTCTGAGGTACAATGGCGGTAAACTTCTTAGAGTCAAGATGTAGCAGAGATGGCGGGTTAGATGAAGCTCCATACAGAAACACTTCCACCTGTTTCAGACGCTCAATGTTGTCATCCAACTTCTTAGATTCAAGGACAAAAACCAATGAAATAGCAACAACACTTTTTTGTGATCAATGCGTCGTTATTCTTGAATACAACAAGTTGGATAGAAAGCTGTCTTTTACTCCTACTCGCGAGCAAGTCACACTTACTGGGCGTCAATACAATAACACTATATATTCACATACTAAGTCAATGAAAATAATATATCAAATCGCCTTTTTAAAATCTTGCATGAAAGAATAATACTACAATTAGAGGTGACACATTTTTCTTCCTCTTGCACTAAAAATGATAACAAATGTACAATATTATTAATATATAGCTCCATGCTTTCAATAATATACAATTTAAATCTGTAGTCAAATTTTATTGACACAGAAAATATAAAATACTCGAAACTGCGAAATAAAAGAAGTGTCTATTTAGATCCTTGCATGCGAGAGCACGTAAGAACATAAGAGCTGTGCCTTGTAAATGCAGAGTCCAGTTAGAAGACAGAGGATTCTTCTTCTTTAAGCCCCTGCGTCGTTTGAATAATCCCTTGTCCAATAAAAACAATTACGGCGACCATGTCCGACACGAATCTGTTTCTTTCCGGGCCCGGATTTGCGTCTCCGGCCTCATTACTCACGCCGCCCCCGTGACCGCCCCCCATAAAACACGTGACTCCTGAGACCCCCTAATGACGTCACTTGGAGCTCGATATGTCGTCTCGAGTGATTGGGTTTTAAGAGCCAGCGAGGGTGTCCGGCCACATGTGCTAACCACGGCCAGTCCACACCTCATACAGACTATTGAGTCAGGAGTCAGTCAGTGTCAGGCCCTTTAGCACCCGACTAATAACAATACAAACAAAATAAGTAAGTAATCATACAAATTAAATGCGTAAATACATTTAATTTAGTAAATAAATACATTCATAAGTAAATAAAAAGAAACAAAAAATACATAAATTAATGTCAATGAATAGTACGTACATGCAATAGCCTACACGCTGACAAGCTGAAAACTACGTGTTTTTCAAAATTGCATAAATTCCCATACAAAAATTATTCTTTAAACAAATTACCGTGGCCAAAACTATAGTTGTCTAGATTGATTATAATTATTTTAATAGTACTTGTATAATTGACTTTTTTGCCCTTTGAAACGAACAATACAATTGCTTCTTTCGTCTCCATATCATACACTTGAAATAACGTCAATCTTGCATCCAACGTCTGCCAAGATGCCAGACGGAATCGAATCGGGCTCCTTCCTCTCAAAGAGTCCCCTCGCTACCACTGAGCCACCCCAGTCTGCTCGGGCTGAACCTCGATACCTCCGACTGTAGAGAAGGAGCGACAGAATCGATAGTCGATTTCGCAGGGCTAGGCGATAAGTCGAGAATTAGTGGCCAATGAGTTTCCATTACAACTGTGTGTGGGGGGGATATAAGGAGTTTAAAGCTATCAACATAACTCTTGGAATCCTGTTCGTATAGCAACTGATCCCCTTGCGCTGCTTCGCTATGAACAGTTTGTGGAATTAATTGTAATTAAATGATTTAACACGAAGCAATCTTGGTCAAAACTTGTGTACAGTACAGGAAGATACAGTTGAGCAATTTTTAATTTTTTTCAATGATGAAAATGTGAAAAATTACATTTCTAAAATAGATGGGCAGCCTTGAGCTAGGTGGTGCTAGATAGTGGTACAAAATATACATTGATTGTGTTTGGACAACATTAGATAGATATACTTTGAGCTGTGCTTTGAGCTATAGGTTTCGTCTTGAGTCTTGTTTCGATCAAGGGCAGTTCCAACTGTTCTAGAACATTGGTTTGCCATGAAGATACTCTCTTGTCTTCTCCACTGTTCTTGTGGTTACGAGGGCACACAAACAGCTTAGAAAACTTTATTGGAAGACATGCGTGTTAAAGCTCTCATAATTTGTCGTGAGTATATTCGTTTCCCATTGGCTGCTCACATGTAAACATATACTCTGTGCTGTAATATGGCCGCCTGTGACGTCACGTGAATACTCTCTGTGTCTTGTTGTACAACCAACTCTGTGTTGGGGATATGGGAGGGCTAAGTGTGACGTCACAGCATGAAAGAAGAGGACACAACAGCCTTGGAGGAGGAGAACTTTCGTTTTAGAGAAATATCATTGCAGCCCGGTTTTAGGGTGGAGCGCAATCTTAATTTATTCCTGAAAATATGGAAACACCTTAGCGTACAGTCCCAACAAGAACTATGTGACTGCGATGTCCTGACCAACTTACTCTTAAAAATATTAGCGGTGTTTATTATTGTGTCCAAAAAAACACAAAACTCATATATTACTTATAAGTTATGGGTATTCACTTTTTAGAATACATAAGACTTTACAGTACATTGTTTTTGCGCTGGGCTGGGCTGTTATAAGAATAACATTGACCTTCTCTTTATAACTAAATCATATCATTATCGTAGAAGTACTTACCTGTTAATCATTATACGTGTGTAACTTGTATCTATTATTTAAAAAACATATTTTAAAAATATAAGCTTTGAAAGGGAATTAGCTTTGTTATTTTTCAGCAAACCGATTGAGATAGGCCTCTTTAACATTACAAACTTGGGGATTTACGAACGTTGAAAGTTTTCGCTAAGTTGGCTGGATTCCACATTGCCTGAGAAAGAGTTGCCAATAGAAAAGATCACTCGGAAGATAAAAATAAGTGATATTTAACAAATGAAAAAGGTTTATTTTATTTAGAATTTTAAAGCAATGTCTTTCAAAAACGTATTACAAAAGTTGTACGTGATTGCCCGGCATAATCTTACTTAAAGTCACATAAATGTAATATACGCTCATATATATATATGTGCACAGAGCTAACATAACTATGTGCATCTAATTACTGGTGTGTATATGTACAGAGGCATCTTCAATGTATGTTATCTTAACTAATGTAATATTTCTATGAAACCGTAGTTCGCAAGCGCTGAGTAAACACGATGAGCGTCTCTCGTACGTTGTGTTATAGAAAACCAGAACTATTTATGGTAGTTTGCCTTGCGGGTCGTTGTTTTATTAGCGGTTGTTCTATATGATGTTTAGATTTATTGGCAACTCCTTTGGATGGAAAAGAGAACTATAACCGCAATGAATTGTGAAATTACATTTGATCTATTGGCGTTACATTTTCATCTCCATGTATCATTTGTCGATATGTTTTGGTATAAGCCCCAGATAGAACCATATACTACGTAATTCAAACAAATACATTTGTTTATCACAGTAGAAATTCGAAAAAATGTATCATCATTGCTATATAAATTAAAATCATACATAATATAAGAAAGAAAACACGAAATAATGAGTGACAGAAGTAAACAGAAGTGACACAGAAGTATACTAGAAAAGTTCAGACAGTGCGACAACGAATCATCATTCAGCTCTCTCCCTCCACCTTTGTGACGTAAGTTAGTCCACTCGTTCAGTAGGAATGTATGTTGCCCCTCTGTGGTATACAGCATTAGCGGTGGACTAGGTGACGTAGTGGCTCACAACGAGCTCTGACCCTGGTGGCCACATTGCTCACCACACATGCGAACTATTGCGGGCGACACAAGTCCAAGAAACACCCTCGTACAACGTGACTTTCTTCGCAGAACTTTGTAAATGCCATCGTCGCTAAACCTCCAGGAAACACATTGGGGACCTGGTCACAACACCGGCAGCTCCCAGGGTGTTTCTTGTGTAGGAACCGTCTCTAGTGGTCAAGAAGTCCCACACAGAACGTCTGACCAGCCCCGCCCCAAGCCCGGTGCCCTTTTAGGCACGCTTTCAGTCCGTGCTGCACTGTTAGTCACGGGTGTTACATGGTCGGATACGGTGTGACCATTTAGCGGCCAGGTCACTCGGTCGGCCACACGAAACTCGAGTCAAACTACTTCATTTCAACACACTTTTATATTAGCATATTCTAACGAAGCTTAGTTTTTGATAATCCACTGTCGCAAACTCTGATCTTTCGCCATGGGGGTGACTTGGAGGATCTAGATTGTTATGTATTTGTTTGGGGCAAGAAGTGCCATGTTTCTCATAAAACGAAGAACATCACGAACACATTGAATGTTCAGGGTGTGTATAGTATGAGTATACTATTTCCGTAACGCGTTACAATTTAAGTAACTAATGTCAATTTTCCAACTGGAACGCAACGCTTAGAGGTCAACAAAGAGTTGTCGTTGATTTGTGGCACAAGTGCGCGTTGACTTATCACTTACTTATTGGACTGAATCTGAAACTGCTTCGTTGGAGTGTTCGTTGTGTTACTATGCCTATAGGCTCAAAGTCAAAGCTACAGCATGAAACCACGAATCATGGCCAACAAACAGTTCACTCTAAGACGTATCACGGACACCCCAACTACTTGTTCTGACGTACTTGTAGCGTTGTCTGACGTACATCTAGGCTAATTGCGATGACGCGTGGGCGAGCTAATCAAAAGTGTTTCAAGTTACATCTACATCCGCCCCCCTGAGACAGCGAGGTCGAGCAAACAAGTGTAGCATTACCGATAGTTATTTGCAAAACAGAGTTTTTTTAGTCCAAGTAACAATTAATTTGGATGTAAGTATCCTTGAGAGTCGAGACAATAGAGTCAACTTTCCAGATGGGACGATATGTTCAATTAGGCTCCAGAAGGCTAACCCCACCCACGCCGTTGTAACGTACACTAGCGGTATGTACATTGTACATGAGTGTGCTGCACTTATACCACATTCTTCACTGGCGTTTATTTATTTGTTGATGTATTTAATAGTTTATTTTATTTTTGATTCGTCCTCTTTCTTTTTTTTCTTTCTTTCTTTCTTTCTTTCTTTCTTTCTTTCTTTCTTTGTTCGTTCATTCATCCATTTATTCATATATTTAATTAATTAATTAATTAATTTAATGTCTATCATATTCAGGTCTAGAATGTAGAGCAAGAGGACTCGGGTTCAAGACCCAATCAGGGCCAACTTTCATAAGCTCAAAGCTTGTCCGTAGACCTCGTTAATACATAAAACCCCGTGCATTTATTATTTTCTGTAATATAATAATTTTATTACCCCCACCCCCCCCCCCCTCCCTCTCCACACCCATATATCCCCACATCCATGAACCGTCCCCCCAATACGTCGACTAGTAATAACTTGAGGGGGATTTTTAAATGGTAAAATCGTGTTTTTTTATATTTTTGATCGCTTTTATTTTTGCACGTAGAGATGTCGATAAAGGCAGGAGTTCTACACGCCTGCCTGCGAGGGGTGAGGGGGGGGGGAGATTCAGAACAGTTTCCAGCCGCAAGTGACTCCTTTTCTTTGTCCTCTCGGTTTTATGAATACGAGGTAGAGGGGGAGGAATTGAGATTTCTTGGATTTTGTGCTTTAGTTTAGAGTTGAGATGCGTCCTCGTATTCTCCTCCCTTGAGCTTAGGCTAAATAACGTAATTATGTTCCATTCAATGTTGACGAGCATAAATGCCGTGAACGACATCGTTGATATTACCACATTTCATAATGACAACAATGTACAACGATGTCTGTCTCATCATACTTGCTAAACGTAAGTAGTATTAAAATCTACATTAAAAATAAGTGGGGTAGAAAGTGTGCCAGTGCGAGGGGATGATAGTGCGAACTGTGCAGTGGTCCTGCAACATCAGGGCTAGTCTGCAGGGCTGTTGTTCGGAAACCCGAGTATTATCCAATATCCATGCCCTTGATGAGAAGACGAACGGCCAGCCTCATAAACGAGCAAGATGAAGACGAACAAGAAGAATAAGAAGAAGACACGTAGCGACGAACTGGGATAACGAGAAGGGGAAGAAAAATTAGAAAAGGGGAGAGAGAGTTTGTAATTTTCCATCAGGGAAATGCTGGAACAATTCCTGTAAATGACATGGAGGGGCGAAATTTAAAGAGGCATAAAAAGTCCGCCTCATATGTCACGTGGCTAATTCCCCTCCCCCCACCCCTCAGCAGTAGAGCGAAACACTCAGACAAATCGCTACGATTCGGAAGAAAGTTCAATGAGCCAAATCGACAGGGTCGGTCGGAGAAAAACAGCGGAGACGTTTGTTACTTTTCTTGGTCGGGCTCTTCTTATCGTTGCTCATGTTACTACTAAAAGTGTAGCTCACTTCACACATGATGTGTTACTGGTTTTGTCAACACTGGAGAGGCGTATATGTTGTGTTTCAACTCCCCCCAGGCCCGGTGTCAAATTTGACCCTAGGTGACTCTGCCAATCGTAAGAGTCGACGAAATGAGGTCTACACATTTCCTCTTTCCATCAACAGCTTTAATCATCCCAATTCCTCTGAAGACAATCCGCTAACAAATTTCGGTAAAATAAAACTTTCCTTCAGAGCTTCCAAACGTTTTCTAAAACAGGACAACATTTTTGTTTTGGTTTAAAATAATGTATATTGTTATGTAATACTGATAAATTAAAGTTAAGGTGCATTCTTCTTTGATGTGTCAGATTGGTTGAAACCGTTATTTTGCAAACATGACCATGTTACCCGTGTGTGCACCTGCACACAACACTGTTAGAATGGTCCAGCTACATCAACGGACACGTAAAACACAACGTGTTACCGGATGTGTGCGCAGGCAGCTGATGCATGTTTCTTGGCGATGAGTGTACAGGGTATTGCTCTAACTAATAGGCAGAAAGTCCGGTAGTCATGAGCAATCACGGTGTAGTAATGACGGCTATGCTCGAAGCGTGGCCCTTGGCTAGCAGGTACGCGATGGTACGTGTCACTCCATGCTGCCCTCGGGGTACGGCGATGTGGTACGTTTATACAGTCCCAACAACTTGACAGCACATGTTTGAATTCATGTAAAATTAACTACGCATATTCAACGTAAAAATTAAATTCTGAGAAAGTTATAAAAACAAAAAAACTCCGAGGTTAATTACTTCCTAAATTTGAGTGTATTATTATTTTATTGTTTTATACATGTATGCATGCTCAGCCAAAACTGGTATTAACATTTACGTACACAAATATTAAGTACGTGTTTATTTAACTCTACTTAAAAACTAATTAAATGCACTATTGTTCATGTTATTTTCTCAAAACTAAACTGTAGATAATATAAATGTACGACTTGGGTTGATTTGTTGTACCCATCCTAACATTTACTCTTCGTAAAGCTCGAAAACCACGATTATAATGGAGAATGTATTGAAGTCTTCATTCTTCTAAGTTTAAAATATACTAAACGTACTATTGTTCGATATTGTACCTTCTTTGTATCTCGAGTCATCATTATTCATATAATAATTATTATTGCCATAGCAACAGTTGGTCCCAAGTGGGAATCTATCCCAGGACCTCTAACCCTCTGTACTGGGTTCTCCCCTTAAACTACCAAGATTACGATCATACTCCACTGCTAATTGTATTTATTGTTCTTTAAAAAATCTTGCAAATACGCGTAGTTACATTATTATTTACCATCATACCTGCATGACTTAATAATCACTTTTTAATACCTACCTTGCCTTAATGGCATCGAAGATTGTTTCTGAAGACCTCACAACAACACTGGAGATATCTCATTACAATTACGTGTAATTGTTACATTATAAAGTACTAGTATGAGTAGGACCCCGTTGTCACTGGTTCGTTTCCTGATAGTCCACATTCCCTTCCTTTGATGCACAGTTGAGCGCACAGTGGCTGGCCAGCGTCTTAGCCAGGCTATGATTGTGTGGGAGGGCCAGCCCTGATTATAGGATACACATGCAACGAACAACAATCGCAGGTTATTGTCTATACGCTATGCGCATGTCTACTGACCAAAGAGGTTGTATTCGTAAAGACTAGAATTACGAGTCTGTTTCGACGAGTACACTTGGTATTTATTATAGGGGGACGCGCGCGAGCGTTATTGTCCTTCCTTCCTTGAGCGAGCGTGCGTGATGCGTGATGCGTGATGCGTGATGATAGGGGCCGCATGGCGTGCGTGCGTAACGGAATCAAACAACAGATTCAAATCAAAGGATAGTTTTGGTTTTTTTGTATGACGAGAGTGGGTTCTGCTAGGTTTGTATGTCGGTTATTGCGTCGTGTGCTCGACGTTTCGCTACCCATCTTGACAGCTTTCTAGAGACTGCTCAAACTTATACTAACTAAACTTTATTACAATGGGATTACTTCCACTAAAGTACCACCATAAAAGCACCTACAAAACATTAAAATATTTCTCTTTTAACTGATATGTTTCGTGAAAATTGACATTTATGAACTACTTTCCTTCAATTACGGATTTTGGTTTTATGCTTTTGTAATAAATGGTAAACACCACGATAATACTAATTATACGATGATAATATTTTCAAGATCAGACAAACATGAAATATGAAGCAATCTCCTAAAGCAGATGGAACTAAAACCCGGTACAAAACCCGGACTTCGCCCCCTGAAATAATGTAAGACTTGATCGTGTTGAGTGGCTTGCTCCTCCAGCTCCGTACCATGTCTGCCCAGTCTCAAGGACCATAATGCTTGAGTGATGGCGGTCTTGAATGGGATGCGTCTGAGGGCAGCAGAGCCCTGGGATAACGATTAGTATGGGATACAGTTTTGCTAATCACCGTACCACCAAATTTGGAGAAGGTAAACAATGAAAAGGTATTTTAATTTCTTAGTGCATTAAGTCCTGAAGATGCTAAGCTAAATCATAATACAATGGAGGTCCAACATTATGGGAATACATGCGTCTTTACCTTTTAAGATTTAGAAACAAATTTACCCCAGTTCCTGCTAGGAAAATACCTAAACGCATTTGTAATCTAATGTTTCGCACATAAAAATTATAGCTGACTACACTGAACAGAACACTCTAGTAAATTGACGATTTTTTAGATTTTCTCATGTGAATTTCGGATGTCCTGTAGATTATTGCGTCGTGTCGCTGTTGAGGTGATGCTCGACGTTTCGCTACCCATGTTGACAGCTTTCTCGAGACTCTCTTGAGAGAGTTGCCAAAATTGATCCTACTGTCGCTTTTTATTTTAAACTTCATATTACGAATATGTGTATTGTTATTATTTTTATTACATTATTAACTTGAAGGAAAACCACTAATTTCGGATACTAAGTTAATCAAATAATAAATAAGTAAAATGTATATATTTAATTTTTGTATCTATTATACATTATCCTGTTTTAAAATTGTGTTTGTAAAATACGAAATGTCCCATTCGGGTAGGGTTGCCATAAGTTGTGGTGGTAAAAACAGGACATTTTAATAAAGAGTGGTATACTCAGGGATTGATGCATATAGTGGGTCAGGGAGGGGTGAAACCCATAATAGGTGTAAAGGCTGATGTAGATAAGCTTGTCGTGGGTTAGTGAGAGAAATGTGTTTTCGTAGCCTGAGGTGATCCCAGCTCGCAGTGAAACCCATAATGGGTGTAAAGGCTAATGTAGATAAGCTTGTAGTGGGCTAGTGAGAGAAAAGTGTTTTCGTAGCCTAAGGTGATCGCAGCTCGCAGTGAAACCCAAAATAGGTGTACATGGTGATGTAGAGAAGCTTGTAGTGGGCTAGTAACAGAAGTGAGTTTTCGTAGCCTGAGATGATCACAGCTCGCAGTGAAACCCATAATAGATGTAAAGGCTGATGTAAATAAGCTAACATCCATTCCATCCATGTTGTGTTAGTGTATGTCTTGAAGTATCGTCTTGTTGTGTTGTGTGTTGGGTTGGGTAAGGTTCTAACCTAACCTAACCCAACCTAACCTAACCTAACCTAACCCAACCTAACCTAACCTAACCTAACCTAACATCCATTCCATCCATGTTGTGTTAGTGTATGTCTTGTAGTATCGTCTTGTTGTGTTGTGTGTTGGGTTGGGTTAGGTTCTAACCTCACCCAACCTAACCTAACCTAACCTAACATAGCCAAACCTAACCTAACCTAACCTAACATCCATTCCATCCATGTTGTGTTAGTGTTTGTCTTGTAGTATCGTCTTGTTGTGTTGTGTGTTGGGTTGGGTTAGGTTCTAACCTAACCCAACCTAACCTAACCTAACCTAACCCAACCTAACATCCATTCCATCCATGTCTATGTTTGTCTTTGTCTTGTAGTATCGTCTTCTTGTGTTATGTGTTGGGTTGGGTTAGGTTCTAACCTAACCTAACTAACCTAACCTAACCTAACCTAACCGAACCGAACCGAACCTAACCTAATCTAACCTAGCCTAACCTAACCTAGCCTAACCTAACCTAACCTAACCTAACCTATCCTAACCTAACCTAACCTAACCTAACCAAACCTAAACAAAACCAACCTAACCCAAGCTATGGGTTATGTTCTAACCTGACCTGATCTGACCTCATCTGATCGGATCAGGTCGGATCAGATCGGATCAGGTTAGATCAGATCGGGTCAGGTCGGATCAGATCAGATCGGATCGGGTCAGGTCGGATCAGGCCGGATCAGATCTAATCAGATAGGATCAGGTTGGATCAGATCGGATCAGGTCTAATCAGATAGGATCAGGTCGGATCAGGTTGGATCACATCAAATCAGATAGGATCAGATCGGATCGGATCTGACTAACCTAACCCAACCGAACTGAACCGAACCGAACCGAACCTAACCTAACCTAACCTAACCTAACCTAACCGAACCGAACCGAACCGAACCGAACCGAACCGAACCTAACCTAACCTAACCTAACCTAACCTAACCTAACCTAACCTAACCTAACCTAACCTAACCTAACCTAACCTAACCTAACCTAACCTAAACTAACCTAACCTAACCTAACCTAACCTAACCTAACCTAACCTAACCTAACCTAACCTAACCTAACCTAACCTAACCTAACCTAACCTAACCTAGCCTAACCTAACCTAACCTAACCTAACCTAACCTAACCTAACCTAACCTAACCTAACCTAACCTAACCTAACCTAACCTAACCTAACCTAACCTAACCTAACCTAACCTAACCTAACCTAACCTAACCTAACCTAACCTAACCTAACCTAACCTAACCTAACCTAACCTAACCTAACCTAACCTAACCTAACCTAACCTAACCTAACCTAACCTAACCTAACCTAACCTAACCTAACCTAACCTAACCTAACCTAACCTAACCTAACCTAACCTAACCTAACCTAACCTAACCTAACCTAACCTAACCTAACCTAACCTAACCTAACCTAACCTAACCTAACCTAACCTAACCTAACCTAACCTAACCTAACCTAACCTAACCTAACCTAACCTAACCTAACCTAACCTAACCTAACCTAACCTAACCTAACCTAACCTAACCTAACCTAACCTAACCTAACCTAACCTAACCTAACCTAACCTAACCTAACCTAACCTAACCTAACCTAACCTAACCTAACCTAACCTAACCTAACCTAACCTAACCTAACCTAACCTAACCTAACCTAACCAAACCTAAACAAAACCAACCTAACCCAAGCTAAGGGTTAGGTTCTAACCTGACCTGATCTGACCACATCTGATCAGATCAGATCGGATCACATCAGATCAGATCGGATCAGGTTGGATCAGGTCGGATCAGATCGGGTCAGGTCGCATCAGACCGGATCATATCGAATCGGGTCAGGTCGGATCAGATCGGATCAGATCGGATCAGGCCGGATCAGGTCTGATCAGATACGATCAGGTTGAATCAGATCGGATCAGATCGGATCGGATCGGGTCAGGTCGGATCAGACCACATCATATCGGATCCGATCTGATCCAACCGTCGACCGTCGTCGTCCGGTCGGATCAGATTGGTTCAGGTTGAATCAGATCGGGTCAGGTCGGATCAGATCGGATCGGGTCAGGTCGGATCAGGCCGAATGAGGCCGGATCAGGTCGATCAGGCTGGATCAGGTCTGATCAGGTTGGATCAGATCAGATCAGGTCAGGTCGGATCAGGCCGGATCAGGTTGGATCAGGCCGGATCAGATCTGATCAGATAGGATCAGCTCTGATCATAAAGGATCAGATCGGATCAGGTTGGATCAGATTGGATAAGATCGGATCAGGTCAGATCAAATCGGATCGGATCAGATCGTATCAGATCAAATCAGATAGGATCAGATCGGATCGGATCTGACTAACCTAACCCAACCGAACTGAACCGAACCGACCAAACCAAGCCTAACCTAACCTAACGTAACCTAACCTAACCTAACCTAACCTAACCTAACCTAACCGAACCGAACCGAACCGAACCTAACCTAACCTAACCTAACCTAACCTAACCTAACCTAACCTATTCTAACCTAACCTAACATAACCTAACCTAACCTAACCTAACCTAACCTAACCTAACCTAACCTTACCTTACCTAACCTAACCTAACCTAACCTAACCTAACCTAACCTAACCTAACCTAACCTAACCTAACCTAACCTAACCTAACCTAACCTAACCTAACCTAACCTAACCTAACCTAACCTAACCTAACCTAACCTAACCTAACCTAACCTAACCTAACCTAACCTAACCTAACCTAACCTAACCAAACCTAAACAAAACCAACCTAACCCAAGCTAAGGGTTAGGTTCTAACCTGATCTGACCTCATCTGATCGGATCAGATCAGATCGGATCAGATCAGATCGGATCAGATCAGATCGGATCAGTTAGGATCAGGTCGGATCAGATCGGGTCAGGTCGCATCAGACCGGATCATATCGAATCGGGTCAGGTCGGATCAGTTCGGATCAGATAGGATCAAGTCGGATCAGGTCGGATCAGGCCGGATCAGATCTTATCAGATAGGATCAGATCGGATCAGGTCGATCAGGCCGGATCAGGTCTGACAGATACGATCAGGTCGGATCAGATCGGATCAGATCGGGTCAGGTCGGATCAGACCGCATCATATCGGATCCGATCTGATCCAACCGTCGACCGTCGTCGTCCGGTCGGATCAGATCGGATCAGGTTGAATCAGATCGGGTCAGGTCGGATCAGACCGGACAAGATCGGATCGGGTCAGGTCGGATCGGATCGGATCAGGTCGGATCAGATAGGATCAGGTCGGATCAGGCCGGATCAGATCTGATCAGGTTTAATCAGATCGGATCAAGCCGGATCAGGTCGATCAGGCTGGATCAGATAGGATCAGGTCGGATCAGGTTGGATCAGATCGGATCAGGTCAGGTCGGATCAGACCGGATCAGGTTGGATCAGGCCGGATCAGATAGGATCAGCTCTGATCAGAAAGGATCAAATCGGATCAGGTTGGATCAGATTGGATAAGATCAGATCAGGTCGGATCAAATCGGATCGGATCAGGTCGGATCGGATAGGATCAGGTCGGATCAGATTGCATCAGATCGGATCAGATCGGATCAGATAGAATCAGATAGGATCAGATCGGATCGGATCTGACTAACCTAACCCAACCGAACTGAACCGAACCGAACCTAACCTAACTTAACCTAACCTAACCTAACCTAACCTAACCTAACCTTACCTAACCTCACCTAACCTAGCCTAACCTAACCTAACCTAACCTAACCTAACCTAGCCTAACCTAACCTAACCTAACCTAACCTAACCTAACCTAACCTAACCTAACCTTACCTAACCTAACCCAACCCAACCTTACATCCATCCCATCTATGTAGTGTTAGTCTATGTCTTGTAGTAGTAGTAGTGTCTTCTAGTCTAGTCTAGTGAGAGAAATGTTTTTTTGTAGCTTGAGGTGATCCCCGGTCCCTAATGTAGATAAGCTTGTAGTGGGCTTGTGAGAGAGATGAGTTTTCGTAGCCAGAGATGATCGCAGCTCGCAGTGAAACCCATAATAGTTCTAAAGGGTAATGTAGATAAGTGGGCTAGTGAGAGCAATGTGTTTTCGTAGCCTGAGGTGATCCCAGCTCGCAGTGAAACCCATAATAGGTGTAAGGCTAGTGTAGATAGGCTTGATCCTAAAATCAGTTATCTGTGCTTCTATATACATGTTTTAAAATTATAAGAGTCGTTTTTGTAAGTAGGCCTAGTGGGAGGGGGGGTTAAGCCCCAAAATTCCCTTCGGTATAGGGAACGTGCAAGTGACGTAACAGCCGAACTACAACAATGGAATAAATGAATTGAACTGGTGGACAAACAACAAGCTGTCAAAGTAATATCTTTGCAAATAATGAGGAGAAACAATTAGTTATAACGATAGTAACAGCTCACTCGTTAAAATTTATGTTCAGTAATGGACAGCAACTATCTGAAAGTTTGTAAATGTTCTGAACGTTGGTTTTTTCCAACTTCGGAACTTCATATTTTTTTTGACAGCTTGTTTGTCCATCGGTTCAATTCATTTGTTTCATTGTTGTGATTTGGTGTTGTGCGTACCCTATTTCACTTTTGTAGTAAATGGAAATGTTTAATAAATAAATAAATAAATGCGACTAATCGAATGGTGAACATGACACCTGCATTTTTCGTGAAAAAGACGCGATCCGGCGCAAGTGAAACCAAAAACCCGGACATTTCATGCTTTTATTAAAAAGCCACCCGGACGCATGAAGAGCATACAAAAAAGAGGACATGTCCGGGTTTAACCGGACAAATGGCAACCCTACATTCGGGACATTGTAAAATTTGATGCATTCTTGTATTCATACGCAGGTTTTTCCAGTTTCCTCTCAAATTCTTTCAAATAATATTGTATTTAATTTTTAATACACACATCGAATTTTAACCACGAGGTAAGTATTGAAAACAGTTATAAGTCTCTATGTCTATGTGTAGTCCATGTAAAGGGTTAAGGTATCTCATCGTGCCTGTCTGCGTGCTCGCGCAGCCGAAGGCGAGTGTACCACCACAGCCACGCTAATAAAAAGCCTAGGCCGGTAATGATAGGCTGCCCCACTCGAAGGCGAATTCGGAGAAGGAACCGACCGCACGAGTAAGACTCGACATAATCGCCAACAGATAGAATTACGGAGCGATTGTCGTTGTTTAACTTTGGCTCCCGGGTAACCGGTCAGTATCGTAAGGGGGTGTGACTTGCGTGTACTGGGATCCATGCCCGGGCCAGTACTCGAACCTGGACCCCGGGAACCATGGTTTATTATAATAATTGTACTAGCAAGACAAGAAGTTTTTTTTAACTTCTAATAAGGATTCAGTTCCATCACTTCTTGTCTTAGGAATAAGTGAACGGTGACTTTGGAGCCGTCCTAGCAAGGAAGCACTCAATAAATTCAAAGTTGTTCTGAATCAGCCTTGTTGATTCTGACATTTGTCCGCAGGTGTTCGCACTGTCCGATCACTGATTCATATGTTTCGTATTAGAAATATCGATCTTTGATTGGTTATCGCTCATTCGTCGATGGTGTTTGGAGCCTACAGGGTTGGTTTAGTCACTTTAAATTAAAGTCCCCCACTGCAAATCAGTTTCGTTACTGAGTGGGTAGACTCTAAATGTGAATTTATTTATTTATTTATTTATTTGTCTTTCAAACACTTCTCAGGCTTCAAATCTGCTGCTCCTCAATATCACTTCGTTGCTTAATCATTACACCATATCCACACACCTTTCTCGTGTGTTCATCTCTTCACCATGATAAACTAATCACTTGATTATGCCCCATTGTCATGCCCAACAAACGACGATATGTAGAGATGTGTTCCTCCTAGGACATCAACGTGTATTGAGATTAGTTAGATGGTTTCATATTTCAGCAAGAACATCGCCGAAAACATTTGAACTGGCAGAAGCTCCTCAGGGCTCTGTCTTCGGTCCACTCATCCTTTCTATGACTCAGCACTAGGGTTGGAGTTCCTCAAGGGTCAGTCCTCTGTCCGTCTACAACCCCGTAGTGGAGTGCCTCAAGGCTCAGTCTTCTGTCCGTTCAGCCATCCGCTCACCCTGCGTATAACCCCGTAGTGGAGTAGTGAAGTCTCTCAAGGCTCAGTCTTCTGTCCATTCAGCCACCCGCTCACCCTGCGTATAACCCCGTAGTGGAGTGCCTCAAGGCTCAATCCTATGTCCGTGCAGCCGCCAGACAACGCAGAACGTAACTCTTGCACATGGCTGTACCGTAGCTGGACGAGCCATGTTATTATCGAACCCCGTCATTTCGATATCTCGCAGCCTTTTGTCTCGACTGCTACTGGGCGGCGAGAGACACGCTCAGCTCGCTGGCTCATCGGGCAGACGAAATATTAGCCGAATTATGGCGTCATCTACTCTATGTGACGTCATACAAGTATTGGGCAGAATCTAAGAGATCTTCTCTAACAGCGAACACTGATGTCGTTATGATATTATGAGAATGACTTCCTTGTTTCTGACGTCCAGTATTGAGTTTTTTTTACTACGGGTGTCATTTAGGACCCCCGAAAGAAAGAAGCCAGTGGTAATATACAGATATACACTCAATCACAATAATTAACTACAACCCTATATCACCCACCGTTGCTTCACGAGGGTACCTTACATTGTTCCGGTCCTCGCAGGGCACGCAGTTACGCCATGAGGGTACCTTACATTGTTCCGGTCCTCGCAGGGCACGCAGTTACGTCACGAGGGTACATTACATTGTTCCGGTCCTCGCAGGGCACGCAGTTACGCCATGAGGGTACCTTACATTGTTCCGGTCCTCGCAGGGCACGCAGTTACGTCACGAGGGTACCGCAAGCCCATCGGGTCGTACTGTTGTTGTTCCCTTTGTCTTGTGCATTACTCGCTCGTGTGTGCAGCTGAGGCCCGGAGCGGAACGCACGCAGCATTCATTGCAGCTATACTACTATACTATCTATAATCTGTGGACACACTTGGCTGCATGGCCGGACTGTTTGTTTACCTGCATGGGTGTCATTCAAACATGGTTGTTGGAAAAGTGGGATGAAAATGTATGAAATGCTTTATTGTGGGTTGAATTTTCGCTTATGGTAACAGGGTCTAACTATTCCTTCAACTTACTGAATTCTGGAAGAAAACAGAAGTTGGAAGAAAAGTTGAAGCAAATTTCCGTTCAAGTTGTTGCATTCACTACCGAGTTTAAACTTTAAGGTCTTAATATATGTATAAATAAATAGTAATTTTGTTTGCGATGCTACTCTTACTGGTGCTAATAATGACATAAGGAGTAGTTGCTGCAGTTTACCACTCTAAATTCAACATTGAATGCAATACGTTAACAAAAATTTGCTACAAATTTTTATTAAAGTACTAGAATTCAACTTCTTAAACAAAATATTTAAATAAATAAAATAAATAAATTCACATTTAGAGTCTACCCACTCAGTAATTAAACTGATTTGTAGTGGGGGACTTTAATTTAAAGTGACTAAACCAACCCTGTAGGCTTCGAACACCATCGACGAGTGAGCGATAACCAATCAAAGATCGATATTTCAAATATGAAACATATGAATCAGTGATTGATTCGTCTATCGTCTTTAGATCTATTACATAAGTTTAATTTTAGCTAAAGTTGTCATGCGTCTCTATTATTCATACTTTTTAAATATATTACTGTCGTAAATTGTAACTGTTCTTACAACAGATTTCGTTAACTTAGTTTGACTCAAATCCAAAAATGAACACTTGCACTTTACGGAAAAGTGTTTGTTCTTCCCATGATGGATGTGCATCTATTGTGCTATGACGTGGGTAGTCGTTAACAACCTAAAGTACGTATTGAAAAGTTTATAATTACTATGATGTTGTTAGAGGGTTTGGCGCAAACTTCACTCGTTTGGACGGGAAGACAATGAAGCTTCCTCCCACCACCGTCTTTACTTTCTAGAGGTCGCTAGCGCTGCCAACTCTATCGCAACGCTAATCAGAGCCCGCTAATTATAGAGGCAGCGCTTTGACTGCATACGGGGTCATGTCTGTAGGCTGGTCATACGGGGCACGTCACAGATACGTCATGGACTCATGGGGCATACACTGGTCATACTGGGCACGTCACATGATGCACGTCATAGGTACGTCATGGGACATACAGGGGCACGTCACATCCACGTCGTAGATACGTCATGGGACATACACTGGTCATACTGGGCACGTCACATCCACGTCATAGGTACGTCGTGGGGCATACATTGGTCATACGGGGCACGTCACATTCACGTCGTAGATACGTCATGGGGCATACACTGGTCATACGGGGCACGTCACATCCACGTCATAGATACGTCGTGGGGCATACACTGGTCATACTGGGCACGTCACATCCACGTCATAGGTACGTCGTGGGGCATACACTGGTCATACTGGGCACGTCACATTCACGTCGTAGATACGTCATGGGGCATACACTGGTCATACGGGGCACGTCACATCCACGTCATAGATACGTCGTGGGGCATACATTGGTCATACGGGGCACGTCACATGATGCACGTCATAGGTACGTCATGGGACATACAGGGGCACGTCACATCCACGTCGTAGATACGTCATGGGACATACACTGGTCATACTGGGCACGTCACATCCACGTCATAGGTACGTCGTGGGGCATACATTGGTCATACGGGGCACGTCACATTCACGTCGTAGATACGTCATGGGGCATACACTGGTCATACGGGGCACGTCACATCCACGTCATAGATACGTCGTGGGGCATACATTGGTCATACGGGGCACGTCACATTCACGTCGTAGATACGTCATGGGGCATACACTGGTCATACGGGGCACGTCACATCCACGTCATAGATACGTCGTAGGGCATACATTGGTCATACGGGGCACGTCACATTCACGTCGTAGATACGTCATGGGACATACACTGGTCATACGGGGCACGTCACATTCACGTCGTAGATACGTCATGGGACATACACTGGTCATACGGGGCACGTCACATTCACGTCATAGATACGTCGTGGGGCATACATTGGTCATACGGGGCACGTCACATTCACGTCATAGATACGTCGTGGGGCATACACTGGGCATACGGGGCACGTCACATCCACGTCATAGGTACGTCGTGGGGCATACATTGGTCATACGGGGCACGTCACATTCACGTCGTAGATACGTCATGGGGCATACACTGGTCATACGGGGCACGTCACATCCACGTCATAGTTACGTCGTGGGGCATACATTGGTCATACGGGGCACGTCACATTCACGTCGTAGATACGTCATGGGACATACACTGGTCATACGGGGCACGTCACATTCACGTCGTAGATACGTCATGGGACATACACTGGTCATACGGGGCACGTCACATTCACGTCATAGATACGTCGTGGGGCATACATTGGTCATACGGGGCACGTCACATTCACGTCATAGATACGTCGTGGGGCATACACTGGGCATACGGGGCACGTCACATCCACGTCATAGGTACGTCGTGGGGCATACACTAGGCATACGGGGCACGTCACATTCACGTCGTAGATACGTCATGACGCATAAATTGGTCATACGGGGCACGTCACATCCACGTCATAGGTACGTCGTGGGGCATACACTGGGCATACGGGGCACGTCACATTCACGTCATAGATACGTCGTGGGGCATACACTGGGCATACGGGGCACGTCACATTCACGTCATACGTCATGGGACATGTACTGGTCATACGGGGCACGTCACATCCACGTTATAGGTACGTCGTGGGGCATACACTGGGCATACGGGGCACGTCACATTCACGTCATACGTCATGGGACATATACTGGTCATACGGGGCACGTCACAGCCACGTCATAGGTACGTCGTGGGGCATACACTGGGCATACGGGGCACGTCACATTCACGTCGTAGATACGTCATGGGGCATACATTGGTCATACGGGGCACGTCACATCCACGTCATAGGTACGTCGTGGGGCATACACTGGGCATACGGGGCACGTCACATTCACGTCATAGATACGTCATGGGACATACAGGGGCACGTCACATTCACGTCGTAGATACGTCATGGGACATACAGGGGCACGTCACATTCACGTCGTAGATACGTCATGGGACATACAGGGGCACGTCACATTCACGTCGTAGATACGTCATGGGACATACAGGGGCACGTCACATTCACGTCGTAGATACGTCATGGGACATACAGGGGCACGTCACATTCACGTCGTAGATACGTCATGGGACATACAGGGGCACGTCACATTCACGTCGTAGATACGTCATGGGACATACAGGGGCACGTCACATTCACGTCATAGATACGTCATGGGACATACACTGGTCATACGGGGCACGTCACAGCCACGTCATAGGTACGTCGTGGGGCATACATTGGTCATACGGGGCACGTCACATCCACGTCGTAGATACGTCATGGGACATACAGGGGCACGTCACATTCACGTCGTAGATACGTCATGGGACATACAGGGGCACGTCACATTCACGTCATAGATACGTCATGGGGCATACACTGGTCATACGGGGCACGTCACAGCCACGTCATAGGTATGTCGTGGGGCATACATTGGTCATACGGGGCACGTCACATTCACGTCATAGATACGTCATGGGACATACAGGGATACGTCCCGAGTTAGGGATTTCTAGGTATCCAACGCGGGGTATTAAATAATCCCAAATGGACCTGTGTGGAGTAGATGGTAGGAAATTAAGTTTGCACTGTTGGCATCGGCTATTTCGTCAGGCTACGCTCGATGCTGCAGGTATTGCACACAATAGTGTTGCTTTGCATAGAAGAGATTGAAGATTCTGTTGTATTGACTGAGACATCAGCTCCGTATTGTCATATTTCTACGACTCCCTCGGCCCCGGGGACGTATTGAGCCCCCCCCCCCCCCCCCCCGCCCCAAGGGCACCCCCGGGGGCGGGGGGGGAGGGGGGGTCCCACGGGGCCCACCGCGCAGAGTCTTCAAAGAAGTGAAATATTCATAACTTGAATCACCTTGAAGAAGTGTTCCCTCCCTGTATTGCCGTCGCAGCGCTAGTGTCGCATCCTGGCCTTCCGGGTGCGTTCCGGCTTCCAAGGCAGAAGATCCAGAATCGATACCCACTCTCTTTCTCTTTCGTAAACCCCAGAGGCATTAGTGCAAATATCTCCTAGTTGATTCTTCTTGGTGAAGGAAACGCTAAGGAATATCTCTGCATTCGGGTGCCTTTGATGGATATCTGCACGTAATACGTAAAGAAATATCGTAGTAGTAGGCCTAACCTAATAGCCTTTTAAATAATATACATTAAAATACATAGGGTTTCGTGGCCCGGTTAAATGTGATACAACTTGTAGCATTGGCTTGTGTCTGTTGTCGAACCCCTAAGAGTGCCGGTAGTCTCGTGTGCTACTATACTGAGCAACGCTATCAGCGTAGGCACCAGGCACGACCTAATGCACTGACTGTGTAAATACACTGGTGCATCTCAAGTGCTTCAGCTAGTGTGTCTGTAACTGCGGCTGTTTGCGAGATAACGATGGCAGTGTAGTGAACATTGCTGCAGAGCTTTCTTGCCAATTCCGGTTTCTTATCTTTTAATTCCCATTTATATTCCACGGTTGGATGATAAAATAATTGAAACAGTTTCATGTAGAATTTATTGCCAGTATTTAACGAACGTCCTTCAATTCTACTTACAGTGGTCTTGTTGTATAAATACTTGAGTTATTTAAAACTTGGAAGATACTGTATAAGGCACGTTTGCAGTTGCCACACTTTGCTATAAAATATTGCTTTATATTGATATGTTTAAGGAGTAAATTAAGTCGTATACATACGCTTACGCCAAAAGTTTACAATTTGGTCCAGGGTGACTCTGCCAGTCGTAAGAGGTGACTGTCTGGTCCTCCTTTTTCCGTTTCTTTCCCTAAACCCTTTTCAATTCATATCCTGCAACTTGTTCCTTTCGTCCCATCATTTTCTGACGTCATATCACCTAGCTGTCGAGTACTTTGTTCATTAGTAGCGTCGGTGGTGGGAGTAGTATCGGCGACCTCCCGAACAGAGTCTCGAATGACGTCACAAGAGGTCGGCGTCAGATGTCCTCGTTCGTCTCAATCGGGTCGCTTAGTTGAGGGGTCGCCCGTCAGGGGTTGTTTCCGGCGACCCCATGACAATCAGATCGGCGTTGCCGGTGACCCCGGGACATCCTGGGGTGTCGAGACAGTAACACATGGACGTCCCCCTCGCTGACCTTCGACCCCGGACACGGCGACATCCGTGGTTTGTTCTCTTAGGGCTCGCGTGTAACGTCTTATCAATCACTGTACGTCGGGTCTTGTAGCTCTGGAGGTACGCTATAGATAACATTTATTTTATTTATATATATATGCGGGGGGGGGGGGGGGAGCTGCCCCCATCTCCGAAATCCTTACTTTAATATAAAAAATGTGGGGTAAAAGTTTGGCGCGCTTGCTTACTGTACATTCAATGATATTCTCACATTATCACGTGAATTAGCCCATTCAGAGAACCTGTAGCTACACTAAAAGTGTTGGAAACTACGTATAACAATTTTACACTGCAATGGGCCTGTGTGTGGGGGAGGGGGGTTCTCCCTACATCTCTGATTGTATCGAGCGTGGTATCACTATATTCATGTAATGATAATTCCACCAACCACCCCCCCAACATATATTTCTGGCTACCCCACTGCATGGAATGTCCCTCCTCCTACTGGCACACGTTATTTGTGTATAAGTACACTGACTATTTCATTTTTCATCCGTATACAAATTTGAACTCTCTAAATTTGTGTTGAAGGCAATAATGACTAAAATACCTGCTGTGATGTAGGAGTTTATGTGTGTCCCCCATAAAAAATATAACGACAGTAACTACCCCCCACCCCTCTTATAAAAAGATTTCCTACGCACATAACCCTCCTTGCGTTTTTTGACACAAATGACATCTGGTACCCGTGAGCCCAGCTCTATTTATTAGATGTTTTCATGTTGTTTGCCGTGAATTGAACGAACTTGTTGTATTTGGGTTGAATTGTTTCTTTTGCTCGCCCAAAGACCCTTGTATACTTGAAGCTTACCTATATCATATTAGGGCTCTTTGGTAGATATTACTTAACGCAGTCACAACATATTCTCCTGAATTATGGGCATTGTTATATTGTTAATAACCTGTGACTTGTCTGTCAGAAGAGTTCTACTCAATTAATTTGATTTCTTTGTTGTGGAAGTGTTTCTTTAATACGTTCAGGTTTTCTGCGAGAGCGAAAAGATTAAGTATCTTTTAATTATAGTGAATCATGACAAGAACTGCCGAGAGTGGCCGTAAAACTATAATCTAAAGTCAACTTTTTAAATCATTTTCATTTATCAATCATTTTCAATTCATTTCATTCTTTTTCGTGCGTTAATGAAAACTGAAGAAGGTTTTAGCCCTACAATATTTATTTTATGGAATTACCCTTTTTTCTAAAACATGCAAATAAGATGCCTTAGTTGCGCAACTTATTCACATATCGAGCGATGTAATCTCCAACTCGTTAGATCTACATACTAATGATTTTAATAATAGAACTGGTTTTGTGTAATGTAGGTTTCTATGTTTCCGATTCCAGCACTAGACTTCTTTTAAATCGCATATTTATATCACACACTTTGATTCCGCTCAAGTTCATACCACATCACATCTTCGCACTTACCATAAAGACAATAATGACTCGCCCATGAACAAAGTAGAAACTTGATGCGATACAGAGCTAAGGTTCGTTACACTGGAAAAGAAGTATGAATGCAAGACAAGAGAGTATGAAGATATCATAAGGGGTTGATGGTTGAAGTGTCATATAAAGCTCGAAGGAAGAAGTCAGAGTGTTCAAAACGGGACTCCATCCCTCAAGGACAGAGCCCTGTAGTTTGTCGCATCTAAAAGAAGTATGAATGCAAGACAAGAGAGTATGAAGATATCATAAGGGGTTGACGGTTGAAGTGTCATGTATAAAGCTCGAAGTAAGAAGTCAGAGTGGTCGAGACGGGACCCCCTCCCTCAAGGACAAAGCCCTGTAGTTTGTCGCGGCTAAAAGAAGTATGAATGCAAGACAAGAGGGTATGAAGATATCATACGGGGTTGACGGTTGAAGTGTCATGTATAAAGCTCGAAGTAAGAAGTCAGAGTGGTCGAGACGGGACTCCCTCCCTCAAGGACAAAGCCCCATAGTTTGTCGCGGCTATTAACTTAATGCCCCACCACATTAGCCAGATGTCCGAGTCTCGGCGTGTTGACATATGGCGGCCAATAATGGTGAACACGGGTGTAAATAGCCTCCATTGTGAACATTACATGCTCGGCGGGGCGGTCTTGGTCGCTCTTAATGTGATTGCGGTCTGTTGTGTGTTCACTGACTTTCTTTGTGGTCGCATCACTCGGTGGGGTGACCGGGACACGCAACACCCATGCTGTGACGTCACTGGTCAGTGGGAACCAGGACAGGGGGACGTTGACCAATAGAGGTGACCACATTCACGGCTTATCTGATTTCTCACACCGTTGTAATTATTACGATGAGGCCCCGCCCCCTTTTAACATGCCCGGGTCTTCCGGTGTTGCGGTCGCGTGCAACCGTGGGGCGTGCGTTCGACTCCCGCGCGGGGTAACACACATATGGCTACGTGGTTGCTGGGTCGAGTCGCCTGGTCCTGCTGGTTTATTCCTGGTTCCAATACAACAACCCGGTCTGGAATGTTTTATTTTTAGCTTCTGAATTTATTTTAATATGTAATCGGTGAGTTCTGGATGAACTGTGGGTTATGGCGTCGTGTCGCTGTTGAGGTGATGCTCGACGTTTCGCTAACCATGTTAACAGCTTTCTCGTGCCTAGTTATTGCGTCGTGTCGCTGTTGAGGTGATGCTCGACGTTTCGCTACCCATGTTGACAGCTTTCTCGAGCCTCGTTATTGCGAAGTGTCGCTGTTGAGGCGATGCTCGCCGTTTCGCTACCCATGTTGACAGCTTTCTCGTGACAGTCTCGAGAAAGCTGTCAACATGGGTAGCGAAACGTCTAGCATTACCTCAACGGCGACACGACGCAAAAACACACAGGTAATAATCCAGAACTCGTCTACGGATCGTGGAAGTTCTCACAACATCTTATACAATAATAATAATAATAATAATAGTGTGCGTAAAGTTTCTGAACCCATTGAGTCTTGTTCTAAATCGGTAACTCGCCTCAGGTTTCCCCGGAACGCAAGGCGGGGTTTGAACCCACGGCCGCCTCTATAACGTGGAGGGTCCGAGAACTGAGGTGCTCGCCCAGCCCTTCTGGGAAGTGAGTTAAATCTCTTCGCCTGCAGTTCGTCTTGCGATAAATCAGCCGTCAGTCTGGTACCGAGAAGTGAGACGCCGTTGCTCTCTCGCTCGCTGGCCAGGCTCGGTGACGACGACGATGACGATGACGATGACGGTGACGATGACGCGATCATCTGGCGTTAGCTAGTGTATCCCAAAGCGCACTGCACAAGATTATGATAGAACTTCTCCATAAATAAATCTCAAGCTTTTATACTATTATTTTTAACATTTACATTATTTTTGTTTGTTGTTATTATTATGGTTTTCCTTGTATATTGTGTAGAAGTATTTATTAACTTCTTTCTACCGGTTCATTGGAACATTGATTTACTCCAAGATGAGTTCAGCTGAAATTATTACCGCCCAGAACTCCATACACCCCCTTACCCCAAGTATTTCAAGCTTAGAGTGACACTGAGTTCTCTCCCCTAGGGCAACATTTCACTACTTTAGTCATAAAAAGCAACATATTGATTGTTAATCAGTTGAGGCAATAAATAAATATCTAATTTGTGTTATAACAAAGGATGCAATTGAAACAAACCTCACACACAACAATGTTAATCTGCGAGCACTATAATATGAAGTTATTGGCGTCTTTTATGATCGGTATGTGTTCTGGTTGTCATTTGAGTTGTCTCATTGTTTCGACGTTTCGCTACCCATTCACTTTGACTGGAAGCGAAACGTTGCGTATCTGTGACAGCGACGTTTCGTTAATCATTGATTTAACGTTGAGCGAAAAGTTGGACGGCTGAACTACAGTTCACAGAAATCAACGCACATATCTCATCTGTGTCCCACTCTACCTCGTAGCAAAGAAATTGGGCGGGCCTCTTCCAAGTTCCTTGAATTTCATGTCACTGCCATCTCTATCACTCGATCCGTTCCCGCGTCGCGCAAGGGTCCACACAAACAAACACACCTCGTTTTCTCCACACCGAATGATTTTATCTGACCATCGGTTTTGTCATTATTACATTATAATTACGTATAACAGTTCTCACACCTGTGATCCATCTAGAATCTGGAAACCTTCAATGTTACGCTGCGTCCTGACTTTCCTTCTCACTGTCTTCGTCAGGTGTTGCAATTTACTACATTGTATAAAACCCCGTCTTCCCCATATGGAGGTTGTGATTGCGCTGAGCGCCATCTGGCTCATAACATCCCCTCGCCGCCGCCGCATCCCCCAGATATGAAACCACGCTGACCGCGACCCCTCCCACTCACAAACACCATCACTCAAAGTCTTCAAATGAAAGCCGCACACTTCTTACGGCGGACCAACGTTATGTTTGCGGTCTCGCGTCGAACGAGATGGAATCTCGTGATTTAGTGGTAATACTCGTTTGGACGAAGAAACCGCGAATACTTTGGTTGCATATTTTATAAAGTTGGCAAATTTACGAGACAGGCTGATCAAATAAAATGAAAAGGCTGCCGTCCAATAAATATGTTTGCTTAGTGGTTTAGTGGCGGGTGTCCCCTCGCGGTTTCTGGGCCCAGTGTTGGAGCAGCTCGTGTGTATGATCGGGGCTGACATTGTCCTCCCCTTCACAGGGCCGAGCATTTGTCTGTCTGGCGGGCAGGTTGGCATAAACTTAACATTTACTTTACACAACTTGGGAAATGTGTTGAGAATTATGAATAAACAAAATGTAAACAACTATGATTTCGAAATAAAATCACGGCAAATAGCTAATTACAGTGATTGGTCAAACCGTTCATTGTTGGGCCATAGGCATTTGCTTCAAAAAGAAGAAGAAAGAAATATATTATAAATCAGATATTTGAAAAAGGTTTGGCTCCTTTGCCAATATTATTCTTTATAATTACAAATTGATCAACGATTTAGAATTGTTGAATACAAAAAAGACTGAGGCAATATTTTACTTATATTCTTATTTTCTCATCACCACTTTATATTTAAGTTTTCTTCTGATAAAGTTTCTTTGAGCCTTATTATCCACCTATTCTTCCCTTTTCAACCAGTACTCCCAATTATTTACCCTCTTCTTATCCTGCATTACTGCCTTACTCCTATCTGTGCATTCCCGTCTCTACCCTTTATCTTCCTTCTCTCTTATTATCTTCGCCTTCTTCTCCCACTTGCTCCATTCTCTTCTCCTTGCGTTGCTACTTTTCTTCTCCGTCTGTAGTTGGCGCCTCGCGACCTCGTTAAACTCCAGTAAATCTCCGCGCGCGCCATCTATCTCCCGTGTCGCGCACTGCTGTGACGTCACTGACTTATGTGGTGGCAGCGGTTGCACTCTACGTGTGACGTCACAGCTCCGGGACAAGGTAGTCGTCTTCTTTATCAACACCACATCGGGTTTCTGGTTGTGTGAATCTAGGCATTTGTTTGATTATCGTGGAGGCTTATTATTGACTCGCTAACTAAATGTGCTCTAACTTTAGCGCAGGCTTATTTCAAGTCTAGAACTTACAAAGAGCGTGTTCGTTATAGTTTGAACTACGAAAGTCTTAGCTAGGTCATAGGCAAACTGTTTCCTTTGGTCGCTTTC
Source organism: Isoperla grammatica (assembly GCA_945910005.1). Classification (NCBI taxonomy): domain Eukaryota; kingdom Metazoa; phylum Arthropoda; class Insecta; order Plecoptera; family Perlodidae; genus Isoperla; species Isoperla grammatica. The sequence goes on from OX246748.1 coordinate 1,352,620, forward strand.
GTGGACAATATGACTACAAAGTTTAAGTTGAAGTTAACACTAAAAAGGCAGTTCAAGATTGAGGGTGAGCTCCCTCATTTATTATTCATATTCCATGAGTTCTGTTGAAAGGTGCCACATGCTAAACACTTGCTGTTGTTGTACATCCATTAATTTATCATCTGTTTTTTCTTGAATTTAAGGACAAAAGTAAATAAAAAAACTTAAGGTGATGGTGAAACACATACGAAACTGTTTCTAACTGCTGTTTTTTGTCTTTGAGTTGAATGGACAAATTAGCTCATATTATATTATCCTTGAATATAGTAAACACATAATACAGTGACTCCAAGAGGCAGCACCAACGTGGAAGCATTGAAACCTTGCGCACGTCATTGTCAGCCGTGTAAACTCACTGCTTGTTAAGCCAATGGGCGCGGACACAGTAGCCATACTTTATTATATATAAAACAATTAAACACTCAGCTGAAGCTTTATCCACGTGAGTTTTAAAAGGTTGCGTTAATTGCTGTCGCATATTATTGCGCGTGGGAACCGCGTATACGCATGGGAAGACCACTGGCCATTGTGTGTAAATTATCGACATTAATTCATTTAAAAATGAAATGAGGAAATGGAGAATTAATAACACGTACGTATATCCTTCTACGGCGATGTAACGGTCGTGGCTTTATATGTACGCAGAGACGGTCTACGCAGTGGTGCGAGGGATGTTGCGACCCTAGGAACATCTGGGGGTGCGTGATAATAATTATTGATATATTTATTTTACAAGTAATTTATTGTTACAATAAAAACACAATCAACTGTCAAATCATGGGTAGGGTTTGTTGCTAAGAAATTGTTTTACGTATTACATGCTATTTTCCATAAGAAAAACAAACTCTGTACCAACCGTAAACAAATTCCATAAACTTAACTCGACTGTCCATCTGGCCCTTATATCCTAAAGTTTTGTTAAGATTGTTTGGGGTAGATACATTTTATTATTGATTCATGATTGATTTGTACAGGTTGTACTTTGTTATATTATAAACATCTCATCTCAATTTAAGTCGTTTTATGAATTTGTAGATCTAATGAAAAGAATTGAAATAAAATTATGTTTGTATTAATATGATGTAAGGTAATTTATGCTTATTATCTGCAGTGATATAGGCAACAAGCCGCACGTTGAAGGATATTCCGGGCAATGCGTCTATATCTGTATCACGAGATGAGAGATATTACCCCCAACAAGTATCATCATATCAGCCCCTCAGATCGACAACAATATCCCCCAACAATGAGACGTGTTGCCGGCGAGGGGGGAGGGGGAGGGGGAGGAAGGGGGGGGGGGGTGATGAATGACGGGCTGTGTGGACGTGCCGGCATTTCTTAATTTCACTGCGACTCAGAAACAAAACCTAGGGGAGGCGGCATTCCTTCTCCGTGACAGTCCCGACTAGCCCTGTGATGACAGTCTGATAGTAGTGTGTGACAGTCTCAAACCTTAGGACAGCCTGACAGTTTATCCCACTGTAAGAGTCACATTGTATTTTGCAGCAGTAGCCAAATTCTTGTCGTTCAACTTTATGGTTTCTAATGACCAATAACCTGGTTCCTCTCACTCATCTTCACAGATGGGTTCTGTAATCGCCCAGTCCAGTATATCAACACTTCGTAACAACCATTACACACTAGACTGAAAGTAAGATTTCGTCACAGTTATTTAGGGTAGTTATACTGATAATAGGCAGCACACCATATCAACTCACTTGGGGTGTTCCATCATTCGCCATGTGACTGAGGAAAACATGCAGACAATTACTCAGTCAAGATTTCTACTGGCAGGAATCGAACCCGCGACTCTTAAGTGAGAGTGTTGTGCACTACCATTTAGCTACGGGTTTAATTTTGTAGTCCAAATTAACATAGTGTATTTGCTATTTAGATTAAAGAGTCAATTTCCCACAGCGAGGCGCCCATGGGGAGAGAGTATTTAATCAAAGCGCCCCCCCCCCCCCCCTCCCCTCTTACCCCTCAGAAGCTCCGATGAGTGGCATAGTTGTATAACCATGTAATCTTCGATATAGCTCACCATAGTAAAATCTACTGCACATCAATCTTCTCTGCATGGTTGAGTAGGATTCATTCGCAGCATTCACCTTGGAAACCTTCGGTCAGGATTGCAGGCAGCGGGACTCGAACCGTTGGTCCACTAGGTTCAGGAGGAGAACGGTCAGTCACCCATCTCCTGACGTGTACGGGACAGCCCGGGACGGCGAGAATCTTTGCCCGGGCGTCGCGAGGTGGCCGTGACGTAACGGATCTCACAGGGTCTTATCGTGCGGCCTCTGACACAGTCGACGTTAGTTCGGGTGGTTTTTAAAATCTCGGTAAACATTCTTTGACAGTGGTCAGTGAGTCAGTGAACCCTTGGCTTGGCCCCAGCAGACCAGACAGGTTTAGAACCACGTTTCAGGCCTCTGGCGAGCTTGCCCACACTCCGTCCATAGGCTGGACTCTCTCAGAGGCTGCTGGCTCGACTATACTTGGTGCTATTTGTATCTAGACGCAGTATGGCTGAGGAAAGGTGCACAATACTTTCAGTCAGGGTATCGAACCATAGGTCTCGTATTCATGAAGATCAACCTCCCCGGCCTTGGGTGACTCTGCCAGTCGTGCGAGGCAACAAAATGACTCTGTTCCTTAGGAGCAGAAAAGTCTTTCCCTTGAGATCAGATGAGTATTGCGAATCAAAAACGGTTTTATGGTCCCCTCACTCTAACTCTACAAAGACAATACTAAAGATCGCGAGAGAGCTTCCGAATAGCACCAGGGGTAAGACAGGCAGGCATACCAACATTTAATATAACGCCGATATAGAAATGGACATAAATATTAGTTACGCCCATGTTTACGGTCCACGAAAACGTTATTTACGGTGCGAGTCGGTCGTATCTTATATCGGTGCAGCTATGCTAAAGTGCAGCAAGTTGTACCTCTAAATCACATTGAACAGAGTTATGTGAACAGTGTATTGAGTTCAGTAGCTTGTTCCTGTCACAGGTAGTTGCAATAACTACATCGTCCCGGCTGCAGCGAGGCCGTGCAGCGAGGCTCAGCGCGACGAGGGCTAATGTTAACAAGGTGGAGCCGTATTGACAGTTCCGCACGACGGGATTCTAAAGTGAAGGCCAAGTGGAAGGGAAAAGCAGTAGAGATAGACCAAGAGTGCAATATTTGTACCAGGAGTGACAAGACTTGCAGATAATAGGGTACAGAGATGCTTGAAATAAACCGACGGATTAAACATGAAAGAAACTTGCATCCTGTCTCTGTAAAATTGGAAAATATGAATCGAAATGCGTTTTTGTCAAATTATTGTGAATATTTCAATGCTAAAAAAAAAAAAAACAGTATTTTAGTAAATATTGTCTGTATTGTTTATTAAACCACCTGTTTTGAAATAAGTAATGTTTGCAATCAGTAAAGGACACTTTACATGGCATGGTTGTAGCTTAAACATAAACAAAGGTTTCGACAAGTGTTTATTTTGATTAAACAGTTGAAAAAACGAAACATTTATGTGCTGTATGTTTGTATTTTACAAATTCGTAGAAAGTTTATAAACGTGATTATTTTTCACCTTGGTGTTACTAATTTGTTTCAAATCTACACGAATCTGTGTATGTGTTGTATTTACCCCATGGCACCCGTCTGGTAGCGCCACAGCTAACTGTCAGGTGTATGACGTCACATTGGCCTGAGGTCACCAGGAAGTTGTCAACGTTGTTTCCCGCGAGGTCAAGAAACAAACAACAACCAGGTGTAAACCTGACCCGTGCAACCTTGGTCGGGTGGCGGGGTTCGAACCTGCGACCTGTCACGTGCCTTGTACCTAACCCGCGTCTCTTGGGGCATTTAAATGCCAAACAACTGCATTTTCATAATTTTTGTAAATGATTTTTTACTGTAATTATCGAAATTTCAAACTTTTGTTTATACTTCAACTGCAACCATGAAACATGTGAGATTGTCTATTTCTCACAGCTACATCTAACACAACATTGGATCCAAGCAATAAAGCCCACACCCTACGCCACTGGTCTGCAATCACATTATCTTGAAAACAGGCAGCGAATCTCTGCGTAATTTAGTATCTGAGCTTCGCGTAATCGTTCGTCATTCCTTCAGGTTGAGCCATAAAACTGGGCCTACTACAGTTTTCATTGACCAAGCGGACTTCGCGCGACTTGTCATAAAGTTACATAAGCCGCTGGTTTTATTGGCGCGGTTCGGACACGTTTAGATTAACGGAATTAGAATGTTTTAGATCTGCTATATTCGCGGTAACAAGCGTAAATTGGGACAGTTTTACAAGGTATCATAAATTCGAATAAACATACTAATGTATTTTTGTATATTTTTTATTACTTACTTATAGTAATTTATTATTTATTTATGATATATTATGGGATGCAATCATACTGAAATACCAATTTTATTAATCGTGAAGTTTAAATTTATCATTTTGGAGCGATTAGTTTTTTATTCCTCATACTTGAATTAGTGAATGTACCAATTTTCACTCTCATTTCACTATCTGCACTAGTTTTAGACAACTTGACTCAACTATATGAGAATATAAGGGATATAAGTGTTCAAACGTCCACACAGAAGTCACTTCTTTAAACATGGCTTTAATTTTAACGTTAACAACAACTCAAGTGGAGAAATATCGTTTGCCACTTGGATTTATTCCGGTTTCCAATCCAGAAGTACCGGAGTTCCCGATTCGGGTTTCAGGGTTTTTTAGCTTCTAAATATTAATTTAATCTATTGATATTATTGATTCTGACTTATTATTATTTTCTGTAGGAATCTCTTCTGTAGGGTTGCTCGGAACGTTCAGTCTGGATTGCCAGTGACCGGTATCGAACCGGCGACATTAGTCTCGCTTGTTACCCCTGACCCACCTCTATCAGTGATACTGACATGATGTGTAATCATAACGACGAAGAACATAATACATGATCACTTTCCATCTTTAGTTATTATAATCGAATGGGTGAACAGTAAATATGATTGCGCATTTATTGGTACCTACCATATAAGAACATCTGTTAAATTTTATTACAAAAGTATTTTCATAGAAGTTATGTATACCATATGTTTGCAATATATTAATAACTGGCATATATGGATGTATCATTAGTACAATACTTGCGAGTATCGTTTAACATGTAACATGTTGTCTTTGTTACAGAAGATTCACATCTTTAGCCCTGGGCTCTACTTTACTGTCTCGGACTCGGAGGATCGGGCACAAGTCGAGAGGACGTAAGCTAACATATAACACTTTTATATAATAAACTTACTTTCAAATAACAAACTTGTCCTATAACTATTAGGTTGGCTGGCCTGGCCTGTTTGTCTGTGTTTACGAGAGCCACGGTTATAAAATATAACCACAACATTAAACTATAGCCAACATCTGATGGCTCAATTCAGCCTCATCGGTTGTGTGAGTGCGTGAGTGTGCGTGTGCGTGTGCGTACGCGTGCGCGTGACTGCAAATACAATTCAACTGCTCCACTCTACTCAGATACTAAATAGATGGGGCTGGATTCACAAAGTTGCCTATCTCTAAGTTTTCCTAAGTAGCTAGAGAAATCAAGATAAATCATATCTTGGTATTACAGCACTTTCACAAATAAACTATTACTATAGTTAAATAAAAATTGTTAATGTTTTACTATATTTTATCTTTGACATTGCAGAACACTTATGGGTGATTTATATCACTAAGATGCGCCTAAACTAGGACTTCTTAGCACTTATGCACCTTTGTGAATCTGGGCCCAGTAACTTAAACCAGTGGTGCATCCAAGGAAAGATTCTAATTCCTCTAAACTTGAGACATTAAATTTTTCGGGAGATTTGGATGTACTTTTTGTGTCTCTCCCCTTGACCTCTAATCTAGCAACTTTCATATTGCTTATTTTACTCTGTTTTAACGATATGTGCGTTTTGTATTTTTCAACTTTTTATTATAAAACTATTTTTAAGTTTTACTACACTCAAAATTGTATAATTTCGATTAACGAAGATCATTCAAAGATTACATATTTTATTTAACGAGTTAGAGTTGAAATAGCCCGTATAAATCACAGATTAACTAGCTATTTTTGCGTTATTTTGTCTCCAAGTGAATCATGAGCGGAAGGAGCCCAGACACGCATACACACGCACACGCGGAGCCTCGCGATCACTAAAATCAATTAACTAAAAGTCGTCCCATTAAAGAACGTCTGCATGCGTTCTCTAAGCTAACCCACACTAGACATACCATCTGATGACAACACGGAGCTCAGACCTGTAGGCCTAAATATCAATCAGTTATTGATCCTCGCGACGAACAATCAGCCGCACAACGTGCAACACTCTATAAGCTTTTGTTTGGAGCCTCTCGTTGCGCATTCGACCAAGAAGAGTTTAGCCTCATCATTTGGTTACATAATAATTTTTAAATTGTGTTTATATTTTGGCCTAAATGAAGCACGATATCCAATTGAGGTCTAGAACCTTCCTTCAAATGAATGTCGACTTGAAGTAGCGCCAGTTCTTGGAGTGAAACAGGGAAACTACAGTAAATCGTGTATAACTGAAAAGCATGAAAATTACTAGAGAGTTCCGCAGTTTTTTTTTTTTATAAAAGAGACGACTAAATAGGTGTTACTGTGGTGACCGCTGTCTGCAAAGAGGGCTATAATGTAAACTATTGCTGCTCTTCACTTTTCCACACATTTATTTATTTATTTTATTTATTTATTTAATGTCTATCCTATTCAGTTATAAAAACTGATTTACAAAGAAGGACCTTAAATAAAACTAAGCTATGCAAACAATTAATAATAATGAAATCATAAACAACAAAAACAAAACAAACTACTGAACTATGTGTAACCCCGTGGTGGAACTCCGACGCATATATCGCACAATATCAGCACTCAGGCTTGTCTAGCGGCTGCACCCACATCGTCTCTAACAAAGGAGCATGGCACAGTGCACGGCTACGTGCGTGTGTACATGTGTGCGTGGTGCGCGGTGCGTGCAAGTGTGTCGGTATGTTCCTCGCCTACCCCGGCGTCGAGCTCACTTCTCCGCTGCGCTCTGACTCACGGGTTATCTAGCTTACATCTACGCTACGCGACATCGAGGTACTACGTTATATAGAATAGAGTAAACATGAGATATATTTCCAGTTACAAAACCTTTTCGTTCTTTTACCTAACCAACTAACCAACATGGACTATAAAAACACAAGGGCGACAAATTAATGGTTCTGATAAAAGAACATCGCTTATGGTCTGTCTCATAATCCCATAAAAGCCAACTTGTCCAGTCATTGCAAAATGAACGAACTGATTACCTCATTGTGGTGTCAGATAAACATTCCCACAATAATTAGCTTAACCATCTTAATTAATAAATATGAACAGAAGCCATGAGGGATTACAAATTACCAAGCGACCGTGAAGTATGGTTACCCTTGTCAAGTCGTAATGCAGGTGAAAAGTTAATTGATTACGTATATTATGTTCATATACCTACCTCACTAAAAACATTAAAGTACGCACATTAAAGATATTTGTTTTCGAAGAAAAGAGAAGGTGTCTGTGTCTGTTACGTAACACGCAAAACAAAACAACAATTCAGTAAAATAGTGTTGAGTGTTTCATTGTAAATCTCAGTCAGCCGGTCTGCGTCACCAAGCATTGAGTACATATGAATGAAAGACGTGTTCTTCACTGAAGGCCGTCTTGAACAAGGAAAACGCTTGGGTCACGTTGGTGGATGAGCGTGAAGTTATCTTTCTCTACTCTCAGTCCAAACCGAAGACTGCGGTATAACAGTATACATACCCAGCCCAGGACAGTAAAATTACTTTAATTTCTTTTAATTTGATTTATTATTAAATAAATAATATTAAAAAATATGTTTATTGGTTTGGTAACCGAGCCAAATTGCAAATGACGGTGTCATAATCGTTACAGGAGTCGGGTTATCAATTTGCAAGTAATGTATGTCGGGTGTCTGGCATCACTTCGGTGCCTCCTTGGTACAAACACAACAAACACAACAAACACAATCCTAGAAATGTAAATAAACCCCATGAATGCTCGACTAATCACGCATCAACACTTGAAAAAGTGCCAAGAAACTGTCTTTCAAGATTGTCTCGGCTTTTTTGTGCCCGTGTGTAAAGTCACTTAATAACTGAACAACAATAAATTACTCAATAGAAAAAGTGTTGTAAACAAGTCGGATACCATTCTTGAAATCACGTTTTCCGGTCCCAAGGTTAACGATATATCGAGGGACAAAGGTGTAAGACAATGTGAGCGCCGCACCCAAGTCCTCACCCTATTTCCACGCAACACTGCCCCTCAATGGGCTCATTCACTGATGAGAAGTCGGGAGAAGCTGCAAGAATAGAGATGAAGGATTGACGTGCATGCGTTCTATGGTTCTATGGGGATGTTGGGCAATTGTTACCATCTATTGAACCGTATAGGCACTGCGCCGTGGCAAGCCCATAATAGACTTCTAATGCATATTGAAAAATTAATTTTGTTATGTTTTTAAAAAGAAAATGTTTCATTGATGTCAGGGAGATTTAAAAAATCTAGACAGTGGTTATACAAAAGAAAGTAAAATTTAAAAAATGTCCATGACGCTTAATCATTTTCTTACACAGTGGAAACTCTCGACTCTCGTCACGTGCAATAATGAAAAGTATGATACTGGTTCAATTCAACAATATTGTTTTACGTTACGTGAATATCTATATTCTATATATATAGTTGAGTGACGTATTTGTTGAATGAACACCCGGTCCTCCTTGCAAACCCATCCATCTCACATATCTCCACAGTTTCCTATATAATAGTCTGTCTGTGCTCATCCCCTCCCCTCCTCCCACTCGTCCTCATATTCCCCCTCACAATGCTACACTACTGTACTCGCGTTTCATTGCAAAGAACTTAGTTTTCTCACCGTCTTTGTGTCTAAACCCTTCTATCGAGGCGTCGTGTGATTGACGCACACGTGTCGAGTTACGTCACGAGCTACTGGCCTCGGCAAAAACATCGACTGCTCTAGGTATTGGGTTGGTTTATATCATATTTTGGCAACAATACTAATCAAGTCCATGATTGGTTGAGATAAGATGGAAATACACCATAGTATGTGAATAGAGGACTCGTGCATACCTTCATTGTAATTCCAGTAACACCTAAACAATAAGTACCAAACCAAAGCGCGCTTACAGAGTCAGTCCACTCGTAGAAACAACTAACTGAAAGCGAAACGGCTGTTTCCAACTAACTTCCAAACTTTCAGAGAGTTGGCCGCGCTGCCACACATGTGCTACCCCCCCCCCCCCCCCCCCCCCCCATTCCCTTACACGACATGTCTCTCTGTAGCATGGAAAGTTTGGGGAGTTCTACTCTTCGAGGAATGCTTTATTTAAATCTATTTACATGCATGTTATATATTTAAGTAATAAATAGGTGTTTGAATTCAAACAAAATAACAACAAGGTAATATACAACAAAACAGTAACGAAATACACAAAAACGCACAGCAGTTACACTTGTGGGTAAATACGTGAACTGTGAGAAACTAATTAACCAAAAAGTAATGATATTGTCAAATTGATGAGCCTGACAAAAGTGAATGTTGGTTCAATTAAACCTAATGCAGAGTTAAAACAACCGTCAGCAAAGTAACTAGCCGTACTCCGGCTTGCTCGCTGACAACTCAATGACTGCTCTAATGTGGAGCAGGATTGTAAGAAGACCGTCAGCAAAGTAACTAGCCGTACCCCGGCTTGCTCGCTGACAACTCAATGATCGCTCTAATGTGAAGCAGGATTGTAAGAAGTTCCCCGGCCGACCGAGGGACAATGATCGCCGCATTCTTCCATCCGACGTTTAATAGACTCGCCCCCATTTAACACGCAATTAATGTTAACCCCTTCACCCTCCCTTGGCGTAAAACTGCTCGAATAAATCGTCCCCGCGACATTCCTGCGAACAATGAGGTCCTGGTTGTCAGGAGACGGGTTCATCTACGCGTCCTGAGGGTTCAATCCTGGACGCTGGGTGGGCGTGGGTGAAACAAATCACAAATAAAATCTATGATTGTAAAACACTGGGGCAGTAGATACGAACAGATAGATTCATCCAAAAAAAAGAGACAATCGTTCAGTAATAAAAAAGATTCATTAATGATTTCCTCCGTTATGAGTCGAGTTCTAAAACACCCACGTTAGCTGATGTGGCTTGTATTCTACCAACAATATCATTAGTCTAGAACTATATTAACTGACATTTACTTTGATGAATGGTGGTTTTGAAGCCTCAAAGGAAAGTGGCACATATATAATCAACCGTTATAAAATACACAGCTTGCCCCTCCCCTCAACCACCCCTGAAACTCACAATATAGCAATTAATTGACCAGTCTATAAACAAATTTCCTTTATGTATATATATAACTGATCCATCATACGCTCGACAATTGCGCATTGAAGGTTCCTAGGTGGGGAAAATCAATAAAAAAGTAACATGCTAAATATATAGTGATGTAGCCTTGTTTCGGTAACTAAACATAAATGTAATACAAAAGTTACATTAATTTTTTAAACGTTATTGTTACACACAAATTGTCTGTATAGTGTTATTAAATCTAAGATGTTCTATTGTTTGTTTTTCACAACGTTTGTTGCAGTATTGTGAACGTCAAAACCTGCGGGAGTTTTCGACATTTTATTCCCCAAAGCACCTCACTGATTCGTCTGGAGTAATATGTTTAATTATGTTAACCGATTTATGTGAAAGCTATGTTTATGTTAGTCAGGAATTTCTGTCTTTAAGTTTTGTGCAAATATTTGACAGTAAACATGGATATTTGGTCAGTTTAGGGTTTGTGTTGTCTCCTGCCTGTACAACAACAAGCAAGATGAACTGAGATTGAACTTTGATCATCATAGATGAGTTATTTGTAACAAGGTAGATTTTACCAGTGAACTTTGTCATAGCTTTTAACAAATTTCAATGTATTTGACTCCATATGACTTGTACAGTATCATCTCGTGAAGGAACTTGGGTGTAACACGCGTCTTGGGGATGAACTTACCATGAACGGTATAATTATTACATCTTATTATGTTAGGACTTAGGAGACAATCTATTTATATTTTATATAATCCTACGATAAATCTTGGGAGCGTTGATGACTTTCCTTGTCTCCGTCTTCGATTTGCTTCAAGTCGAAGTGGTGGAGCAATTTATCGCGATGCACGTTAGCGCCATAAAGTGTACAAAGCAGACAACAGGGTTGGGGGAGCCGGAAGGGTTGAGGGTTGAGGGCGAGGATATTAAGCCGTGGATTAACTACCCAGACTTACTTGATTACATCCGCGCCTCATTTCCACCACTCAATAAAAATAATAACTTAACTAGGAGATGAATTAAAAGAGGGGGAAAAATAGAGACGAAAAAGTAAATTAAATTAAACTTTTAGAACATTAATTATTAAAATGTAAATGTTTTGAATTTATATCTGAAGGTGTCGTATAAACAAAGTGCATTGGCTTGGATAATGTACACGTCAATTATTAGACGAATAATTTCGTCATCTTCAGTAACATTGTTACTAGGACGAACACGTTAAAAAAAAAAATGTAACTCGTAGGTCGTATTTTCACTCAGTCACACACAATTTGTAAGAGCGACAATAATGTATGGTCTTCTTTGATAATAATTACGTAATCATTCTATTTGAATTCATTAAAATATTCTGAAAAAGTTTTAACTTGCTCTTCACATCCTCTTATAGCACATACACACTTGATCAATCCGTTACACGGCTGTACACACGCAATTCACTTCATCATGTCTCCTCGCCCTGAGTTGTTGATGTTCATGGCACCTTCGATCACGAATACTTCAATCTACCCCCCTCCCCCCTCTATGCCACTCCTCGACATACATTTTGTGTTCAAGGCACTTTACCAAATTAATAAAATGGGTCGCGGTTGACGTAAAAACTAAATAACCATTGCCCATCGGTATTATTTTTATATCATTAATACTTCAACACAACTATATATTTTCGATGCACTATCATATTTGCATCATTATGCAATTTTAGCTGTCTTGTTGGTTTATTCCTGCTTCCAATGCAGATGATCCTGGATTCAATTCCCGATTCGGGCGGGGGGTTTTAACTTTTAAATTTGACTTTAATGTCTAAACGATGATTTGGGAGCCGTCATAGCAACGAAGCACATAATAAGTGGTATAATGTTCCTCCTGAGAGTCAGTTGCAACTGAATGGGTAGACACTAAATACAAATGCAATTTATTTTGTACATACCCTACAACAGCATCCAACATTCATCTACGAAAATAATAATAACGCATCTGTTATTCCATAAACGTATACAGTAATTAATTATACATGATTATGTATTATGTTTTCAAGTGAAGCTCCGTGTCTTGTATAAATCTGGTGTCACCCGCATAATATTATCTGAATTCACAATAGCACGTAGAGCAAGTGCCGTACTAGAACAGCTGTATTGGTTGTGTTGTGTAGGCCTACGCCGTGTTTGCCCCGTCCATCCAGGTCAAACCAAATCACTCTTTTTCCTTCACGTCTGCACCGATATTTACTGACACGTATAATTGCGTCCACCGCGTTCAGGCGCTGTTTCCCGCTACCCCGACAGCCCCGCGCAAACTGCAGCGACGCAACGCTAGGGATTGTTCTATTCTTTCTTCTTCTCCATTAAAAATAAACCAATTTTAATTTTCCTGTAATTTTTCTCTGTACAAGATGTTCGACTATCTGTGCACAGTCTCGCCAGTACAGAGTTGTATTGATCTGAACCCCCTCCCCCTCCCCCCCCCCCTCTCCCAACAGCCCGTCCGACGCGCTCTGCATACCAAACAACTCTCCCCCTACCCCTACCCCCCACCCTTGCTTTGCTCGGCGCGCTCCCGTCTCTATCTTTCTTTTCTTGCCTATCTAACTTTCGTCTTTCTTTTTCTCTGTCGGCTTTCGGTCACTACAACGAAGCAATGATAGCGAACAAGCTTAAACCTCCGTGTTTCCTTCAGAACACTCATTCTTTCTTCTATTATACTTTAAGTCCATCCATATCCTGACTTTTCTACATCATCCCAAACTACGGCGAACAAATGTATTAATATTTTGTAAAGTAGTAGTTATTGCGTCGTGTCGCTGTTGAGGTGATGCTCGACGTTTCGCTACCCATGTTGACAGCTTTCTCGAGAATAGTTAGTTATTGCGTCGTGTCGCTGTTAAGGTAGGGTGACCATAATTACAAAAGCAAAAACCGGGACACATGGAGGCTTGACTTGTATGGACTTGTGTGGACCACAAGGGGTCTGGGGCGTAGCCCCAGCCGCCGGAGGCGCAAAATTTTTTGGGCAATTTTTATCTCAAGATAGCCTGTAGTGAGATCTGAGACAGGTTGGGTTGGGCTGGGGGCTGGCCTTTGCCTTGAGGGTGTGGCGCAAGAGAAGAATCAGGTTCCAGGAAAAGATAAGTACGCGCAATTGCAATAATTACTGTAAACTTGGCAATAGGTGTTTATTTCTTAGGATTCAACATTTGTTTTATCTTTCAGATTAAATAAAAAAACCTGTACAAAATTAAGTCTTGCTAACTGTTCTTATGGAAATACATGCTTCTACTGTGAGCTTGTGCTTGGTCCTGGGTCTGTGTTATCTGTTTTACTTTTAACATATTTATTTGAAGCATGAATTTCTTGCATTAACTTATCATTACTTTTCAAAAATTCATAGAATTGGGAGCACGTTTCACTGAAGTGTGTTTTTACTATAACTGCAGCTCTAACAGTATCGACGCCCAAACGACTTTTCTCGTCAGACCAAAAACAGTTTACAAGCGAGAAAACCCTCTCCACAGCAGCATTTGTTCCAGGCAAAGAGAGAGTAAACTCAACTATGACAGCAATGTTTTTACATGGAATGTGATTGGCACTAAAATGGCAGAAAATGATCTTCCATTTCGAGTATTTTGAATTATAACTAGTATTGGCTTTTATATGAAACAATATATTGTTTATTAATGGAAATTTAAATGGATAATACGAATTAATTGGACGAACTCTTAAAACCGGGACATTTTGGCGTCCCGAGAACTATTTTCGGGACACCGGGACAGGCCGCAAAAAAACGGGACGATCCCGGTAAAACCGGGACGTCTGGTCACCCTATGTTAAGGTGATGCTCGACGTTTCGCTACCCATGTTGACAGCTTTCTCGAGAATAGTTATTGCGTCGTGTCGCTGTTGAGGTGATGCTCGACGTTTCGCTACCCATGTTTACAGCTTTCTCGAGAATAGTTTTTGCGTCGTGTCGCTGTTGAGGTGATGCTCGACGTTTAGCTACCCATGTTTACAGCTTTCTCGAGAATAGTTATTGCGTCGTGTCGCTGCTGAGGTGATGCTCGACGTTTCGCTACCCATGTTTACAGCTTTCTCGAGAGTAGTTATTGCGTCGTGTCGCTGTTACGTTTCGCTACCCATGTTGACAGCTTTCTCGAGAATAGTTATTGCGTCTTGTCGCTGTTGAGGTGATGCTCGACGTTTCGCTACCCATGTTGACAGCTTTCTCAGTATGATACAGCTCGTCGGTCATATCCACAGATCGTGAAAGTGTCATCGACAGGGAAACCTTATGTTTACTAGTATCGATTTATTTTATGGTAATGTCTCTCAAAGGGGCTTATATGAATTTGCGTTCCCCATTATTGGTACAGGCCATAAATAACAGTTAGCAATATTTTATTGGGTCTGTCTTTGGTGTGTAAAATATGCACCTGTATTATGTAAACTTGATGAGAACATATTTAACAATTACAATATGTCAAAAGGACACTTTGTTGATAGTGCTGAGTCCATGATGTACATACACCCCATTGATACTGACACAATCACATACTCTACACAGATTGAGTGCTCTGATCTGGTTTTATCGATTCTCCAAGTGCTTTGCATACAGATATGGGTGCAAGGTTCAAAGATCTTGACACGGAAGACAATGTTTGCGCTTTCTTGACTCGTCAAGTGCTTTGGATTGATCATTGCATTGTGTTGTCTACTGCCTGAGTGAGTTTATCAGTTCTCTTAGACAACCCCACAAGACGTACTTAACACGTGGATATCGTTCCAATCATATCGGAGAGCATTAGTCCCCCCTCCACTGACCTAGGCTGGTTGTTTCCTCATTTATCTTCGCCCTCGTCAATAGAGTCCGGGCATATCTCAGAAATCACGGCCACTGGTCACAACAGGGGGAGTGCGTCGGCTTATGATTCATTTAGGATATGATGTGACGTGATATACAAGGGGCCTACGACAAGCTTCTATCCATATCACAACATGGGATGCAGTATGCTAGGACGTCTCTTTCTTCTCGCAAAGCAATGAAAATAATCTCACAATTGCAATTGTTGGTGTTTTACAAGATGTTATGAGCCTATTGACTTTTATAAATGTTTGAAAGTCGGGAAATCGATGAAAATATCATGAAATATACAGAATAGTTGAGTTTCATCCATGGTGTTTGATCGAAAACGATAGTTTCAAAAATATTTACGCAAACTGTGTATCTAACCCAGAACATAAATGTTTAATCGTAGTTTGGTTACGACCAAGTAATTTTAAAAACTAAATTGCCATTTAATAGCAAAGTTACAAAACATTATAATTTTTATTGTACTCACGATTGCTCAAAAGTTTAAAAAACTGCTTCATGTTTTATTCATTAATTTTGTTCAAGTCGGTGTACTCCTAAGCGACACGTCAAATTTATTTTAAAACATTTTTTAAATAACCCGTTATTTATTTTTATTCGAAACATATTAACCCAAAAGTGTTGAACGATGTAGCATTTAAAGCCTGTGATGTGTATTGCGCGGTCATCCCCGAAGCGTCGTCGTCAATACAGACGTGGACACGTATCACTAACGTATGCGCAACCCAGTTTGTTATGGATGTTTTCTGCGTGACGGTTGGCAACAGTGTTGCCCTATATTTGGAATCAGTTTAGCCATGTGAACAACTAGATGAATAAATGATCACTTCCGTAATTCATGCGCCACGTTTAGAATTATTGTCAGTGTTCAGCCCGGAATATGAGTCTGGATCAGGCCGTGACGTCACGACGTCTGGCAGTAAGCTATGTTGTTCCTCAGATTAGACTTTAAGATATAATTGAAGCAGATCAGCATAAGAGTACGTCTGGGGGAGGGGAAGGGGGGCGACAGAGACGGATTTCTCGATTTTCGTGACTACCCGAAAATAATGTTAAAAAATATATTCCATTTCTTTTTGTATAATGATATTAGAAGATTTTCATTATTGTTGTTCTCCCTATCCAAAGAAGATGGAAGTTCTTTGTAAGGCTGACATTTTTCTCTTCAAGATGTTAGGGTAGTTGGTAAGAAATAGATTATATAAAACAATTCAATGGCAACCAGGGTTCCGCTATTAACTAGGGGACATCTTTGCATCTGTGCATGATCCCAGCATTCATCTTATGACTGAGGAAAGCTCCTGCATCAGTCTAGCTGGTTGACTGAGGAAAGCTCCTGCCTCAGTCTAGCTGATGAGCTCTCATCAACCGTAACAAACTATAATAGAGAGACTCAGTCGTGTAACCGGGAGTCGAACCCGGAGCCGCCAGCAAGAGAGCGAGGTGGAAGATGGCTGCATCTGTCCCTAAGAGTTGAGCCGTCAAGAACAATGAAGCACAGCAAAGCTTGTAACATGCTAATGAGAACATACCAACTAAGCCACCTGCGTGGCCTATGACTTGCTCGGGCACCTCGAATGTCTTATTGGCCTGACTTTTGAGCGTCACTCTGATTTAGATAAGAATATAAGTTAGTAGGGTATACGTTCAGTTAAAAATGACAGTATTTATAACAGTATTGGGACTGTATACCATAGGGCAAGCCACACCCCCTTCAGAGATTCCTATCCTGGCAAACATCCCTTGCTTCCTCGACAATGTACATCTCCACGACTGGATCCCGTAGGGGAAGACACACGACTCCGTGGACTCTCCTATCCTGACAAACATCCTTCTCTTACACCTGTTCATGCAGGATCTCCATAGTTTGCTAAGTAGATCCGTCACAAAGTTGAATTCCGTCTTGTAAGTCCTCATCTTCGGCACTCAAGACAAGTAACTCTCAGTAGGTTCTGTGTTCGGTCGCGTCAGATGTGCCGGGGGGGGGGGGGGGGGGGAACAAACGTCCGAGACAGAAGCCACGCGGGTTAGAAGCCAAACCACGGTTTTATTTTTTGATCGGTTAAATTGAAGACTTTCACCCCCTTTTTTCTGAAGTAAAAATCTTTAACTTCCAATAGTCACCCCCCCCCCCCTCAACGTCCCTCTCCAGACGAGGGGAGCAATTCCTCTCGGCGGAACGTGACCGGACTCGCAAATCGCGAGACTCGAATCCGAGTCATTCCGAACAAGTGGCCGTGTGTCAGTTACCCGTGTGTCAGCAGTGTGTCAGTTACCCGTGTGTCAGTTAGCAGTGTGTCAGTTAGCAGTGTGTCAGTTAGCCATGTGTCAGTTACCCGTGTGTCAGTTAGCCGTGTGTCAGTTAGCAGTGTGTCAGTTAGCCGTGTGTCAGTTAGCAGGGTGTCAGTTAGCAGGGTGTCAGTTAGCCATGTGTTAGTTAGCCGTGTGTCAGTTAGCAGGGTGTCAGTTAGCACAGGGTGTCAGTTACCCGTGTGTCAGTTAGCCGTGTGTTAGTTAGCAGTGTGTCAGTTAGCCGTGTGTCAGTTAGCAGGGTGTCAGTTAGCAGGGTGTCAGCTAGCACAGGGTGTCAGTTAGCCGTGTGTCAGTTAGCAGGGTGTCAGTTAGCACAGGGTGTCAGTTAGCCGTGTGTCAGTTAGCAGGGTGTCAGTTAGCACAGGGTGTCAGTTAGCCGTGTGTCAGTTAGCAGGGTGTCAGTTAGCCATGTGTTAGTTAGCCGTGTGTCAGTTAACAGGGTGTCAGTTAGCAGGGCGTCAGTTAGCAGGGTGTCGGTTAGCAGGGTGTCAGTTAGCAGGGTGTCAGTTAGCAGGGGGTCAGTTAGCCATGTGTCAGTTAGCAGTTAGCAGTGTGTCAGTTACCCTTGTGTCAGTTAGCAAGGTGTTAGTTAGCCATGTGTCAGTTAGAAGGGTGTCAGTTAGCAGGGTGTCAGTTAGCCGTGTGTCAGTTAGCAGGGTGTCAGTTAGCCGTGTGTCAGTTAGCAGGGTGTCAGTTAGCAGGGTGTCAGTTAGCCATGTGTCAGTTAGAAGGGTGTCAGTGCCAGTTATTCAGTAATATCGTCATTATCATAATAATTTAGAACTGATAGCATTTATTTACGTTTTAACAATGTTGTACTGTTTTATCCGTCCACGAACTAAGGACCCCCCCCCCCCCCCCCCCCTCCCCTCCTGTGATGACCTCTCACCAGGCGACGCCGGCAAGGCGTCCAGTGCGTGCCCGGCTTGCGTGCGCCGACACGCACCGTCACGCAACGCGCCAAGTGCGTAACTACGTTATCTATCGCTCCACGAGTCCAGCTTGGGACATAAAATGGCCGTTGGGACAGCTTTGTGGTATTAAATCACATCTGCAGTAAGATCGGTACCCGTGTGGTCAATGGCCACTCGCGGGCGATTTAGTTTTGTAGCTCAACCCCAGAATCGGATTTAAAACGTTTCTATCTCGCGACTTTAAAATATCACTAGGCTATAAAATAATTAATCGTTTAAACATAAAAATGCCAACATCTTAAATTTGATACATGTATTCTGGAATATATGTCAGTTTAATTTCTTTCGCTAACAGATGATGATGGTGATACGTAAAGCCCAAATATCATCTGTGTTGTGCCGACTAATACATTTTAAGATTTCACATAAGATTGACAACAACATTAGTAAAGAAACTTGCTGTAGACTTTCGCGGCCCAAGTCTTGGCTAAAACGTCAGAAATTTAATCGATACGCGATAACCAAGTATTAGTCAACATCAGTACTGATTTGAGTGAGTTTAGCTACTTCATTCTTGTTAAGTTTCCCTCCCTCGTCTGAGCCCGGGGTAGAATTGGGCCCAGTGTCACCCTGGTGACGAAATAAGGTCCCCCCATTCCCTTTCTTCCAATCAGCCCCTGACATCACATGTCGCGTGCGTCACTAAATACCAAATAATAATAATTTAGTTCCACCTAAACATTGTTTCGGACTGTCAACAGACTGATAACTGATGGGCTACTTTGTTTTCATAGTTAAACGCTCCCTGTTTGATTAGAGTCGCTTGCGCAGCTAAAAGTGCAGACTCACACCGGTATAGCAAGTCTCGGAGGCGTCTCGGACAAGACAAGTGAGTGGTTTTGCGCGTGAGTGTACTCGTATAATGCATATTCCGTGTCCAAACACTTAACGTAATTGTCACTCTGGTAACAAAGCCTGTGCGTGGTTACAAGCGAGGACAGGTGACAACTGAAGACAGTGTAGCGGTCTCAGAGACAATCGGGTCATTTCGACTTTTCAACACAATCTTTGCGGGATATCCGCAAAAGTAGGATTATATATTTTTATTAATTAAACATTAAACAAAACTAGAAGTAACAATGCAAAAAGTCTCTAAACTAAACTTGCACCGTAACAATCTTACTATGTTTCCGTCATTCACTCAAACTTTCGGCGGTTTCATTTTGATTATTTGACCAACCAAATTAGAATGTGTGAAACCAAATAGACTAATCCATTTGATGTGATCGACAATTTCACCTCGATTATTTGCGTAAAGTGTTAAGTTTAATACTCTGTGTGTTTTTATGATTTGATACCAATACTTCGCATGTTTGCTGATACCGAGATACGTGGCGGAATAACACTCATAATGCAGGGATTGATGTGTCGGGCCTAGGACAGGCGTAAACTCATTGCACGCAAATAAGTTGCCCAGCGACAGTTCACAGTAATATATACAATAAAAGCTGTACAGTTATTGGCAGTGGCGTGCCGACCCATCAAATTTTGGGGCCAGGCACCAATTACATTCGGGGGGGGGGGAGGTTGACACCCCCGAGGGTGCCCCACCCCACCATAACATAACTTAATAATACCACTTCTAAAATAAATACGCATGAGTAATACACGTTACTAATTTCTAAAATACAAATGTGAAACTGTCCCGTGGTAGAGAAGGCATCAGTTTAGCGGCGTCCGTTCCCACACCGGCCAGTGCGGTAGTCTGCTAACTAGCCGACAACCGTGTGATACCGATAACAATGATAACAAATACTGTAGCCTAACTGGGCGGAAATATCACGACACACCTGACGCATTAGTCTGTGCTCACACCACACTGTCATACTGTCACTGTCACCCATCTAGAGGTGCGTGTGCTCACACCACACTGTCACACTGTCACTGTCACCCATCTAGAGGTGCCTGTGCTCACACCACACTGTCACACTGTCACTGTCACCCATCTAGAGGTGCCTGTGCTCACACCACACTGTCACACTGTCACTGTCACCCATCTAGAGGTGTCTGTGCTGACACCACACTGTCACACTGCCACTGTCACCCATCTAGAGGTGCCTGTGCTGACACCACACTGTCACACTGTCACTGTCACCCATCTAGAGGTGCCTGTGCTCACACCACACTGTCACACTGTCACTGTCACCCATCTAGAGGTGCCTGTGCTCACACCACACTGTCACACTGTCACTGTCACCCATCTAGAGGTGCCTGTGCTGACACCACACTGTCACACTGTCACTGTCACCCATCTAGAGGTGCCGGATACAATAGTCACTGTCCATTTTTATTTGTGTATTAGAGTATTTTTTATGTTGTTATAAATATTTAATTCGTGTTTGGATAACATATTTTGCTCGCTAGGTTTTGTTGATGTTATTTTGTTGTTGTTATTTTTAATTTTGATGTTGTTTTTGATAGAATCCCGGTTAGCTTTAGAGTTCGGAATTGAACAGTGAAGTTAATAACTTTCAGTTTTCGTTCTCGTGTTATTGTTTTTTGTAATTGATTTTGTCTGTTTTTTATATTGATGGTGTTTTGAGTTTGTATGAACATAATCTTTACCATGTTAGTCTGCCCAGCGGTATCAACTTTCAGTCGTACCATATTTAATTTTCGCCTTCATTTAGTTAAATGGAAAGGTCTCCTGCGCTACTCAACCTATGCCCCCGAAACGTCGCTACGCACCCTATGCCCCCGAAACGTCTGCCTCAGCGCCATGGCAACTAGCGCCGCCGAGTAGTACCTACCGCGCATGCGCTTTAGACGCTGCGAGACACTGTGCACTAAACGAGTTAAAAATAGTCCCACTAATGAACTGGCCACGAATGTCTGACTTGTTAATTAACTTAATTAAGATTTATGTTAAGTGAAACGGACACTAGAGATTTGGCAACATTGCAACACGGCTAGAGGGCGTAACTGACTAGAGATGGTTGTCTGGCTTAGAGATCCACCCTAATGGTTGTTGTTGTTGTTGTAGCCTAAGCTGTGTTGCATTTCAGTATGTACGCTCTTGAACATTCCAAGCAGTTGCAGCTTCTATGTGTATTTTATAAAATAATATCCACATATGTAGGGGAGAAATCTAAAACAAATAACATATTCATATTTTGCGAGGTAGCACAGCACCTTATTAAGCCGGAATATGAGAAAGAAAACATGCTATTGCTTGCCTGCATGTTTGTTTATGATGAATTGCTTCTTTTTAAGGTACATATAATACAAACATCTTGAGGTTATCTTACTCTTTAATCTTGATCTTTCATCTTATAACTCACAAGCTGTTCCCATGTTTCTACCAAAACATAACTTTGTATTTAATTCACCTCTCCATAACTGAATACTAACAGGCTTTGCTGTTGTACTAAACTAGATCACTTACGTATGTATTTCAGAAAGTTGTATAATTCATTGTTAACAAATGTGTGTTGAAATGTTCTACGTACAATAATACAACCATCACAATTATCACAGTTATTTCAACTTAGTTGATAATATTGTAGAAAGACGTTAACATAGATTTTACCCTACATGTTTTCTTCTTCAAATTGTAGAGTTTATTAAAATTAATTGTTCAATATGCAGTAAAAAAAGGTAAAACATTACTTATACCAGGCTTGGCTAACTTATCAATTTTATTGTTATATTTATTAATAATTGCATTTAGTCTCGCTCGAGAGCGCTTGCAAGGTTTCATAGTACCGTTTGGCCGTACTCTCCTCTCCCACGGCGTAATATTGTACTATTTTAATATTGTTCTATTGTACTATGATCGTTAATTGTTAGCAGCAGATTTTGATACTTCTATCAAGACAACAAGAAAGGAATAAGCATTATGCACATTAAAGCAAGGTAGAAGAATTAACATTACGTTTGTACGCCAATGTTTCAACAGTTCCTTATTCAGAGACACATAGTTATGTCACGCGAAATACATCTGTAATGTCCTGGCCCGAGGTGGAACCAAAAGGACACACATCCTTGAACAGTGTTTTGTATTGGTCTGGTGACAGAAGACGCGCTGCAGAGTTTTAGCTGAAAACATTCAGTTTCGATGCCGAGATAGTGAAAGTGCCGATTGCTAAATTCTTATAAAACATAAAGAATGGCGACGCTAAAAGGTCAATGCTATGTCATCGGGTTTGACTTTTATCAAGTTGCCCAATATACAAGATGTCTTCATGTGATCGCACTGGCCGGCAGGTGTTATATGGGCTGCACCAAGCTGCACTAGGTTGCACTAGTCTGGCTCAGTTGGACCCGACACAGATTGGGCCATCGTACGGATGTTGGGAAGTGTTCATATTTATTTGCGATATACTGCAATAATTTGTTTCATCCCTGCAAATTATTCTTTTACTTTGAAATTATCATATTTTGTTGTGTTTAAATACAAATTGAGAATTGTTACTTCGTTATTACTATTTACCATCATTACAAGTTTATTTTAGGTTGTTTTAGTTAGTTTTTTTATTCTATTAACTGTCATTTGGGCATAGTATTGTGTTTATACACTTTTGGTAAATGTGTGCTTGTCACAGAGAGTATCTTAGGATCTTATCTTATTCGAATGTAGAGATGAAACACATTGCAATTAAAACTTAAGTGTGCCATCAATTAAAACTCAAGGCTATTACTGGAGTTTATGTTTTAAAGCGCTTCTAATTGTTATTGCCTTATTAATATTAACGACTTAGTGGATTTAAAAAAGTAAACAATACGCGAGAAGAAGTGTTGGTATTATTGAAAGTTGGTGAGCTAATCTAAGAAGAGATTGAAGGAACACTTCAACCATGGTTGTGAGTATAGGCAGATACCGTGCCCGTGGACGCGAGTATAGGCAGTGACGTCACAAGGAGGGACCTACGCCGTGGTTGTGAGTATAGGCAGAGACCGTGCCCGTGGACGCGAGTATAGGCAGTGACGTCACAAGGAGGGACCTACGCCGTGGTTGTGAGTATAGCCAGAGACCGTGCCCGTGGACGCGAGTATAGGCAGTGACGTCACAAGGAGGGACCTACGCCGTGGTTGTGAGTATAGCCAGAGACCGTGCCCGTGGACGCGAGTATAAGCAGTGACGTCACAAGGAGGGACCTACGCCGTGGTTGTGAGTATAGCCAGAGACCGTGCCCGTGGACGCGAGTATAAGCAGTGACGTCACAAGGAGGGACCTACGCCGTGGTTGTGAGTATAGGCAGAGACCGAGCCCGTGGTTGTGAGTATAGCCAGAGACCGTGCCCGTGGACGCGAGTATAGGCAGTGACGTCACAAGGAGGGACCTACGCCGTGGTTGTGAGTATAGCCAGAGACCGTGCCCGTGGACGCGAGTATAAGCAGTGACGTCACAAGGAGGGACCTACGCCGTGGTTGTGAGTATAGCCAGAGACCGTGCCCGTGGACGCGAGTATAAGCAGTGACGTCACAAGGAGGGACCTACGCCGTGGTTGTGAGTATAGGCAGAGACCGAGCCCGTGGTTGTGAGTATAGGCAGTGACGTCACAAGGAGGTACCTACGCCGTGGTTGTGAGTATAGGCAGAGACCGTGTCCGTGGACGCGAGTCTAGGCAGTGACGTCACAAGGAGGGACCTACGCCGTGGTTGTGAGTATAGCCAGAGACCGAGCCCGTGGACGCGAGTATAGGTAGTGACGTCACAAGGAGGGACCTACGCCGTGGTTGTGAGTATAGCCAGAGACCGTGCCCGTGGACGCGAGTATAAGCAGTGACGTCACAAGGAGGGACCTACGCCGTGGTTGTGAGTATAGCCAGAGACCGTGCCCGTGGACGCGAGTATAAGCAGTGACGTCACAAGGAGGGACCTACGCCGTGGTTGTGAGTATAGGCAGAGACCGAGCCCGTGGTTGTGAGTATAGGCAGTGACGTCACAAGGAGGTACCTACGCCGTGGTTGTGAGTATAGGCAGAGACCGTGTCCGTGGACGCGAGTCTAGGCAGTGACGTCACAAGGAGGGACCTACGCCGTGGTTGTGAGTATAGCCAGAGACCGAGCCCGTGGACGCGAGTATAGGCAGTGACGTCACAAGGAGGTACCTACGCCGTGGTTGTGAGTATAGGCAGAGACCGTGTCCGTGGACGCGAGTCTAGGCAGTGACGTCACAAGGAGGGACCTACGCCGTGGTTGTGAGTATAGGCAGAGACCGTGCCCGTGGACGCGAGTATAGGTAGTGACGTCACAAGGAGGGACCTACGCCGTGGTTGTGAGTATAGGCAGAGACCGTGTCCGTGGACGCGAGTCTAGGCAGTGACGTCACAAGGAGGGACCTACGCCGTAGTTGTGAGTATAGGCAGAGACCGTGCCCGTGGACGCGAGTTTAGGCAGTGACGTCTCAAGGAGAGACCTACGCCTTGGTTGTGAGTATAGCCAGAGACCGAGCCCGTGGACGCGAGTATAGGTAGTGACATCACAAGGACGGACCTACGCCGTGGTTGTGAGTATAGGCAGAGACCGTGCCCGTGGACGCGAGTATAGGTAGTAACGTCATGAGGAGTGACCTACGCCGTGGTTGTGAGAATAGCCAGAGACCGTGCCCGTGAACGCGAGTATAGGTAGTGACGTCACAGGGAGGGACCTTCGCCGTGGTTGTGAGTATAGAATGAGACCGTGCCCGTGGACGCGAGTCTAAGCAGTGACGTAACGCATGTCAGGCGAGTAAGTGAGCGTAGGTTTAGTACAGCTGCGGGCAAGATGTGTGAAGCACCTTTAAAGGTTATCCACTGCCTTATGGAGACTCAACTCGTTCAAAGAAGACGATCTTCATTCTTGGGCGTATGTTTGCGACGACCAGAGCGCTTACGCTCGTTCTCGTGGCCCCATGGGTGCTGCAAGGTGACAGCATGGGACTCACTGGTTCGACTCCCGATAGCTGCAACCCTCCCTGGACGTTTCCGGAAGATTTTGTTCCTTTCTTTCGATAAATTAATTAATTACACCTGTGCATTTGTTTCGATATATCTAAATCCATGTTGGGTCACTGACAGGACAGTAGACAAGTACGCGAGATTCTAATTTTGGAGGTCGTGGTTTGGATCATTTAATCAATGGTTTGGATTCCCGTCTGACTGGAGATTTGGCTAAGTCGCAACCCTGCTCTGCAGACGATGTACAGAAGTCTTCCCTCTCTGTTGTAAAGGGGGGAATAATAAGTTGTAATACATTTAAAAGTACCCTAAAAACTAAAAAGAGACACACTGGTTAAAAAACATTTACTTACAAGAAGCGAATAACTTGCTGTCAACATGAACTTCTGCGTGCATTTTGAGGTGATGCTCGATGTTTCGCTACCCATGTTGACATCTTTCTCGTGCCTAGTTATTGTGTCGTGTCGCTGTTGAGGTGATGCTCGACGTTCCGCTACCCATGTTGACAGCTTTCTCAAAACCGGTTATTGCGCCGTGTCGCTGTTGAGGTGATGCTCGACGTTTCGCTACCCATGTTGACAGCTTTCTCGAGAATGGTTATTGCGTCGTGTCGCTGTTGAGGCGATTCCCGATGTTTCGCTTTCCATGTTGACAGCTTTCTCGAGAATAGTTATTGCGTCGTGTCGCTGTTGAGGCGATGCTCGACGTTTCGCTACCCATGTTGACAGCTTTCTCGAGAATGGTTATTGCGTCGTGTCGCTGTTGAGGCGATTCCCGATGTTTCGCTACCCATGTTGACAGCTTTCTCGACTTTCTCCTCGATCAGAGTTCATCCGGAGCGATGAATGTTATTACAACTCATTGTGTGTTTTTATCCATTTAAATTTAACTAATTAATAACTGAACTTATGACTTCCATTAAATATTTTTGTTTTCATTTAACTTGATTTCAAAGTTACTCGGAGGTAACAGCTAAATTCCAAACTATTGCAAATTTGTATTGAAATTTATCATAAACAAGACATTAAAACACTAATTAAACTGTTTAGCTTTGATTTAAAAAACCGCAACTGATCAGACATACAGGCAAGCTAACTGTAAACCCAATGTTTACACAGCAGTGACGTCCTGGGTTCTAATAACTAGTGACAGTGTTGTGACCAAGGATGGTGACCAACAGGTTGACATTATCTCGTGTGTGACCTCTGACTGTCGTTGGCTGCAATAGTAGTACTATATCTGTTGGCTGTGAGCCACACATACTCATAGCCTCGCGCACTGCCTTGTAGCCGTCTCCATAGCCTTGCGGGCTCGTTCCGGCTTCCGGCGCAACATGTCGAGGGTTTGACCCCCACTTGTAGCAACTATGACACTACACTATGACACTACACTATGACACTACACTGAAAGAAAGACAAAACTTAAGATGAATGCGAGTCGGTACTAAAAAATAAATACTCTGTGTTAAACATACAAATTGAAAAACTAAAATTAACATAAAACAAGTAGTTCAATTTTCTAGCCTCAAAATATGTAGAAACGATATAAAAAAATATCAGTGATTAAACCAACACTTAGCTTAAAAAATTTAGGACAACTTTTTAGAGAACAAATTAGTGACATGTGAATTATCTGATCGTCTCGATTAGCCAAAGTTGCAAAAACATCGGACATAAAACCCAAATATCATCATCATCATCATCTGAATTATCTGCAGGTTATTTCGTCCTGTCGTTACTGAGAAGATACTCGACGTTTCGCTACCCATGTTGACAGCTCACTAATTGAGCAAGCTGTCATCACTGACACCGAAACGTCGAGCATCACCACAACCGCGACACGACGAAATAACCCACAGATAATTATTCAGAAGTCATCAATGGATCTACCAAACCTCGCTGTTGAACCAGACCATTAGCAGTGGAACGTACCGAGCAGCTAAAACTGACCCTAGCGCATTCTCCTGTCAGCCATACCTCCCAGGTATCTGACTGAACCCACTCCTACAACACTTTGTTTGATGCCCCCCACTGAAAATCAATTCCCATTGAGCGGGAAGACATCTCCAATAAATACACAATCATTTGTCATGAGTGATTGCCAACCGTGTGGAAGGTTCGTGTTAGAACATAGAAGTTAATGTATCATTCTCTGGGCCAGATGCTAGGCGGGTGACCGTTTTATAGTACAGTAAGTTGCACAAGGGACGTCAATATATTACATTTAACTGCAGCGAATGGGGGTGGGGGGAGGGGGGCAATGGTGATATGTACACATAGTATCACTAGGTGTTTGTCTATTATTTGTCCAGATGTTTTAAAACTAACTTAAGCCCAAGCAAAAAATGCCAATGCAAATTGCAATGCCATTGCAAATTAAGCAAATGCCTCAGAATACTTAAATTACTTTGTTCGCCGTATAAAATTGTCAGTAGTAAAAAATGCTTCGGTAAATCAGTCGGGATTTACAAATTATAATGTAAATTAAAAAACTTATTGCAGTATAATTCGTATTTTTGCTCAAAATACAAATAAAGGGACTAGGGAGTTGACAGCTATTTAATAATTAGATGCTAAAAAAAATGAAGCACCTGAGAGATAAAATATAACTAGATAAATTTAGAGACAAACTTATTTGTTTTCATATTTTTATTCACAAATAAACATAATTTAGTGGTGAGTGGAGGGAGAGAATTGGAGAGGTTGACCAAGATTAGGATACAGTCAGGCTAGGATGTGGATTGCGCTGAACGTACTTATGAGTTACTGGCGGGAAGAGACGCCACCCTACTTTTATTGTTGTAAGAGGTCACCCACCCATCCTGCGACATGTCCCAGTGCTGCTTACTGCTACTTGACCGCTACCAACACAACACAACCACAGGTTGATGATGTTGTCAATTCTTATTCAAATGAAGCGAATAAAAATGTAGATAAGATAATGTTATGTAGATCCTAGCCGAACGAGTGTTGCATATTGAGCTGTCTGCAGGGCAGCCTACCCACCAGGCGTGGTGTAATTAATGTTATTGATCGGCGAGGATAAGAAATTCATTCACATGTGTGAAGAACGAAAATAAAAGTATTCTGCAACCTGTTCCCGCCTTCATGGTTGAATAGACTCGGTCACGTGATCAGTGTTAATGTTGTACAGTCGCTACAGCGTAAACACAGCAATCAGGTGTTAGGTGTTTCACTTACACAGGTTATTAGCTTGGCTAGTTGTCGTAACAAGTGCACAATATGCTCGTTTCACTTGAACATATCTTCAGCATTACATTGCAGTATACTGGCACGGAGTAGGCTACATGCGCATCTCGCTTTACATATACAAGATTGTCAACAATCATTTCGTATTTACGGTCAACCATTATAGCACACTGCATATGTTTCCTGTAAAACTGTTATCTTCTATCAGTTTGTACCAATGCTTATTGACGTACGTGGATTATTTCAATTAAACTGCACCAATGTGTGGCTGTCAGTACCAATAAGACCAGTTCATCGTCACTTCCTTAACACCCACACCCCTATACTTACTCTTGGAGAATGTTAATACATCTAATAATAATTATATCAATTACAATTATTATACATTTTACAAATCACATTGTAGCAATTACAAATTGTATTTATAATAATCTTACTTTGACATCAACTATCCCCCCCCCCCTCCCCCCCCCCCCTCACACACACTGTCCCATAAGATGTTTTTATTGTACGAGAAACAGACTGACATATAGATAAGGTAAGGTAGACAGAGACACTCGCACGTAGTTAGAAAGGGACATAGGGACACAGTTAGACAGACGGACGGGTAGACAGACGGACGCCATCACGCTGTTCCCACCAGGCCTCACGTCGCGAGACAATTTGCCCCGCGCGGGTTTTCGATCCCCGTTGGTTTAAGGTGGGCACATGTTTGATTGGGTTGTGTTGGCCGATCAATCATTATCAACCACTCAACCATCGCGTGCTGCTCAAACGACAACTCACGGGCCAAACTTCGAATTTTAAAATTGCAATCAGATGTATATGATAATGTAAATATATGAATGGTTCTTCACCACAGTCGCGATGATCAGGTACAATATCATAGTATCAAGTGTCAAGTATTTATGTTTACTTTCTTTAATTCTATTTCAATTATTTTTATGTATAAACAGTACTAATATCAATCAAAGGTAATAATACAAGTGCTTATTCTAAGCGTCGAGTTTAAGTCAAGAATATAGACAAAGCAACATAGGGACAGACAGACAGACAGACAGACAGACAGACAGACAGACAGACAGACAGACAGACAGAGAAGAGAGTGTTGGATATCCTTGAATGCAGATAGACACAGCCATGTCTTAACTCATTTTATCACATGCAAACCACACAGGGAGTCCTAGACTAGAACACAACAATATAGCCTTGCTGGCAATTAACTGTATGCCACAGCGTTTCTCTGTATGTGTGCGCGTGAGTGTGCTTGCGCGTGACTGTACGTGCGCGTGAGTGTGCACAGTCCCTTCGATACACGTTCCGCAAACTTTTAAAAGTAATTGAAGAAAAATGTAACAAACGTTTGAGCATTGAAAGTTACCTAACAAGTTACTAATGAGGACAATTTGTTGGAATGAGAAGTAGTTGACATAAAGTGTATAATATAGATACGACCTTTAGCTTTCAAATATGAATCTGTGGAATGGCTGATACAATGCAAAAAACAAACCAGGCTTGTAATTTACTATTTACACTAATGACTGACAGTTACTATACTACCGGTCAAGTATGTTGAGTAATCAGAAGGATACCGTCAAACGTCCACTTCATAATAATTGCAGTAAAGGTTATGTTTCAAAACAATATAGTTGTTGTTGTCAAGCCGTGGAAAAGTGTGAAGGTTTGAATTTTAAAACATCTCTCCAGTTTTGGCTCTTTTCTGCCACTCTCTTCATTTCTACATATCGACTACAATGCAATGATGCACGTATTTAAATTCTTTGAAAACAATGCTGCAAATATTAAAGAGTTCCTCAGCACTGTGCGTGTGCGTGTGCGTGTGCGTGTGCGTGTGCGTGTGCGTGTGCGTGTGCGTGTGCGTGTGCGTGTGCGTGTGCGTGTGCGTGTGCAGACGAGAAAGACCTGCTCCATATCTCTCCATCTATTATCCTTGTTCCCTCACAGCATCATCATCGAGCCAGCCTGGATCAGGACACTTGATCCCTCTCATTCAGGACACGATCAGGATCAGATCGTACGTTGCATCGCATCGCAGGATGCACCACCCGTGAAATCTTTTATAAACATTCCCTTAGAAAGACTCAACGTATTTTTTACTGAGAAGGGTTACTACAATCGGAAGATGCGGACAAAGCGCTTGGAAGAAGAAAGGAATATCTGTGAGAGCTATCTTTAGTGTATCATCCTTCTTTACAAGTCTTTCGGGGGACATCCACTGAAACAGCTGTGCTCTTCACTTATGTTGCGTTATTTCACTTGCATGGCCATTCTTTCGCGTTTAGGAGGTTTTGAAAAGCGCACAAATAATTTAAATACAATATTAACTTGTCGTTGTCTATTATGTGATGAAGATAGTAAAGTAATGAACTTATAAACCTTGATGGTTCCGATGCGATTTCCAGGCGAAGAAACGTGTGTTTCTATATAAGCAAACTCGTTACTTTTTATTGCTGTATAATGGAAATAGTCTGATTAATCTGTTTTGTACAAAGTTACCAATACAATCTTTCAATGTTCCTTTCTAAATTAAACTAACACCCTTAAGCCGCGTTCACATAAATGACTAGTGACTATTGACTATTGACTATTGACTATTGATTAGTGACTAAGCGAATTGAACCATAGGCGATACGTGCTGACGTTCACACAACTTTACTTTTGACTTATGACTATTGACTATTGACTAACGAATTGAAGACATCTCGAAGTCATAGTTACAACCAATCACAACGTTCGCGTTCAGCCAATGAATGTGGAGCAACGGAAGTCAATACCACTATTCAATTACTGTCAAGTGTATATTTGTTTTTGACTATTTCCGGCGAATATTATTTATTTATTATTTTTATGAAGCTGTCATACAATAAAATATTCTTATTTTGAAAACAAATCTTCAAAACAAACAAGAAACATACAAAACCTTCACAACTTGGTTAAGCCAATCATTAAACGTTTTAACTGGTGAACAGTTACTATCGCCATACCTCGTTTTCTTCATAATGTTGCAATTTTATTATTTTGACAGCTCGTTGTTTGTCAATCAGTTTGATTCATTTGTTCTAGGTGGCAGATCATACGTGTCAAAGAACTTAGTTGTGTAGTGTTCATATCTTTCTTTGGGTAGTCAATAATCACTAGTCAATAGTCAATAGTCAGTAATCAATAGTCATTTATGTGAATGCGGCTTTATAAATTGCGATAAGCGGACTACTGAAGACCAACTGGGGGCCCTTGACCATTGTAATAAGTAACAACTTGACCATTGTAATAAGTAACAACCTAACTTTACCTAACGACTACTTTCTTAGCAACGTGCAACAGTGCAACGTAACTTTGGATGAGTGCGGGTATTAGTAATAATGGTACTCTATAATATCGAAGTACGCTAAATCATGAAGACACGTAGCCGAACTACACAAGAAGACACTGCAGACTGTATGTTAATATGTCTAAGTTTGTAATTAGTACTAACTACTAGTTATTTTAATTATTAAACACGGATTTGTTAAAAGAAACAAACCAACCCTCGTGATCACACTAGAAATATTAATCATACGGTCTGTAGTGTTTACGAACCCACAGGGGTCTGAAACTCACTGGTTGAATGTGATGTATCGTTCTCGAGATGAATAAAAAAACGTTAATTTTGCGCGTTTTTAATACATTTACGTCCGTCTGCCCCATTCATTTATCCAATGATTTACGCTTATGACAATCATGACATTGACGGTTCATTTAATGCGCAAAGCAAGCAGAGTAAAGACCATTTAAGACCATAATCGTAGTTAAATCCAGGCGCATGCGCCGGGTGTTGCATTAATGCGCATAATCAACTAATCGATAAATCAAGTCGAAAAGCAAAAGTTCAGACATCAATCATCGATTGTAAAACTGTGAATGTGACGACCATTGTTTATGTTATGTTTATTGAATTCTAATTCTTGGCTTTGATTTATACGGATATTTTGAGAAACATTGACGTAAGAATGCTGCTGGGTAAGATAACGAGGCAATTTATTAATCGTTGTTGACTTTGTAAATAAGTCTGCCTTCAGGTATTTTGAAACTCGGTAGTGTTTTGATAATAAGTGTCACTGAAAGTTTAAATGAACGTAATAAGTCAAGGAATAGCTTTGCGTAAGAATACATTAATTTTAATTAAAATACTTTTCAAATTATCGATTGGTGTACGAGTATGAAAATCTTAAGCAAATGAGAATTTAATTAGTTTAAATTTATTGAAACGTTATGATTCAGGTTAAGAAGAAAAAATGTTAGTTAGATGATTAATATATTATGAATTCTCGACGTTTCGCTATAACGCATGTCACGTGGGTAACGAAACGTCGGGCGTCACCTCAAAGAACAACTACGCAATAACCCACAGGTTATTTAGAGCTCATCAAGTCTACAATGTTATTACTTCATGGCATTTTATTGAATTATTTCTATTTATTCGGTCGGGTTCCGAGGAATGAAAACGACTGAACCCTAGAGGACGTTTGTTAAGGCTTAATACGGTGATCGAATAACCTACAATATTAATCACTGTAACCTTAAAATTCTTCATTTAATTTCACATCTATTTCAATTTTCTGGTACAAATTTAATAAATACCAGTTTGTTAACGTTCCAACCAACTTATAAGTATAATGTTCGACCTCTAACTTTAAAAAAATGTGACACAAGTTTATATTTGACAACACCAGTTAGGCCATATTGGAACCAAGTGCCGTGGGTTCGAATCCCAGAGTGTAATCGTACTCTTAACCTCATCTATCATCCAGTCGTCGCCTCGAATAGCCCATCTGTATTAATAGAGACGTAAACCAACTAACCACTTGTTTGTGGTTTTTATGAAGTCGTTAGAATTAATGAGTTCTTTGGTGGTTCTGTGGTTGAATAATATTATACCTACCGGTACAAAGTTTACTACATTCTGTCGGCTATAAAAATACTTGGGACATACGTATGTTATACGCTTTTTCAAGACACGAAACACGTATCATACACACATAAACATTGCAAATACTAACATGCTCATTTGTACACACAATGACACAACACATGGATACACATCGTTTTATAATCATTTTCGTTGTAATTTGTCAATTTCGTTTTATTTTTTATATTGCGTTGGTAGTAGGTCCCTTGTGTGATGAATCTATGCTCTTTATTGTATATCAATATTAACACAATTTTTACAAAAGTTTTATAGAATATTGTAATTAAATCAATAATAATATTTTAAACAATTGTTTCTGAGAAAAAGGCGTACCAATTGAAAATAACGATTACACTAGTACACACAAGAAGGCTACCACGTTTTGCTGACTGTCAATCAACACGAATAATCATAATTTTACGAACGAACTTTTGCATAAAATTGACACAAGAAAGTTGAGAACTTACAATAGAAGAATTATATAAATAGAAAGATTAATGTCAAAACATATTTTATAAGTTATGAACACATCAAAATAAATTAACACTTTGTCAAGATCCTTAAGAATGGTCTTGCTTGACCCCAAATAACAATTGTAAAACATTTGAAAGTAATCACCATATTGTGGATGTTGTGTGACATGTGACCTGCCCATCCCTTAGAGACGTCTTGGTCGTTCATATGCGAGACACATGATCGCTGTGAATGATGCTCCACATGCAAATCTATGATCTGTGTCTTGTCTGCATGGTTCGAGAGGACGAGACTAAAGGTTCGTGACAAACTGTCGGGCCATCTTTGCTGTCAGACGTGGAGACATCTTGCGTGTTGCACTCTGTACTGTGTTACACTGTGTACTGTGTTGCGCGAACAAGCAGACAATACTTACTGTGTTACACTGTGTAATGTTTTGCGCGAACAAGCTGTGTTACACTGTGTACTGTGTTACACTGTGTACTGTGTTACACTGTGTACTGTGTTGCGCGAACAAGCTGTGTTACACTGTGTACTGTGTTACACTGTGTACTGTGTTACACTGTGTTGCGCGAACAAGCAGACAATACTTACTGTGTTACACTGTGTAATGTTTTGCGCGAACAAGCTGTGTTACACTGTGTACTGTGTTACACTGTGTACTGTGTTACACTGTGTACTGTGTTACACTGTGTACTGTGTTACACTGTGTAATGTTTTGCGCGAACAAGCTGTGTTACACTGTGTACTGTGTTACACTGTGTACTGTGTTACACTGTGTACTGTGTTGCGCGAACAAGCTGTGTTACACTGTGTACTGTGTTACACTGTGTTGCGCGAACAAGCAGACAATACTTACTGTGTTACACTGTGTAATGTTTTGCGCGAACAAGCTGTGTTACACTGTGTACTGTGTTACACTGTGTACTGTGTTACACTGTGTACTGTGTTACACTGTGTAATGTGTTGCGCGAACAAGCTGACAATACTTACTTACTGTGTTATACTGTGTGGTTGACGTCTCGCGGCCCGACCCGTGTGAAACGAGTGGGTGAGCTCATACGCAAGTAAATACATTCGGCGAGCGGTGAAGTTACCCGTTTCTCACCCTATAGCCGCAATAAGAATCCGTTATAGCTATAGCTATAGCTATAGTCATGTCCAACTACTCAGCGGAACTCCAGATTTCTTTCAGTTAGAACTGCTTTAAAATTGTGACAAGAAAGAGTTCTACTTTATCTAGGAGATTACATATTTTGTTTTACTTTGTGACAACTTAAAAGTGTATTTTGAAGCAAATGTTAATAGACAAACAGGAGGTTTCAGGGTAGGTGGACTTACAGATTTAAAGAACTACACACTAATAAGAACTATAACTTTTATAATTAAATGAAATAGAATAACGTTATAAGGCATATAAAGAATACAGTCTGAAATAGATAAATGTGGAATATAAATATACATAGTACGAATGAATGGTAACAACTAAGTGCAGGTATGGTATGACTGCAGTGCCGCAGTGCCCGAGTTATCAGCTCAGTATTTGAAGGATGGTACCTTCAAAGTATACAAATGGGTCTGGCCGTATCGCTTGCACACAGAGGCCGCTCACCACGCTGTGATATATGAACGCACCCCACACACAAATCACGCGGTATGCGGAGTTTTTCATTGCAATGGCCACTTCTTGCTAAATCCCAATGAAATGTATAAATTATACTTATAAATTTTGACTGTGTGGATACCTCTAGCATGGCCGATAGTGACTCTATCGAAGTTCTTGTAGCAACACAGAAAGTTAAGCCTAAATGGAGTAAATCATTTTGGGTTTATTGTATTTATGTTTTTATATCAGTTAGAAACATTTAGCAAATCAAACGTTACATGTTAAACAAATTTAAAAGCTCTAGATGTTTTATTTTACGTGAACTTGAACATACATTTAAATTATAAACTTGTCGTGTCAACTGAGCTTGTAGTGCTCATCTTGAGGTGGTGGATGTGGTGATGTTTGGGATATTAGGGCCACAACGTGTTGCGTCATCATGGCTCGACAGTTTGCTCGTCTGAAACAGAATAACAGAGAATAGTTTAATTCTTGAGTTATTTCGAGTACTCTTTAGTAAAAACATACATTTATCTGTAAAACACTGTATAGCTCCGCTCATGTAAATAATTTAAATGTAATTCTTCTGGGATGGTTCACGAGAGAGTGGTGGCAAAATATGATAGTCAATTAAGGTATTGGACTTTGACAAGCACCTAAAGAAAGACAATAAATACAAATTTAAGACTTCTAATACTAGAAAACATTTTTGTAATAATATAATTGTAACATTCCATTCTTCTTTAAGATCTAAAACCTTTTGAAAACACTTTCAAAACGACTTGCCCTACATTATTAAAGCAAAGGTTCGACCTCCATGAATATCTACTTACTCCTGATTTTAATGAGTGTTTTATGATAAGAAAGTAATGTATTTTTAAATTGCCATCTAAAAACAATTAATTACAAACTATAATCTTGATGCATGGGTGGCTAGCCTCCCGCGGTTCGGATACTCTACGTCCATGTATGGCCTGGCTTATAGCTACGTCTGTCCATCACAGCTTGTCAATGCAACTCTATGATTGCACCTTCGTGTCCCGGGCAACGTCCCTGAAACGCCGGCGTGCAGGAAATGCAGGCGCCGTGTAAGACAAATGTGCCGGAAACGGTACCGCGTAAAAAGGAAAGTTACACGATAGGACCTAAGAACGGTATTTTCGGTCTAGACAAAGTTAACCCCGGCGGTTTACGTAAGACTTATCGTATAACCTACATTTGCCTATCTGTTCTGCGTCCTCTGTGTCTTTGCTTGTCGGCGCCGGTCAACCAGAAACATGGGTGACAATCACAATCACATGACGGGCGGTGTCCTAAAGATAAAACTACTTGCTTGTACACTCACTTGCTTAGTTAGCTAATTTACCTTACATCAGGCGACAAAATCAGTAACTACTTTAAAAAGGTGTATGCGATAACCACACAAATGTTGGTTGTCACTGTGGTGGTTGACATATAAGTCTTAATTCTCCTCTGCAGCCATATTGTAAATGTATGCAAAAGGTGCAATGATTTTTCCTAAAATATCACTATATTTAAATACGTGCCTGTTAAATCCTTCTGATATCATTTATATCAACCACCAAATAATCAATTTGAAATTGAACACACATATAGTGACTTTTTACTATAGTGAAATACCATCCATGAAAACCATTCAAAGACTACCCATACAGCATGGATATGTGCTCAGCTAGTCAATATGAGGCAATTGCAGTTATCGTTGATACCGTTAGTTGCCGCTGACGTTCAGAGATCGTGCCACAATCGTATTATCCCAACCAACCACAGCCACCTCTCCATCATGTCGATACCATTAGTTCAGTCTTTAGTTCATAGAGCGCGGAATAATCTCTTTAATTACACACACAGCCAACCATAATAGTGATTAAGGATGGCAATATATATACACTTGTGTTTGAAGACGAGCCAAGAAATGAGACTAATCAAGCATCCGTTTAGCACAGCTGAGCGATACAAGGGGTGGGGGGGGGGGGGTAGATCTGCACCCCTCGCGTCCCGCCCGCGGCTTGTACGTTACTCCGCCGTTGTCCCGTCCGTCCTGAGGTAACAATCAGACGAACTTCCGTCACGTGACACTCGTACTGTGTCGAGCTGTGACAGGTCCTGAAAGAAACTTGGGTTGGATGGATTCAAACACCAACGAAAAATAAAGTTCAAACTTTTGTAACAGGGACAATGAAAGAGTGCAAAGTGGGAGAATACTATAAAATAAATAATTATAATGTTACTAGAAGCTCTCCCAGGACGGACGTATTCCCAGCAAGTAGTTCTGCCAAACTGCATCTCCTGCAAGAAACGTCGGATGGTGTCGACGCCGTTTCGACACAGAGATCGACCATCCCAGCCGGCCTTTTAGTTGCCACATCTGCCCAAAGGTCACCACCTTCACATCTCAACGTTGACTGAATCGCTTTATTACATCGAGAAACAATAACTGCGAACATTAACACCGCATTTAACTGCACAACCTATTGTTGGTGATTATTTCAAATAGGTGGCCACAAGTTTCAGGAAATATTGTGCCATTGTGCTGCAGGAGTGAGTTCAGAAGAGCAATTATCACGCACATTATCTACGCCAGTAAACGTAATTATGGCTCTCGTATGAGTGAATGGTATTTCAATTGTCGCTCTGAGCCCAAGTTGTGTTTACAACACGTTCCGGTACAGATGTTGGACACGATCTCTCTGGGCCTACAGTCTTCACCTGTAGGACACAACATACTGTATACAGTTCCACTGTCCAGTACAACAACGCGCAATGAACTACTTCCAGACAAGCGTACACCAGTAGAATGGCGTTGAGATACTAGTTGAAGTAATAATGCCAACCCGGGAAGTGAATGTTTCCAAGAGGGAGTACGAATCTTGAGTGACCCATTTACAATTCCCTTGGATTTCATTTGAAATACTGATTCTACAAGTTGCAGAAAATATAGGTGGCATCGAAGCTTGAAAATTTTTGTATGAATTCTGCCTGGCACTTGAAGTTTGCATACTTGGTGACTAACAAACTGCCTTCCATAAACCAAGCTTCACGCTGTTACCCAACGTATAAAAAAAGGCCCATGGAGAATGTAGTGTGTATTTGACTGCTGCATGATTGCAACAAGGTTCATCGCGACGATGAAAGGGATTGTCATCAGCCACAGTTTGAGCGATCTGTGTAACTCGTCGACCAAGAGAAACTAATCAATACCTCACCTTCTGTGGGACCAGTGGAAGACGTGTGTTGTTTTGTGAATGCGGGCGCCTGCAGGACTAATAGTCCTGCTCTAGACCTTCAGGTGAAGGACGCGCTCAGGACAGCTGCTGGGGTGACGTCATGAGTCCTGCAGGAGTAATATAGTCCTGCTCTAGACCTTCAGGTGAAGGACGCGCTTCCATAGATAAGAGCACCTGCCTCCTAACACCCTTAATTAAGAAATTCCCGATTCACGCGAAAAACGTTTTTTTTTTTTTTGTAATAGCTCAAAAACGCAAAACAATTTCAAAACATGATTAGTGATTCAGATGTGGTTTAAGACATAACATTTCTGCCACTTACTAATATTCAAATAATTTTAAAAATGTGTATATTCTATATTTATCCTTCAGTAACAACTATGCAATCTTGAGATTATCCCTTAGGGCTGAATGTGAGGGTAAAGTGTCCCGTATCAAGGTGTGTTAGAAACACAGTCAGCACAAAGTACGTATAGCTGCAGTCTGCCGGGACATGCGCTGCGCTCGTAGTCCTAGCATAGACGCTGGGGCGTGCCGGCTACTATAGGTTGGGTCAAACAATCTTTAATTTCTCTTAATTTATTCAATTGAAGACGTAACCTTGGTGCTCAGCGAAACTGAATGACAGACTTGGTAGCCTACATCACACGACACACAGACTGGCTCAAAAACATCGGCCGGTGTGGCTCACTGCGAGCCAAGTGTATTGAGCCACAACAATGTATCACAAACATCGGGCGGTGTGGCTCACTGCGAGCCAAGTGTATTGAGCCACAACGATGTATCACAAACATCGGGCGGTGTGGCTCACTGCGAGCCAAGTGTATTGAGCCACAACCATGTATCACAAACAATCGGGCTTCGTTCACTTGGAATTCTAAATTAATGAAGGGTTATTTTTCATTGTGTACCATATCATTATTGTTATCAAAGTAAAGAAAAATCTGTGAAATGTAGGCAAATAATTTATACTTGTTTTCATAATGTTGACAGTTATGACACCGGGTCATAAACTAACTGATGCTATTGAGCAAATCGTCTGTATAATACACATCGTCTTTTATTTGTCTTATTATATCAGTTTGGTACAAGAAACCTCGTTTTAAACAAGGCACAAACTGTTATTCGCTTTTGTAGCATCATGACAAAATGTGAATGATATCATTGTGAGCTCTCCCGCGTGGTGGCCTTGCTCGATTAGCTGCAGGCCTGATAAACCAGTGTCCCAGGTTCGAGTCCTGGCTTGGGTTCGGACGGATGCCGTTGTCTCATATATCACCCACTCATCGTCTCGATTAGCTGTACGCCTGATAAACCACTGTTCCAGGTTCGATCCCTGGCTTGGGTAGGGACGGATGCCATCGTCTCATATATCACCCACTCATCGTCTCGATTAGCTGCAGGCCTGATAAACCAGTGTCCCAGGTTCGATCCCTGGCTGGGGTACGGACGGATGCCGTTGTCTCATATATCACCCACTCATCGTCTCGATTAGCTGTACGCCTGATAGACCACTGTTCCAGGTTCGATTCCTGGCTGGGGTACGGACGGATGCCGTCGTCTCATATATCACCCACTCATCGTCTCGATTAGCTGTAGGCCTGATAAACCACTGTTCCAGGTTCGATCCCTGGCTGGGGTACGGACGGATGCCGTCGTCTCATATATCACCCACTCATCGTCTCGATTAGCTGCAGGCCTGATAAACCACTGTTCCAGGTTCGATCCCTGGCTGGGGTACGGACGGATGCCGTCGTCTCATATATCACCCACTCATCGTCTCGATTAGCGTCATGTCGGTCGTCGAGTTGATGAGGTTTGCTGTGAAACAGTGTTGAAGTGTCACTCTTGACATGATGTATGTACTTATGACGTCATAGCAGCCACAGACTGCCAACAATCAGCGGACCGAGTACCCGGCATGAAGTGATACAATGGTTCGTAGTTCAGAACTATATTTCAAACTAAATCAACGAAGAATGCGTTTCTATGATGTAATGTTACTACACAAAACCCTATAAATTGACTAGAATACGGTTTATTAAAAAAAAAAAAAAAATGCATTTTCGCAAACAACTATAGGATACAGAGATTGTAGATTCCTCCTTCCTCAACAACTTTTCAATTAGCGTGCAACAGTTGGATCGTATATTACTCCAAGTCTTCAACAGAATCATACATTCTATATAGTCTATATCTTCTCCCACGTTGTCTATCTGTGGATAGGCTCAAAACAGATCTCAATTGTTTCCCCTTTTCTGGAGTCTTTTCATTTGTACATATTCATCTGTCGTTCGTATTCCATCACTATTTCCCCCTGTATTAGTTAAGCTATGCT
Organism: Isoperla grammatica; assembly: GCA_945910005.1. Classification (NCBI taxonomy): domain Eukaryota; kingdom Metazoa; phylum Arthropoda; class Insecta; order Plecoptera; family Perlodidae; genus Isoperla; species Isoperla grammatica. The sequence continues at coordinate 1,393,993 of OX246748.1, forward strand.
AACAATGTCCGTTGCCAGGGCAGCCAGCGTGGCTTTGTTTTTTGTAGTGGCAACAAAACGTTGTCTGTCTGCCTTGGGGTGCGCAAGCGCGAGCGCAACCCAGCACAGGTTGACTTGATCTGTGCCCCTCCCCAGGCGGCCAATAAACTGTGCCAAGCTATCAGGTATTCGGGTGGACGGGAATGTCCAAGGACAGTCCTCACACAACGAGACGTTTCAGGGCTACCTGAAGGAGGCGGGAGTCGAACTCTATACTACAGCTGTGGTGTAATTAAATATATCCACCTGGTCGACACTGTTAACATAATGACAACCAGCGTTCTTCTTCTTCTCTAGGCATGGAAGTGCTAAACAGTAACATTTGGGCATATTGCTGTGGAGCACTCACTGCGGCGTTTGATTTAAAAATTGGTGTCTTAGCTCATCGACATAATTGTAAATTACCCAAAGAAGAATGCTATGATTACAGTGATAAATAACCATCAGCCCACACAGTAGCAAATGTGCGGAGTATGATGGTTGGAAATTGAATGTTTCTTAGAGACAAATTTGTATCGCCAACCCTCAGTGCACAATTATTGCGTTTTATACGAGAAGACGTGTTGTATTGTACAAAGCAATAGGTGTATATTGTGTTGGTAACATTACATGCAACTCGTTTTTATTGTCGTACAAAGGACGTTTAAGACCACCTGAAGAAATGCGTTATGATGTTTAACGAGCCAACGATTGAAAACCGCTTCAACGTGTATTAGTTAACCCCCCATTGGTTGCGCATCGTCTCGATTATCGACTGTTGCTTCAAGCCCCTATATCAATAAATCATAAATATTACTCTCGGCTCGGCATCCCATGGAGCGGCCATTATTACACAACAGTTCCAATTAACAGCAACTCTTACGTTAGACAGTCATCTAGGAAACAAGGGCCACCTCCGGGCAAGCTTGCGATAGTTGCACAGGCTGGGCTCGAACCCAGATCATCAATACGTAGACCGAGGTGGTCTGCCGATTCAACAGTTCTAATCAAGGTGATCAACGGAACAGCACTCGAAAAGATAACTGCAACACACATGGTTGCTAGAATAATTATTGTTTCTTTCTATCTTTTTTCTTCATTTCTTCATAGCTAATATACAGATCGTAATAGATGGAACAGATAGTCCAGAACATGAGCTTCTACTAGATAGAATAAATCAAAGGTCTTATGGAAAGAGGGAAGAATGGAAAGCCGCTGAAATCACAGCTTCATATTGGAATTCCTGATGTAAAATACTCATCAACTTAATACCTTGAGGTGGCTAATTAATCGTCAGAAATATTAGGTAGAGTACTTGGATAACTGGAAGAAATGCAAAACCTGTTAATAGGAAACAACCCGGAATGTATCTTATGGCGAGTAAAACCTCTGAACAAATCTTAAGATACTGAGAATCGAACTCACGACCTCCCAAGTTGGAGTCTCGTCTGCTACCGCTGAGCAACATACATATCTGTAAGCGACTGATTGAACCCCCTATGATGATAATACAACGTGTATATCCCGATGCCAAGTGCTCCAATATGTGACCCAGTGCGTCGTTATGCCAGAACAGAACAGAACAGAACGGGCGAGAGGCGAGCGTGGATGGACCCCCAGGTATGGACGCTATCAGATGAAGAGGAAGGTTACCTCAGCTCTGAGTGTGGGCGTCTTCGTCTTCTACGAGTCTTAATGTAAGTTTCTGAAAGTGAAAACTACATTCCACTCCCTCTCCCCCCTCTTCTGCCTTCCCCACACCACCGCCTCTCTTAAGATCGAAAGTCATCTACGTACGGCCTATCTTGATTTACTCATAACACACACACACATAGAGCGTCGCAAAAACATACACGCCCGGGTCATGTAACAAACCGCGAACACGTATACGACAGCTAACGGACCTGTTGAAACTGAATTTTAAAGCAGTTTTCTATTTTCTATTGAAACTGAAAACGAAAACCATTTAAAACAACAAACTTAGTGGTATTACCATAATATGGAAATGAGGTTTACACCAACCAGTTTCTTCCGTTTCTTCGGTGAAGTATGGAATCAAAACATTTTATACAAGGGAACTTTAAAGCCAATTAACTCACGAAATTACCAACCGAATGTCACCAAATTTAAACTGTAGCTAGAATAGACATGTTGACATCAACTTACGAAGTTTGAAGTTGATAGATTAAAGGGTTCACGAGTTAAACGCATTTTAATTTCGTCGGATGTTTTTCGGCTGGCTAGTATAAACTCATGCATAGTTTGTAGGTCTCATTTGAATAGATTTAAATACGCGGCCGGATCGATTATGTTGGGTAGGTCATGGCCAGTGTTGTATATATCAGTATATATTAGCCGGGAATGCCAAGTAATGTACCCGTATTTCGGAAGGGGTCGCTGAACTGTTGTTTGTGGTAGCGGGCGAGATTAACACCGCACTTTATTACCGTCAACACGTCCACCGCGCACACACTCTGCGCACATCTGGGGTGGCGGGGTGGGGGCTGGGCTGAGGCATTATGATGATCTGCTGGTTATGTTAATCAAACGTTTGTCCTTTTGACGAGTGGGTTACGATGGATCTGTTGATAAAGGAAGAACATGTCTGGAGAATCGTCATTAAATGTGAGGATGAGGACGATGACAATCCTGCAATGATTGACGGAGCCAAAACGAATTGAGGATCAAGATTGTCTCGATATCAATTCATATTATTTCCCGGGTGATTGACCTTAGTTTTAATGTAGGGTGTAAAATAAAGCTTTAAGAGATAACACTGTCTGGGACTCGAACGCAGATCTCTCGCTTGCTGGGTAGAGACCTGGGTTCGAGCCCCACGTGGAGTTATTTTTTCAACCTGTGACCGAACACTGCGCAATCTATCACCTAATATAATAGATAATTACCCTAATAGTTAATTATCCAATTAGTTTTATCTTACGTAGGTTAGCACGCATACAAACTATCGTCTCTCCAATGTTGATTACAAATTAATGTAAACAACTCCAAAACGGTATAATAAAGTTTTATCAAAATGTAAAACAAAGTGAATCTGTTCGTAAGAATATAAATTATTTTGTAAATTAATTTAAAACCAAATGCAGGTTTGAAATATTTAAAACATCTTATTGAATGCACGAGTCTTTTATCGTGTATCTGGCACCCGAAGGAAGGAAAATGAAGAAATCAGTAGACATAATATTCGTCCAATACTTCTCTGATGGTCGATGTGTTCATTAAATGACTGGTCGATGATTAATGTGTGCGATAGTTCGTCATACATAATGACAGACGTCAATGCAAATACGACGGAGGTCCTGTCCACATGTTGCCAACTGTTAGTCAACAAACCAAAACTACAACGTTTTGGATTAAATAGCGTTCACACAAACACATCTACAATTACATAAGTAATTATAATGTGTATAGGAAATATTTACCGTATGCTGCGTCAATTTACACTAAATGTGTTATGGTAAAACAAATATTTTAAATATAAAGTTATTGCATTTGCATATGTATTAATATATCACACAGAGGAACAAATAACCCATATTCAATAATGAGCCCTTCATTAACACAGACAGTTACAATGCTAGAGTGACTAAAGTGGGAGAGGGGGGGGGGGGGGGCTTACCACTCGCCTTGAACTTAGATGCAGTTCTCACATAGTTTGTGTACTGAACATTTAACTGCATTAATATCAACACGCAATTGAAGACTAAGGTAGATTAACGTTACGTGCAACAATTTACACTTGGCCGGAGAAGTAAAGTAGAGGTGGAGGTATTCCTACACGAGGCCTGGTCGGACTCAGTCGCCCCTTAGACAGCTAAGCCGCCATGAAAACTTTCTTATATCCTCTACATTGAATATTGTCATTTGCACGAAAAACACATTTTACCTGTTAAATATTATACGTAAAATATTGCTTACATTATGTCTATAAGTTTGCAATTTTGGTACTGTTTCCTAGTTTTCAGCCAGTGAGAAACACCATTTTTTTTTTTATAGAAAACATCTTATGATTGCAAAGCGAACAGTGCATACGACACGAGAAATTTATCTATGTGTTTATGGTTTCAATTTACAACTGAAAAAGAAGAAATGGAAAGATCTGGATAGATAGGAGACGATCAGTAGACTATACATGTTCACAAATATCGATGACGTGCTTGGGATTAACCCACGCCCTTTCGCTCCGAGAGTTCGACCCTAAGCCCGAAATAGAGCCACAGCAGAAAGGTCGCAAACCTTCGATTGTAAATCAACAATTATCCCTTATTATACCAAACAAACAAAAAACGAAATTCACAACTAATTAATTCAATAATCTAATTTCTACTTATTCATTGGTATAAAAAATCTGTAGCAACATGACGCAGAAGAATTTAAATAAATTACAATGTAGGTAATCGTGTAAAAACAGCGTCTTTCTCTGCGGTGTTGCGACATGATTCCACGTATTGTCTATGACCCAGGGCTGCTCACGACATATGGGACCCAGACTAAATCATTCTGCCAGGAATTGGGGCCCCGGCGTTTTGCATAATTCCTCAGTTCTTGTGATTATGTCTCTTATTGGCAATTCACGTTGTTACACATTTATAATAATTAATTATGTTTAACAGGAAATTGTACAAAGGGGAGGAGACACAGTAATGTTCGTATTATGTGCAAAACTTGCAAACATTATTGTACATCTCTTACAAACATCAATACAGATTTTGTATCGGTAATTGCTCATATTATATAATTTTTAAAACTTATACTAATACGTTTATATTACTGTGATTTAGTTTACCGATATAAATACTGACTGAACGTCTGCTCGAGTAAACATTGCGATACACATCTGGTTCAGAATAAATGGTATTCACTAATTTTTAAATCGATATTACATTTTTGTGTAGTTGAACATTTTAAATCAATTTCATGTTCGATTCACATTTAAGTATCAACGGCCAACCGTACCTAAGATCACTATTTCCACAAGTATTTGCAACCGTTGTAATCCCGTATGCCGTGTGAAACATGTTCCGATTATCCACATGTTATTTATCCATCTCCATCTTCTGAATAACTAACTGTAGTTTGCAAGTTAACTAACGTATCTCATTAATACAATAATAGCTGACATTGCGGTTAGTTGAATGAAGGAAAGCGAATCATATCATTGATAAACCATACAACATGCATCAATTGCTGTAGCCTCTATCGCCTCAAGGTAATATGACGTCTCATGTCATAGGTCGAGGAGCAGAACACCTTTCCTCAAGAGATAAAAACAAGAGCAGGTGTCAAACAACGTCATCGCGTTCTATTTAAAGAGACACTTGAAGAAATAAACTTGTTCCGATCATTTTGAATAATACCTAGCGTGTAATTATCCCCGGGTCTAATTGTCTGCCGGCTGTCAATGAGATCGGCCGGGCTATAATCAAGGCAATAGTAAAAACAATCGTTCCACATTAGACGTTTTTCGTGTACACAAAAGGGCACTCGTAAGTGTGTACACCCATTGTTAAGCCAAATGAAATTCAACCCATTACCTAATTATATCATCAATAAAAACCCTTCTTGGAAAGCACAATCTCTGACACAAACGAAGTATCAAAACATGTCAATAATGAATAAAAGATAATGTGGGCGCCCGGGGCGATTGCCTTGGGCGCTCGTGATCCGTCGGCCAGTCTCGCCACAGTTCGTGTCACAGGCCGCGCGTGCGCAGTAATTAATATCTCGTTTTTTGTCCGGCGGAGAGAGATATGTTTACGAAATTATTGTAATTATTATGATTATTAGTCCTCGGGTTCTGTTAGGCTCGTTGTTAACAGTTCTCGCCGCGGAGGAAGAGGAAATTGTTCGGGCTATGAAGAGCCGAGACCAGTGCCAACGTACAACATAGGGGCTTCAGCTCTTCTTACAGTCGCGAAGTGTTTACTAAAGTTGACTTGCATTTAAAATAACTAATACAAGATACAACACAGGTCAACACCTTCCTTCCTTATCCCGCTAGGACAAGGATAGCGATAGGGACACTTCTATCCTGACTATGCCCCGGTCCCGCTTCCAGTGACGTAGGATGAGGGGGTTGTTATGCAACGGAAGCTCCTAAGATTATGGCTAATGTGAACCTGAATCCATTTATCCGAAATGCATAATATTATACTCAAAGTTTATTACAATTTCCGTGTATGTACATTTATGACTATAATGCCTATTCACAATGGTATTTATTGAGTTAAAATGTTTTAATTACAGCCGAAATAATTGTTGGAATAAAATCAAGTTGTTTTGGAAGATGACATGTTGGTGTGTTTGAGGGTAATTAGGGGGCAAGTTGGTGCATGTGTGTTCTTGGAGTACACAAGTACACACGTATCAGAGGTATAAGACTCCCCCCGTCTGCCAGCTGGGCCCCGCCGACCCCAACACTCGTAAACCAAAACTACCCCCCTGCCAAGTTATGGACTGAGCTCGTGGGGTGGTTGAGTTATGAGTGACAATTTGCGGCGGAATCAGAGAGCCTAACCTAATTTAGCTGTTGGGGCGACGCACAGTCATATCTCTGATTCTTGGTGTAGGGTTGCGTTGCAGTAGACATAGACCTGGGCCTCCTCGGGCATAGACCTAGTGCCGGGTTCGAGGCCCGGGTTCAATCAGAGAGCCTAACCTATTTGGACCCCTACTGGCTACGCGTCTGAGTGCAATAACAGTGCTTGTGTCGGTGATACTAACAGTCAAGTTACAGTCACACAGTCACAGTCACAGTCACACAGCACCGAGGCATCTCACCAGACTGCGTGTTTGGGAATGTTCCAGCGAACTGTCGTTTAATCTGTGCATGACCTTTAAGAACACAAGGTCATTTCATGTTTATCAACTTTTACTCACTTCACACATTTACTTTGTAACTTATTTGCACGACTCAGCCTTGTTGGTCAACTCAACGACGAGGCTACAGTCTGTGTTACTCTTGAGGACCTAACACTCAGCCTTGTTGGTCAACTAAACGACGAGGCAACAGTCTGCGTTACTCTTGAGGACCTAACACTCAGCCTTGTTGCTCAACTCAACGACGAGGCAACAGTCTGCGTTACTCTTGAGGACCTAACACTCAGCCTTGTTGGTCAACTCAACGACGAGGCAACAGTCTGCGTTACTCTTGAGGACCTAACACTCAGCCTTGTTGGTCAACTCAACGACGAGGCAACAGTCTGCGTTACTCTTGAGGACCTAACACTCAGCCTTGTTGGTCAACTCAACGACGAGGCAACAGTCTGCGTTACTCTTGAGGACCTAACACGACAACAACGACGCGGGCCGACTCCAACTCCAAAGGTCGCGGGTTCACGTCCCACGCGCAGGGATGACTGAGGGTTTCCTCAGTCATAAGCTGAACTCTGAGATCGAATACTACAAACATCCCTCGGGCATTTCATCCAATCGTCCCACTACGCCAATAGGTTGAAGATGTGGAGGCCTCCCCTGTACACAGTGGCTGGGGAGAGTCGTTGCGATAACCCTCGTTGCCGTGACGTCAGCGCGCTGGGAGGCGACATGACATTGTCTTGAGCAAGAGCCGTGTGGGTAGTCTCAAGTACACACACACCTCGGGTAAACACTTTCACTCGAGCTGCCAACATTCCAACAGTCACATGTGACCAACCTCAACCGAGGAAATATCCCTGCTGGGTGGGTTTCATAATTGCAGGTGATAATTGCTCTCGATGAGTGATCGGGGAATCTTGATTGGAAGACGTTGGCGCCGCATAGATGATGCACTATGTTGCACCAAGGGTAGAACATGTTACTCTATTGACTCTCCTGCGCTCATTCTGTATCCGATATGATTACTGGTCGTTGTTTCTCATATCAACGTACGATCTCTGTGTATTTGTAAATTAGTTTGAGCCGAACAAGGGTGGGTGCAGAAGAGTTAAGTTAGGGTAGCGATATTATCTACTATCCTTGATTTACTTATATCGGCGAACAATGTTACTTGCAAAGTGGAAGTATGTGTTATTTATTGATAAGGATAACAGTGTAAGAATTTAGAAATGTATAGTGAACTGCTCTTTTGCAATATTTTAGTCACTAGGCACCACTTTTTGAGGTCAAAATTCGTGATATTGATATTATTAACCTTAGACGTAAAATTTTGCATTTACTGAAAGTGCCAAATATTGGATACCATTATGGCGGGAAAATGAATGACACTCCATTTATTACCAATGAACCCAGTATATGAACATTAATAAAATGATATGTTTACGGTGTACGATTATATCAAATTATGTCCAATAATTATTGATGAATACATTGTTATTAAATTACTACAATGATTATACACAGGCATACAATGAAAGATATTTCAGGAAATAGGTATATGGTTGTCATACACGAACTTCTGAATATATATTGCCTACAATTGACACCGTGGTTTTACGATGAATTAAATACAAACTGGTAATAAACGTGTTCATAAAACATGTTAACAATCGTTTAACGCCTAAGGTAGTTTCACTATTGAAAAGAGGGAAAAGATAAATGTCAGGCTTTAACCCTTAATCAAAGTGTAGAGACCATTGCTTTCAATGATGGTGATTCTTGTTGTTTTACGTCTCTCATATTGCAGTCATGCTACTCGAGACCACGAGGGGTGGTAGCGGGATTAGAACCCATGTATGTAGGTGGTCTACACAGCCACAACCACGTGAAACTAAAAAACATGTCGCGAGCTCTAGAAACAACATCGTGAACTTTCCGCATACAATGATGTTTGATCGTTTCTGTAACATTAATTCTCAATATGCACTTTATTTGAAAACAAGTATACACCGAGAAATGTCGATTCATTTATATTTCAAAATGCATGGCACATATATTATTTTATTAACAGCCCTATACGTACAATGATCTACCATAAGGTAGTAACCGTCCATAGCACATCTTGCTTCATAATGTGTGACCAGTCTGGTCTGGGTCCTTCTCAGGGGGCAATGCACCAAATTCCCCAATTTTGGAAGTAGTTTTTTCCGTCGCCGCCTGAAGGTTTCCAGCTGAGGACATTCGTGTGTTATTCTGGTTTTTCGTGGTGGCGAACCATATTAAGAGTAATCTGATATCAGCGGAGTTTCGCTACAGCTCATTGCGTCAGTCCGCCGGATTAAGGTACACTCACATGTCGCTTTAACAAGGTACTTTATAGACCAGCTAAGAAGATCATAGGCCGTCAAAGAAAACCCTTTTCGACTACCTAATTAAATAAATTACAGTTGAAAGTCACAAATGCTAAATAAATACTAAGGTCGAGTCTTACAATGTCTCAATAACTACTTATTCGTCGAATAGCTTGTTTTCTCCATGGCAACGACCAATCAAAACTGTTGAAATGCACCAAATAGCTTAATTGCTACAAATAACTTTCCTATTAGGAGATTGTAAGACCGGCCCTAATAAATAAACCTATTTTGAGAACAACTACAATTATTATTTGGTGGTTAACAATCATATGACGTCGATATGGGGTCTGATTGGAGGAAAATGGAAAGGGATGACCTCGTTTAGTCGCCTTGAACAACAGGCAGAGTCACTCTAGACTAGACCACATTCTACCCCGGGCACGAGCGGGAAAAACGAATACGATGTAAGTTATATACAAACTGCAATATATAGAAACGTCTGCCAATGAGCTACAGACATTGACGTCATCACTCGATGCGGCTGTGCCCCAAAACAGCTCTCCTACCTAACTCCTCCAACATTGCTTCAATTGCTCCAGAGCGTCCCGATAGTTCAGTGACTGGATGCCAAGCAACGTTACAAGCAACGAGCAGCATTTCACCTTCTCATGGTCCTCCGAGTGACCAGGTTGCGTCCACTTCGGGTTCTCGAACGCGGTGGTAACCTGAGACCGCACGACATGTTCGTAAAGTGTGGCCTGAGCTGTCTCCGATGTCGTCTTCATTCCCGATGACGATCTTTGGTGGTTGCCGAACTCGTGACACCTTTCCAGAACCGCGTCCTCTGGTCAAGGCTGCTACGTCATGTCTACGTTGTGTTTCCCCAGCCAATACCGACAAGCAAGCTACTCTGGGGCTGATACATGGGGCTCTTTCACCTATGATGATAGTGGAACATTTGGAAAGTCCGAGGTACTCGCCTTAGGACTGATGTAAACCTCTGAGTAGTCGTTGCCGTCGGTAGAGGCTCATGCGTTGGGGAGCTTTGCAGTTGTTTACGCCAAAAGTATGATGGGCCCTCCAAATGTTTTTCTAACTCGTCAATGTTTGGAATCTTGACTACAATGTTTAGGTGCGGTTCTGGCAACTATGTAGCTGGTAACTAGCTAAAATTATAGTGTCAGACAGGATACCAACCCACTTTACCGCTTATTTGCCCTGTCTTTTGGGTCCATATCTATATATAAAAGACTGTGTATCACCGTGGTGTGCGCCTAGGACTGTACATACTTTCCGTGTGTGCGCCTAGGAGTGTAGATAGTAGGCGCAGAATGCCACAGGAAAACACGAGGCTACTGTGGCCCGTGTGTGCGCCTAGGACTGTGCACACTGCCCGTGTGCGCGCCTAGGAGTGTACATAGTGGGCGCAGAATGCCACAGGAAGGCACGAGGCTACTGCGGTTAGGCTTGGACAACATACAAGCAACCAAATGCAAATAAGCCTCGGTATCTGAGGTATTGTTACACAAACACAGGTGCATCTCTAGTACAGTCGGCTGAAGGTAAAGTGCAACACTAAATGCGGTGTTTACAAATTACTTACATGTAGGAGAGATTATAAGTAAATAATTTCTGGAAGAACAAACAAGTGTATCCATCTGTCTACATGTGTCTGGGTTCGAAGGCCAGTCGGGGCAAACTGTTATGACAATACAGCAGCTATCTCATTTCAATGAAGTTTAAACAGTTTCCATGCTCGTTTTTTCCAACACACAAATCATTAACGTTATTGATTATATTTAATTGTTTTAATGAAATAGTATAATATTGCGTGCTAGACGTTTATAATTGATTCCGTACTTGGACAAATTTCAAGTCAAAGTCAACAATCATGATTTCGTATTTATTTCTCAAGTGCCAACTTCCTATTCTTTTAGTTTATTCTAGGTGTTTAACGTTATTGTTTAACTGTACTGTAAATGAGCGTCAGCTCATTCCGGTAAATGAAGAAAGATTAGAAACTTCTTGCTTGAGATTCACGGCGCCCCACACGTTTGAACTGTCCCGAACCCTCACTAGAGTTGACCCCCGGTCAAGACGGTCACACGCGGAAGTCTGGTGGTCAACGATGGACGCAAATCACAGCTGAATACCAGTTACAGTCCCGTCTCATCTTCGTTCCCACCCTACTTAACGAAGTGGACCCTACGTGTGTTAGGCAGGTGCGACGCAAAAACTGGAATATGGAAGAAGTAGCCATCTTCACTTCGACGATATTGCAGAGAGGAAATCAAATATTAATTAATAAACAAGTTCCATATCACGGCTGCAGACAGTCTCGTTTCCTTTTAGTTCTATAGTTCTCTGAGTTTCACATGCTGACCACATATCTTTGGCGGCTGGACCGTACTGAGTGCGCAATTAGAAAAACACTAAACTAAACTAAACAATACACAATAATGTATAGTAGACTCATCAGTACGCATTTAGTTCAAGCAGCGATTGAGAAACGCCTCTTATCTAACCGCAAGAATGTGTGCGGTTCATGCACGCTGCTTTAATGAAAATCAACCGATTCTACCATTCTTCTATACATTATCACTAATGGACATATCTCAAAACATCTTAGAAGCTATATAGAGAAGTACAAACTTAAATTGGCATTATTAGACTGGGCTATTTCGTCGGCATAAGAATAGTTAACTTGAGGTTACTATACGGGTGTACGTTATGACATAAGAATTACGTTGATGTTAGATCTAATGTCTAGAACCGTGTTGCCGTACTATAGTATATAGTATTTAAAACATAGCAGCTATTCAATCGGGATGTCTTGATTGACCAACATAAGCGGCCATAGTACGAACCCTTGTGTAACACCGAAAGACAAAACCATAATCAACTTATTATATAAGAAGAACTTGCCGAACCAGACTCTACTAACAGATCCGTCAAGCGGTAAGAAGATTAATTAGATATGTTAAGTTTATTTGACTCGATGTACTCAATATATTCCTCATTAGTCAAACATCTCACTGACTTCAATCCCTCACACTCACTTGTCAGCCTGCTTTTCACGCTGATCGTCCACTGCCAACTTCTTTGACTCCAACAACCCACTCTCGTCTCACCTCCCTTCGTCGTCATCGCCTACCATCACAATAAAAATACATTCAAATGTAATGTTTCTAAAGGAAACTACAACTATTGAAGCTCAACCCTTTTACTTTGGTTTAATTTCGAGATAACAAAGCTGGCCTCGCGAACCCTAGGCTACGAAGCGAATCTGAATTTCGACCATGAGCTTTCAAACGTTCTTCTCCAACACAACAATCCTGGCCTGGCGCTAAGACAAGTCCTAAATTATCACCTAAAAGCCTTCGATTGGTTCATAGTTCTGCTCCTCCTGGACTAAACATTACTGGGCCTAAGAGACATCCTTGAGTGTCACCAAGAGCCTCCTTAAAGGATCGTGTCTTATCCTAAACAACGCTGGCCCTAAGTTTTGTTTTATTTGTTTTACGACGTACTCGACAGCTAGGTCACGTGACGTCCCTAGAATCAGATCCTTCACTCATCGCGGGGTCGTCGTAAGGGAAGGCCAGTTAGGGGGGTGGTGGGCGTTCATGTTGCAAAGAGGGCTTTTAGGAATGAGAAGAGAGACTGACGGAAAAGTTGAGGAAGTGAGCAAGACCTTGCTTAATGAGGAAAGGGATGATTATAAAGATTTGCACCAGAGCACTCTTTGCGGGCACCGGTCACCACGGGGAGGGACGCACCTCGAATACTTTAGTGTCACTCTAGTTACAAAGAGTGCCGGGCCTAGCACAAGTCCAGTGTCTTGTCTTACGCTAAACAACACTGGGCCTAGCACAAGTCCAGTGTCTTGTCTTACGCTAAACAACACCGGGCCTAAGACAAGTCCTCCAGTGTCACCACTGATAAGCCTCGTGGCCGGCTTGTTGCTTGCCTTAGCGGCGGGTTGTTGCAACATACACACACAGCTCATGGCCACTATACCAGTGCTATGCTGACCCACATCGTACAAGGTCAAGCAGGTATACTGAGAGCATATCCAAGTAGATCACAACACACAATACTCCACCGTAACCAGGTGGGAAGATTCTGCATTCACTTTATATAATTGATATGTCTACATTTTATTACTTTTTATGCCGTATTTGTATGCAAAACCAGTATCGAGTGGATACTGAGTGGTCGCCATTGACAGGTTTGTATTATTTGCATATTATTACGAATAATTTTTGCATTTTAATTCATTCATTGCACAAAGTCTCGATGGAGTCCATATCCGAGTTCATTACTTCTTCCTTGAAGTGTCATTGATGCGTCGTCTGGGGTTCGAACCCGGGCCGTGGAAAGTGACGTCACCGGTTGTGCAACACGTCGGGAATCTCGTCTTACTAAACTTAGTGCTGCAGCTATAAAGAAAGCATGTTGACAATGTAACCATGTAGATTAGATTCACCTCATTAGCACAAAGACACTGACTGAATTATGCAGTTGGTTTTAATGTTTTAATTTGATACGACCAATATAGACATGTCAATCAAGAGACGTTGTGCTCGGCTGCAGACATAGCAGCGTCTTGCACGTTATGGAGGAGAAGGCGTAGCTCGTGGAGGACGTTGAAGGGCTAACGGGAACGGTTCTGGAAGGAAGGGGATACACAAGGCGCAAGTGCTGAGGGAGTGTGAGTGGATATCCCGAACGAGTTGTGGTTGTTGTAGCCATGAGGTGATGGTGTTCCGATCGAGAGGATGGACAAACATCAAGGCTGACCTTCGCGTGCAGTGATTCGGGCGCCAAATGATACAGTGCGAAAAGATAATGATATGTTAAGCCTAAGAGGCAATGGGTTGAAATTAATAGAACACTTTTCAAATAACAGCAGGTCAATAAAACTGGCCGTGCAATAATTCCAAGGGAAATGTTACAATAATTGGAAGAGGCTGATCTTCGCGGAAGGTTTGAATAGTCCCACAACAGGTTGTTATTGTTGGTACGTGCGTAAACGTTACGCTAGAACGCACGTGCGTGTGTTTTGTTTTCGCGGAATGCGATCTAGGAAAAACACAGAAACTTCCAGTTCCAGCACTGAAATGACATATCACCTATTGAAAATGTTCAATTCTTGGCTAAAATTTCACACATGAAAACGAAAGTTTGGGGGCATCTTACCCTCTTATCAAATACGATAGAACAAATTGTTGTATTGCTTTTATTAACCTTAAACAAGAATGGACGCCATTTTAAGCTCAACATTTGGGAAATGAAAAACAAAATACTACACAAAATTAGAATAATACTAAGAAGAAGTTACATATATATATTATTCGTAGTATTAAATGTTTTCATTCTAAAATGTTAAGATTTAAAAGACACAATGGGTAAAAGATCTCTCCTTGTGGTACGACGAAGCATCCGATGACGTAATACATCCCCCCCCCCCCCTCCCTCCTCACGCATCGCAATAGAGCAAAATAAAGGTAACTCTATATTTATAAACGCGAAGACGAGAATCTCAATCATTTCGTCACAGACCAGATAACCTTTCTACTTGTTTTATGTCATCAGCCAGCAGGCAGGCAGGCAAGAGGTCTATTTTAATGGACGGTTTTTTCCCGCTTGGCAAGGCGACTTACCCGTATTGAGTAAACACATAAATAACGCCACTACCTACCGGTCACTCTTGTCCTTATTAAAGTTTTAAGCCCGACTACTTATGGCGTCTCGCGATATCGTTACGATGTAGGACAGACAGACAGACAGGCAGACAGACAGACAGACAGACCTTTTAATTGTGGCTATCAACGCGAGACCCAGTGGGAATTTTACAACGTGCGAATTCGGTGGACGCGGGACATACTTTTTACACTGTGACGCGTGTGACCAGCTGACATAAGATGCATGAGCGGATTTAAGAAAAAGGGCCCGGTCAGCATTTTACCAAAGGGGCCCGTCCGTTTGGCATATTTTTTTTTATCAAAATAACTAATACATGTATATAGCATAATACTAATTCATTACTCACCATAGCTCTTAACATGACACCCTCTTCTCGAGTTTTTCCTGGCAAAAGCTCCAACAGTTGAGATAAGTCCGAACTCTCGACAGTTTTTCCTATTCATATCCGCAAGATCAATTAGCCGTGTTTGTTTCATAGTGTATATATAGGATTCATAGTTCGTTGGTAGAATTTATTTTGAAATAATAAAATGACGAAACACTACGATTGCCGTCGTCTTTAGATATTATATTAAATTTGGCATGTTACTTCCAATGGGTTGAGAAGGCTTTTTAACTATAAAAATGTCAAGTTGATCATTTGAAATAACTGATCCACTGAACAGAGCTTTATCAGTCAAGAAACATATGCTTAAACATGTTAGATTGGTCTGCAATTTTTTTAACTTTGGTGCAGGACACGTAGTTTTCAGACAACGCAAAATCTACACTATTCTTACACAAGTTCTTTGTGATTTCACTTGAAATTCTACATTTACTGTATCGTCATAATTAGGGGAAATGGGTTTTGCGCTGTTTTGAGAATCGCTGTTTAACACGGTAGGAGTGTTACTACAAGGTTCGAGGTTTTCTGTTATAGGTGTGTAATGAGAAGCACTTGTTTGATTTTCGATTTGGGTTGAATTGCACTCGAATCTTCGACGTGTTTAATTTATGTTCAGTGCCAATTGACACACGCGAATTATTGCGAACAAAAACTTAATTTTCTTTGTTTAGGGTCATTGCCGGCAGCTACAAGAAGTGCGCGCTCTTTATCTTTTCGTTTTTGCCACCCCGTCTTATGCTTGTATTTTGTCTGTTCACTCATCTTTAAAACGTATACCACGCTCATATTTTACTTTCGTTTAAATTAAATTAAAATACCACAGATGACACACGAACTAAGTTGCACTGGACTGTTTCACACGAGACACAGAAACCGACTGACTGAGGAGATGAGAGGTTGGGTGTTTCAAAGCAAGTTGGGGCCTAATTGTAATTTTATAGACATAGGCAGTTATTAGGTTGTAAATATCAACCCTCATATTTGCCAAATATTTCGAGGTTTTCCTAAAATATATTTTAGCGAGATCGAACGTGACTCAAAGGCATGATTAAAGTTCCATTGTAAAACTGGGGTTGTTTTCGCCGCTGTGTACCGTAAAACACGCGGGCGGAGGCTTTATTGAGCCTATAAACGGATTCATTCTTTTTGAAACCTTCTTTTTGAAATATAATTTTATTGGTAGCATTAATTTTGCTATAATGGGTTTCGACAATGCCTATGGTGAATGGATCTCAGCTCGTGTGTTTTTGAGTGGGTCGCTAAGGGGCGGGGGGCCCGGATTGGCCGGGGCCCGGTCAGCATCCGCTGACCGGGCTGACCGTTAAATCCGCTACTGATAAGATGGCTACGCATGAGGTTGAACCGATCGGACGCACGTGGAACCTAATGGTGTCAATTCTGACGTTTTGGGTTAAATTCAAACTCATTTTATTCAAGTGGTGGTTTGAGATTATTTGGTGTTTAACTACGTACTCGACAGCTAGGTCATATTTCATCGGGAGGTGATAGAGAGAAGGGACAGGTTGGAGGACTTGAAACGTGTTAATAAGGGAAGGATATGAAATGGATGAACCTTATTTTCTCCATAATGTAGAACTTTAGCCCATATGACTACCGACTGACAGAGCTCCGAGTTGTAGCATTTTAAAACACAAGTGGGGATTATTCACGAAGCTATCGTTAACAAGTACATAACATAATGAAGAACGTCCCTTGGGCCTACAAGAAAAGCATCGTGAATATGTCAAACATTATCCCCATCTGTGACAACCTGGCTTCATAGCCAACCGCCCCGCATGATACCTCACAAACCAGTTATGAGTTGTGATGTAAACAATCTCAGTTTATGCTCAAATACCATTCCATTTAAGATATTAGTTATTAGCACAGCAGCCAAGATAAACTATGACATTCCCTCGCTCGCTGATGAAGTGTTTTGTAAAGGTAACTGTGAGCTTGTGAATTCTCCTTGCGAATAGCTGAACACATAACGTTCTCTTGATGTAGACGTAACCCGGCTTAACGTATCTACAATCTAGAGCCTGGTTTATGTTCCGGAGTAGTTCGTTAATAATGTACTGCCTAGTGCCTACACTGTTTGCCTCGATAGAGTATTGACTACGCACCACGATTTCAATGGTTTACATCTTGTCATCGTAAAGCTACCATCTTTGCCCAATCACTCAAAAAATAGAAAACCATACACATTTTTAATCTATTGTTATTTCTGTTTTCTTGGTACATAACTAAGACTGTGTACAATAAATTAAAAATGAAACACACAATGTCTGCAGGGATAGCTCTGGCCCAAACACATATCGCACTTTTAAAAATTCAGCAGGGGTCAAAATTGCACTATACCGAGGCGATCTATAGATCAGCTACTGTTTAGTATCTTACAAACAACGTAAATCCCTTCATATTCACTCTACAATTAGTTAGTGCAAGGTAAGATGGCTGCTTCTCGCTCCGTATAAGACGCTCCCGGTCTTGCAGACAGACAGACAGACAGACAGACAGACAGACAGACAGACAGACAGACAGACAGACAGACAGACAGACAGACAGACAGACAGACAGACAGGCAGGCAGGCAGGCACTAATTAACACATCACCATCACGATCCCATAGTGCAAGCAAAGCAGGCATTTCATTAGGCTAATGGGAGCCGATCCGATCGACGCACGAGAAACTAGAGGATTGACAGAGTGATGGAACTGATGTGCCCAATGATAACAAACTGAGTGAGAACTGTAGCTATGTAGCTCAGTCTCAGCTACTCTGTGTAACATGTACTGCTCGGGTAACCAAAACACAATCAACACAATATATATTAATCAGTCGTCTAGTATCATTCACGAATACCAATTAAGAACCGCAAAAACCTAAACTGAACATTAATTATTATGAATAAGTGTCAATTCCCGGTTCAAGAAACCAATAATCATGAATAAATTATTACAAAAATAACTAGTTATCACGTACCGGTTACAAGCCACCAATAATTAATATCAATTGATTAATTACTATAATATTAAAAAATGAAAAACTGCCGATTGGCAATGACCCATAATTCCCATTAGTAGGCTATGACCCTCAGTGCTAGTGCAGAACTAGTAGGCCTAGTAAGCTGCAACTAATGATCTTACTCCGATGGATCCTTGTAATTCATCCCCAAATATTTGAACTAGCGTTACCTGAAGACAAAATGACAACACTATAGTAGTTCTGTAACTCATAGTTGCAACATAGCTATACATCTCACTAATATAACACTTTACTTGTACTTAAATTTACAATTTAAACCCCAAAATCAGTATAGTATTCAAATATAAAACCCCAACTTGTAGGCATTGATTTGTGGAATGTATTTTTGGCGTTCGTAGATGTTTTCACTGTAGACTATCAGATCAACTACGGAACACTTACAAAATTGTGTCATGGAGTTACGAATTTTTGTATGTGAAGTAGTCTTCTTTATGTATCAAACCTTACATTAGGCATCTGCAACGACTCAGTTAAATACTGAAATGTGTTAATTTTTAATAGCCCAATACATTTTTGTACAACAACACATCCTGTGATAATATTTTGCCCGACTTGTGAGTTGTAGCATTAGAAGTAAGTCTTGAGCGAGCGGCCCCTCTTGACCCAGTGATCCCCCTAAGTGACGTATCGGCTCCTAATCCCCTCGCCTCACAATCATCGGACAGAGAGACGAGGGGACAATCTGCATAGCTAGGAGGTCGGCCAGCATCCCCGGGGAAGACCATAGACCGCGGCCACAGTTGACCGTGACTGAATATAAACACGCGGACACAGACTTGACAATAGTTCAACTATTGGTTTCGAAAAGCGAAATCGTGAAAATTACATGTTCGCTCTGGTTTTTATACTTTATTTGAAATGTTTAACAACACATACAACAGGGACAAGTAGGAGGGAGGCTTATTAAAAGGGGTCAAGGGGAGTATTTAGGAAAAGAGAGGACCTCATTGCGTCGCCTCTTACGATTCGCAGAGTCGAATTCGAACCCTGGCTTGGGAGTTTTTCACCTTCGTATATCACCAACTCATCATCACATCATTGCCAATCGTATGTATAGAAGTAGAACAGTAGAGATAGCAACTAGCCAAGTAGGTAGGCATACTAAGATGGTGGACACAAGTTCAGATTTCAACGCAACAATGTTTCTCTAACACTATTTTTAAATTTATCCTCTCTAGAAGTTCTGATGGGGTGATAACATTACTGCGTCACATTACTTACCATCTTGTAACAAGAAGTTCGACGGAATTCAATATATCTCGCGTTAGGCGAGAACAGATTCCGTGGAGAGTCTGTCGTTTTATCTTTAGCCAAAGTTCTTCTCGGCGAGGCGAGGCGAGGGGAAGAGGCTGAGGAATGGCATTTCTTGCAAATACTCCATTTACATGGCGTGAGAATGCGTGGGCCCTGTCCCCTCCCCCCTCGATCGGACAGTCAAGGATGTTTACACACCCTTTATTGGCCGAGGTCGGAGGGGAAGCTTCGGGTGACAAGACGCCGCGACGTACGTCACCATGCGGGGGTGTCTGATTGGGTGATCTTTGCGCCCCCATCATCATTCAGGTACTTGACAAGGAAATGCGTCACATTTATGTGTATTTGATACTTTGCAAAATACTGGAAAGTTGGTCATGAAAGAGTTGAGTTATGTGGCAGATTCTTCTATGTCTGTATTCAGCCGGATTCACACTTCACAGTTGAACTAAGAATTGCAATGATGAGTACTAACTAAGCAACTGTTCATAACAGTCGTCTTGTTCCTTATTTCAGTAGTTAAAGCTGAACTTTAATTGTCTTTCCTTACATGGTCAACAGCATTTAGGTATCATTTGTTTCCGTATTCATTACTCGCTAGAGATATTTTCTTCTCAGTTCTGATTGGTTCGTCACGAGCCGTAACATTTCTTGTTACTATTTCAACAGGTGTGAACCAAAGTCCCTTGTTATTGCCTTAACGCTTGTGAACTGGTCTTTAAGTAAAGATAAGATAAGATATGGCCAGCTCAGAGACACGTTGAGTGACAGTAAAATGGAATTGACGTATATTGACTGGGATGGAAATGGAACGTTATTCAATAAACGTTTACTAGACACTTACTGTTTTCATGACATACTCAAGCAATTCGTGCTTTACATGCTTTAATCTTGAATACATACATTAAACTAGTGTTGTGAACAAATATCAAAGCGAGCAGAAGAAATTTTGTCGTTTTATGTTGGCAACTCTTATAGTTCTCTTCAAGTTCATATTGTTACTTACGTTGAAAAGCTTTTACACGAAGTAGTGTTGGTCCGAGCTGCAGCATAGAGACGTCTCATATCTTGAGCCCAGTGTGTCGCTTGGCATTCACCCATCTTGTTAGCCTAATGGAGGCACAGTAGTCGAAGTCCAGGAGTCATCACGACTTGAAGGGAAGTCTGCGGAGTAACTCAACCAATGTGGGGCAATGGATGCGATTGAGGCCGTTGCATTGATCCCTTCTAGGAGGTTTTCCTTCCGATGGAAAAGTATAATCAGGAACCTTCTTATCTCATTACTCTTGTTTGTGACTGACTGAGCGATCTACGGTTTGCTCATCAAGCAACGTTGTTAGTTAGAGGGTGGGTTCTGTGTCCCGTCTTTCTTCCCTTATCTTGTCACAATAAGTCCTTTGCTTGCTATTCATTAACTCAAGCTTACTCCGTAAATATTTCACGTTTCCGTAGTACAAGATAGATGCAACTTATGTTGTAAGAAAGTACCTGCCATACTTTTGATGTCTTGTCTCCCCGTGACGAGAGTAAAATAGCCACCAAAGTAGGTAGAGTACTCTAAAGTGTAACAGCTGTGACCTTCAAGGCCCTTGCAGTAATCACAACCACTTAGCGTCTGATGTCTAGAGGGCGCTGCTTCCAGAGAGCTCTACGAAGATACTCAGCTCAGTCTGAGTGATTTGCCAGCCCTATTTTATCGTCGTCCGCGCTGCGCTAAGATTTACGACTCGTCTGTAAGACATGAGTTACGAGTAGCCGAGTGTGTAATGATATCGGGCGTCCCGAGGTGGCCATCTTCGATCAAATATTCACTCGGCTGTCGTGTGGCGCGGCGCCATACATCACCGTGTTATTGTGGCGTGCATTCAGACAGCGTCGTTTAGCAGGCGCAACAATTACAATATTGTGTTGTTTTGCCTCCGACCCATCGTGTGAGAAGCATAGGACAGGCATCCACCCAACAACTTGCCAATTTGCAAACTATTTGAAGTTCTAAGTGTGCTCCTGACTAGTGCAAAGATCTGAGTATAGTAGACTTAGTTTAATGTCAAAATATAGAGCGTAGAAAGGTTGTTTTCCATGGAAGAAAACATCAAAAACTTTTAATTAAAAATTTGCAATCAGTTTTAGTGTTAATGGTTCAGTAACAATCCGAAATTTTGAAAATAAAATATGTGTTTCCATTTCATTAAAAGATAACAAAAATATAAGGGTTTCCTGTTAAAAAAAAAAAAAAAAAAACTATCCTATGTAAGCAGGGTATAATACAAACAATTAAATAATTAATCGGTTCATATAATTGATTGTTGTTTTAACATATATTATTTGTTTCAGGTTGGTGAAGGAACCACGCACAGTCCCACCGAGCGCTGCACAAGCTTGCTGTAACTGTGAGTTACCCCTAAGCGGGGTTGTTCCTCTCGCCATATCGTGTTTCACCCTTAATCCGACTAAAACCTAACAAGTGCTCCACTCAAGATATTTCATTTTAATTATCTCAACTCTTCCAACTAGCTTGGATATTCTCAACAAACTCCGAAATGTTTGCGTTCTGTTTGATCCAGCCGGTTTAGCAACTCCCTCGTAAGAAATGCAAGAACCCTCGGGATAAATCTCGGGGAGAAATACCGACACTAATCGGAAGCGAGCCGAACACTTTTGGATTTATTCCCAGTATTTTGTCGGTCCACAAATCCGTGTAGCGTGGTCTCGACACGCGGGGCTGAATTAGCGCTAAACCGGGGGGTAATGGGGAATATACTTGGCAAGACAGACGCCACCCTTAGTTTTATTGTAGTTTTACTCTACAGGCAGAGTTTGTTGTAGACCTCGCAGTGATATAGTCTAGTCTGTGCTGCTGTGTCACAGTCATGCGGATGTTCCTCCTAGACCAGCTAGGACGTATCGGAATATCATATTCTTGTTCTTGGTCTGGGTCTTGTTCTCGCTACAGTTTTGCCGGCAATAACAGACTGCAAAAAGTTTCAAAGACGAGATGTCAACGCAGGGTTGCAGTAAGACCAAGAACAAGTGGACACTTTTAATTCTAGTTGTTATTGTTATTCTTTGATGCGCTCGCATGTCGAGAGCGACTATGAGAACGTTGCTTGTGACGTCACTGACCATTGATGACGTAACATCGAGAAAAGAACAAGTTTGGTTACTGTACCTCATTTTGCCGGCCCTACTTTGTGTCTCTATCGATTTAAGCCTGTCAAGTCTACGCCTGATCCCTTCTGAACAGTTCTTCAAGTCTATGCGTCCATCCAATAAGTCTGCACCATGTTTCACTAGAGTTCTCGCCGCTTACACAAGATAGCGCAACCCTTCGTTACCTTCAAACACAGCAGGAAACTGACCCAAAGCGGAAGGCCATTCCATCTTTATGTTACTTCTCCCCCATTAAATAAGTCAATAAATAAGTTATAAATACTTGCTTTTGATGAAATTGAATAACGACTAATTTTACGACTGAAGCGCATGTCTGCTTTTGTCTACTGAGGAAGTCCATAACTTGAATAGCGAAACGACTAGTAAATAATTTACAATGGCTTTACGTCGTACTTGGGGGGGCTGACATGACATGACATGACCTGTCGGGATCGTAAATCTTGTACAGTAGAAAGAACCATCAAAGAGGCGATAAATTTTTTCAAAAATGTGAAATTAAAACTGCATTTATCTTCTGTAATTCCGTTTTAAACTGTTCTCTGCATGGGAAGAATATTGGCTTTGGTTTCACTGGAGAGTTGAGCTGCTGCGTTAGCACAGGAAACCTATGTCTGGTGACGACGTGGCTACCCCTTCCACTATGAAAATTATTATAATATTTCATTAAACTGAATCAATATATTTATTTACCTGTTCGTTAAACATACTGATTTTTTTTTTGACAGACAATTTTGATGAACAAATAATAATGATTATCTGTATTTTATTACAATGACATGGTGTGACGAGGATGGCATTTTGCCGCACAAAATAATTAATTGAAGTATTTTTATCTTGACACTTCAACTTAAACTGTGTGTTTACTTTCCTCAGCAGAAACGTTCAGTTGTTTGAGTTCAAACGTCAAGGAAAACACTTTGCTAAATACTTACGAATAACAATTAATGATTTTATTCAATGTTAATCTGGGCCGCGAAAGTCAAAAATATTATTTTTGTATTTTAATTTAACTTGTCATTATGTACAGATCAATCACATAATACCTATCTATCAATAATATTTCAAAGAAGCCTCATAGGTTTTATTTTCCCATAAAGATTGTATATTTCGTGAATATTACACCGAAGTGTATAAAGAGCCAATAAAACATGGCGAGCCCATCAGTGTAACATGGCCTTGCTATAAGTTTAAGATGCGACACGTGTTCCGCAACCCCCCCCCCCCCCCCCCCCCTCTTTAATTGAGTACATTTAATTTAGCCCCATTACTGCTCAATGGCTCTAATATATTGGCCTATTACTTTTACTGCGCCCCTCAAACTATTTCAACTTCTATTACTGATTAAAAAACCCGAATTGGGGTTCGAAAAAAATTATTGGCGTCTGGGGTGTGTGTGTGTTCGATTGCCGGAGGGGATTTTTGAAAATCGCATTTTAGACTTGATGGTCGTGGCGAGGGTAGGGGGGGAGGGGAGGGGGGGGGGGGGTAGCGATTATTGCGTTGCCTCAGGCTCGGGCTTTAAAGGGATCAAGAAATAGCGCAACGTTGTGGATTAGGAGGGGGGCAATCAAGTGCCTGAAAGATGATGCGTGGGGTGATGAACAGTGAGTAACGCTTACATTGCTAAGTCTAAACGATAGATTGCATTTCAGTTAATCAGAAAACATTATATTGATTGTTTTTTTTTTTCATTTGGCTATTACGGCAAATTGTTATTTTTATTTCCAATGTGGTTGTTTGTGAAGAAAAATTGTAAAATCGAAGAAGTATTTATTTCTGGTAGTAAGAATGGTAATTGTAACTCATTTTATCTCTTATAATGTTACCACTTTTCTACCTCCACCTATACCTATACTTGAGCAGTAACTCATGGTAGAGTAATGAGTAGGTACTCTTTATATGTATACGCACAACATCTATTATAAAGCCGTAATTTGTATATAGCTAGTCAATTACTATTTACACAGCAATGGTTGACTATAAACTGAATTTTCCCTGTATATTAAATATTTAAATATTTGAATTTATTTAAATATTACTATTTAATATTGAAGGAATACTTAATATTGTACAAACCAAATCAGAAGTGACGTGTACAATATGATCTTCAAAACCCAATATTCCTGTGGTATTACTTTTTTAAAATTTTATATCTGCTCCCTGTGTCCAACAATGAAGTTGGCGTTACTTAACAACAGAATATATTTTCTCAATCATACTAATTTTCTTACTTACTTCATGGAATACTTGAGATTACAATCTCGGGATAATTACTTTTCACAATGGCAACCGTCAATCAGAAGCTGTCTATAAAGTTATCCAAAGTATAACTTGTTATACTTAGACTGTAGAACAGAGTATATAGTATATAGTATGCTCTACGTTAGATGCGCACAAGTTGATATCATTTCGAAAGCCCTCTTCGGGTAAACCTACACGAATGAGTTTGGAAGTCGGATGTCTCCGGTAGATGATCTCAATTCCTCTGGGCATTCGATCTGCACACAGCAGTTATGCAGATTGGGCGCCAGGGAGCCGGTTAACTGCGTTTTACACATGCACAGGGGCGCAGAACACCCCACGTGTGGGGGTGAAACCGAGCAGGCATTGATCATAGCCAACCGACGAAATAGATTGACTTGGGCCCCGGGCTCCACTCCCAACAATAGGGGGCTTTCTTTCAAGGGACGGGATGAGTTTAAGTGGAAGATTTTACAAAAAGAAGAAATAATAATAGAGAGTTTAAGTGGACAGTTAAAAAGGAGTCATTTAAAAGGATGAGAGTTTGAAGAGAAGAATTTGAAGAAAGTTCTGTTTATTAGAAGAGATGACAAATTAAAGAGCAATAGTTAAAAATAAAGTTAAGGATGTATTGGAAAGAGAGTTTAGAAGAAAGGAGAGTTTAAAGGAAAGGAGAGTTCTAATAGGAGGGTTTTAACGAGAATCACAAGAGATGAACGTTGTAAAAATCGGGGATTAAAGGACTAAAGGAATACAACGTAAAGGAAAAAAAGTTTTGTAGAAGAAAATAAAACGGATGTGTTTTGTTGAATAGAGAGTTCAGAAGATAATTTAGTGGAAGTATGAAGTAAAGGAGGTTAAAGATTTCAAGAGCAAAGAGTCAAAAGAGTTTCGTAGAATAGGTTTTAGTTTAAAGTAATGGAGACTTGGGGAAGAAATGTCACCATTCAATCTTTACAAAGCCGATCATTTTTAATGTATTATATTCACCAGACCAATGTTTTCAAATACTTCAGATTTATACATAACCTGTTACAATATTAGAATCGTTATCATCCAAACTAGCATCAATTCCGGCACAAAAAGTTTTAAAACAGTTTACAATTGATTATGGCAATAAAATGTGTATTTCGCTGAAAGAAGGGCCGGCCAGAAGTATAATTTATTAAGTTGTAAAATGAAGAATCCCAGCTCGACCGTGATCGCTGATCAGACATCCGATTAACACAACAATGCCTCGAGCGTTGTTTGATTAACTGGGGCTTCCTTAATGCCGGGTCATTATCTTTGCTTTAAGTTGCTAACCCGAAATCACCGTCTTTTGTTTGTTTTGTTGCCTGTGATGCATTTATTTAGGCTGCCAAACAAGCATAAATAACCAATTATTTTGTTTATGAAATTTAACTAACTTTTCATAAATCTGTCTGTCTAACTTTGGTCTAACCAATGACACATTTGCAGCAAAAATTTTAATTCTTTGCGTACAGCTCATTTGAAAATTAGTAGCTAGTAATTAATAGCAAAACGGACAAGCAAAACAAGAAATAAATAAATACAATTTTGTTTAACTATCATTAAGCAAAGTATATATTTAAGCTGGGCTAAAAAGTTAGAGTGCTTTAACTCTTTTAACCCTCTTCTACTTCCTGTTTCAAAATAAAACCGTTTTATTCGGCATAACCACCGTTTACTTCCGTATAGGGGGCAGAGGGTTGAGTTTAATAGTAGCAAGCATATGGTGGTTCCTATACCTGCCTCTAAAACCAGGGCCACCTTTCAGATGTCTCGATACAGAAAGATACGCTAAAGTTAGCTTTTATTTGATTAAACAATGTTTTAAATTATAGAAATTGACTTGTTTGGTTCAGTTTGTTGTAGGACAGAAAATGAGAAGGATCTTTGCTGAAACAGATTGGATATAAGCTGAATGTTTGCACGGACCTTCCACAAGAATCGTACTTCCATAGTAAATGTCCTGATTGATAAAAGTTGAGAAATGACCGCGACTATAAAATATCTCTCATTTCATTAATCAAAATTCAAGATATTATGTTAACAACGTTTCATTTCTTGGATACAGAACATAGATTAAAATAATATAGTTGGAATAGACTTTCCCAAAATATATTTTTCTAATTCGCATAAGTTATTTTATTTGTGTTATTAATAAAACTATTTTATGTGTGTAGTTTGAAGTTCTTACTGTTGCGTCACTGAGATCGGTTTATGGGACTGAACGACACTGATGTACGCACGTCATAACACATTAAACATGGACGTCAGCAATCGCGGCTCGTCTCGTAAAACCTTCAATGCATTAACCATTATTAAAAGTTAGAACCCTAATCAAAATACCTGCGGACCCAAAGCGTTTGGATGGGTAATAAGACAAAAACAAGTGTGGCTACTGGCACTCACGATTCGGTCGACTGTCAGCGTTATCGGGCGAGCTTCTCGATATCGCCGCCAGGGCCCCCGGCCAATAAACATAGCTCTCGGATTATAAATTCTAAAGCAGGCTTTAATTTGACGCTGTAAACTATTCTTCGAGGAGTTTTTATGGGTTTGGAAATATCCAATTTAACTTTCGACTGTGATCGAGGGTTTGCTACACAGCAATCTAACCCCTGTGTAGCACCCAGTATTCTAACACAGTTCTGCAACCTATGTGAGTATAAACTGAATCTAACTTACGGGTATCAAAACCGTCTTCCAACACATCCATGTAACCCCTTGAGTATGAGCACACGAAGCCAATAGTCGAACATGCACATTGCACACCCCTATTGTGGGATGGCTGGAACACAAATAAGACGAGAGGCTAACACCCCCAATGCAACTATACATGCATGTACGTATATCTAAGCCGAGACCAAGTAATACCAGTGAATGAAATGAGTTCTGTCAAGTTCAAAAACAAAAATAAACTTTGGAATAACAAGTGATATGTAAAACACTAAACCAAGTGCCGCATGTCACGTCATGTCAATGTTTGTGTTGTTTTCTTGCGAGATTATGATGAATTGTTTATGCAAAACGTCATAATGTGCAAGGATAATGTCATAAACTTAATGTCTATATGTCAAGCCATTTAATTGATGGTCGTTACAACTGATTTGTATTATCAATCATATAGTTTATTAATTAATGTTAATTATTAATGTGTGAGAAAGCCGTCCTGAGAGCTTCTGTTTCGCAGTACAGTTTAATAGTTTACGTTTTGCTGCCCATGTTGACACCTTTCTCGTGACAGTCTCGAGAAAGCTGTCAACATGGGTAGCGAAACGGCAAGCATCACCTCAAACTCATGGAAAACTATCTTATATTAAATCATAACATTACCTTTTATAATTCCCACCTTCATCATCACTGCATCTGTATACTCGTCACTTCTCATTGATTACTGTAAATCTTTCATTCCAATATATATTTGGAAGGTTAGGGAGGGTACACGCGTTCTCCAGCCTATATTAGGGAGGAATGTCCGACGGGTGTTTGAATGAAATGACTCAATCTCACCACCTGCCTTATCACCTCGTCTCCACTTGGCACGTAGTTTACTTAGTTTCGCCGAAAGTCATGTGACATTTTTGGAAATAATTGCGCAGGGACCCGACACGCAGCACTCAGTTTAGTCCAAAATGTTAATTTTCCATTTTGTATCGGAGATACGAATTAAAAACTTATATTCCCACGGCGTTTACTTTTCTCGTAACGAGTTAACGTGTTCTTGCGATGTAAGATGAATGTTTGGGAGTGGAAGACCTCGTTTCGACCCCCGGCGTCGCTCCTTCCTCTCAGCGCGACTATTACTGCATCGCATGTCCCGCCCGGGCAGCTGTCCCGTGTGTCCCATCAGCCGGGCACCTGTCCCGGGTCCACCTGTACTTGCGCCTGCAAAAACTGGCGTAACGTGGCGTGTGTCGTGCCGGGTATTAGGGCAGAGCCGTGAACGCGCGAGCTGTAATCGTGTACGGTATTTAGCCGTCTGTCTGTCTGTCCGTCGGCCACGCTGCACCTTGAGCGGGCTGACGTGACACCGTGGCGGAGTCAAGGTGCTTCCAGGCAGGTGGTGGGACCAACGGGTACCTCCACTGGCCAGGGCGAGACTATCTACATCTCGTCTCGCGATCAGCGATACGCCATCCTGCCAGCCGGCCCCGAATGAGCGTGACATGACACCAGGGCGCATATCTACCACTAGGCGTATGAGATGACCGGAAGGTTACCAGGGCAAGACTGTTCGCAAGTCTTGACAATCCACGGTTCCGCACCCACACCCCATCATGACGATATTTTAGCAACGATGTTTATCTAAAGAGAGACTTCCATGCCTATCCAGGGATCGAACCTAAATGCAGAACTATGCTAGTATACTAGACATCGACAACATATAATACTGGAAGCATTTCCATTTGCTTGACTTTCAACGGATTTTGTTACCTTAGAGTTACCCTGGAGTTAGTCCATAGCACGCTTACAGGTGTAAGAAAGGGCCAAATGAAGACATGTTGGGTGTGCACTTCATCATGCAGGTGTAAGTAAGGGCCAACTGGAGGCATATCGGTGCAAGGAGTGTATGCTTAGTGTAAGGGAGGGTCAACTGGAGGCATGTCGGTGCAAGGAGTGTGTATGTTTAGTGTGCACCACATAAGGCAGGTGTAAGGAAGGGCCTACTGGAAGCATAACGGTGCAAGGAGTGTATGTTTAGTGTAAGGGAGGGTCAACTGGAGGCATGTCGGTGCAAGGAGTGTGTATGTTTAGTGTGCACCACATAAGGCAGGTGTAAGGAAGGGCCAACTGGAGACATATCGGTGCAAGGAGTGTATGTTTAGTGTAAGGGAGGGACACGTGGAGGCATGTCGGTGCAAGGAGTGTGTATGTTTAGTGTGCACCACATAAGGCAGGTGTAAGGAAGGGCCAACTATCTCCTCTGTGAAGGGCAACGCAAGAAAGTCACTAATAACCAGTCATACGGCCACGCTACGGCTAATAAATATTACCACTCCACCTGCCCTGGCAGCAGATAGCATCTTCACGCGTGAGACTGACAGAGAGGAGCATATGGGCAAACACGTGAGCAAGAGAGAGAGAACACCTGCGATATCTTCCACACGGAGGGAGATATGAGATGTGCAGCGTGTACAGTTATACGACGAGCAATGCAACACGAATCGTATGGTTTTTGTGTGTAGGAAAGGCAAGAGGGATAAAGGAAGCGAGTTGGCGGCTCGTTTGTACCGGAAAATATGGTTACTCTCAAAATTAAGTGTGGAAATGTTAAACTGGCGGTGCGTAAGTCACTTTTACTCTTGACATGAGAATTTGAGAAGATTATACTATATTATGTACATACTTTTACTACCCGTATACGATTTGCGTACGTGAAAACCTGTGGGTTATTGCGTCGTGTCGCGGTTGAGGTGATGCTCGACGTTTCGCTACCCATGTTGACAGCTTTCTCGTGCCTAGTTATTGCGTCGTGTCGCGGTTGAGGTGATGCTCGACGTTTCGCTACCCATGTTGACAGCTTTCTCGTGCCTAGTTATTGCGTCGTGTCGCGGTTGAGGTGATGCTCGACGTTTCGCTACCCATGTTGACAGCTTTCTCGTGTCTAGTTATTGCGTCGTGTCGCTGTTGAGGTGATGCTCGACGTTTCGCTACCCATGTTGACAGCTTTCTCGTGCCTAGTTATTGCGTAGTGTCGCTGTTGAGGTGATGCTCGACGTTTCGCTACCCATGTTGACAGCTTTCTCGTGCCTAGTTATTGCGTCGTGTCGCTGTTGAGGTGATGCTCGACCTCTCGCTACCCATGTTGACAGCTTTCTCGTGGTAGTCGAGAAAGCTGTCAACATGGGAATCGGTGGTAGGTTTTGTAATAATTTAGGATACAATATTGACTATTGCTCCACTACCACCACCAGTATCACATTCAGCAAGAGCGTCATTTTTCTTTTGACACGTTGGGTTGGTTGGGTTATGTTGTAAAATATACTTTTTTTTCCATGAAATAGTAAATACAACGAAAAAATATTGCCATATGGCTTTCATAAATATGTTAAATGTGCATGAAGCTTGCATTATAAATCAGTTTTATATCTGAATGGGATAGACATTAAATAAATGAATTAATACATTTCTAATTCACAATACTTGAACGGTCAGACACCTTCTTGGACATGCAAATTAGGTAAAATGACGAGTGTAATAAAGATAAAGTATTTATACCGTCTGAGATTCGGATACAGAACCCATCTGTGGCTTCGAAGGCTGAGTTGGCTTGTCAGTTGTGATCTAAGTTAATTATGCTGCAGGACAAACCGTTTTAAATGAATGATAACTTTATAATTAAAATAGAACATTTTTGCAATGAAACTTGTTAAAGTGAATTAAAAAACTCTTATTTAAATAACTTCTAAGACATCATGTTAGTATAATCTTTACAAGTTGTTTGATAATAAAAGATAAACGCTATTATCAGGTTCTGTGACCGCAATGCACCTGCCTGCCTGCATAAACTGCTCGGAGACGGTTTGGAGCAACACGCACGAACACTCGCTTGTGCTCTTTGGGGAATGGGGAATGTGCTATGTACTATTTCTCATAGTTTAGAGAATAATATGGACAGTGAATGTCTCCATCTTTCAACCCGATGATTCCACTGTCTCCAACAGTAGATATGTGAGGGTGTATATGATGCCCTGACAATTCTTCTTTTACTGTGTCCATCTTTCACATCGTATCGCGTTTAGTATTCATCCAAGAGCATGTTTATATCAGAAACAATATATGCGCCAGATCAGGGAAACAAAGAGCTGCTTGATTTCAGTCCGCTCTGTGATGGTGCAGGACCGTAGGTCGTCAACTGGCAGACATACAGGACTCAGTATTCAGCCCATACGCCGGGCCTGGCAGACGTGATACGCGTCACAACCAAACATTTCGTCATTGGCCATTATGTTGGTGTAATGGCAAGACAAACAACTTACAACGGGCTTCGCATGGACACGGCGACGAATGTGACCACGAGAGATTAATGTGTGTGTTTGTGATATTACAGGAAGGGCTATAGCTAGATGTGTACATTTGAATATTATAAGGGGGGAGGGTGACAATACAATCTATTTAGAGATGTAAAATTGAATTTTACTGTAGATTTAATCTTATAAAAAGTTCAACTGAAAGTTCTGTCTAAAAGTTCTGTCTGTTCCCGGTGTTATGAGTTCCAAATGTAAATGATTTTGATGTCAGGTGACTTGATTTCAAAGTTCATGAGTGGCAACATGCCTGATCTGACTGAAGTTTTTCCGAGGTTTCCTTAGTCACAAGGCAAATGTTGGGACCGAGTTCTATAAAATAGCCCTCGGGCATTCCTTCCCAACCACCTAGACCGGGTATACATACAGCAGAGCTTCCTACGAACACGTGCTCGCCGTCGTCTCGATTGCCCTCCAGTCAAGTCGTGTTCGGAGCCACCGCGTGTAAACTATTTCTCTCCACGTCCGAACACTCAATGATTACAGTATTCACCCAGTTAGCGCCAACATTAAAACTAGTCCACGTCGTACCAGCCAAATAATTAAACCCCCGCCCCATTCCGAGGCAATGTTCTTCTCCAAACTTCCTTCATGATTATCGCGTTTAGATCACGAGTTGATTACACTTTCCAATCTAAATGAAATAAACCTCTGTACTACGCAACGTATCGTTTTCGAATGAAATACGTGACCTATTAATCTCACGATCCCCCCCGATTAATTAAAATTCTAGGTCCAGTTTTGTGGTCGATGATGTCCGGAGATAGCCGAGCGGACGGGAGCCGAATAGCGACACGTCGGCCCTTGCACCACTCCTTGGGCCTAGAGCAGCACAGAAGCAGGAAGACGTGATTGATGCGAGACATGGCGTGGGAGTTGTGCTCGCTATCGTCGCTAGGCAGGCCAGAGAGCTTGGAGAGAGACATCAGGCCAGAGAGCTTGGAGAAGACATCAGGCCAGAGAGCTTGGAGAGAGACATCAGGCCAGAGAGCTTGGAGAGAGACATCAGGCCAGAGAGCTTGGAGAAGACATCAGGCCAGAGAGCTTGGAGAGAGAGACATCAGGCCAGAGAGCTTGGAGAGAGAGACATCAGGCCAGAGAGCTTGGAGAGAGACATCAGACCAGAGAGCTTGGAGAAGACATCAGGCCAGAGAGCTTGGAGAGAGAGACATCAGGCCAGAGAGCTTGGAGAGAGACATCAGGCCAGAGAGCTTGGAGAGAGACATCAGGCCAGAGAGCTTGGAGAAGACATCAGGCCAGAGAGCTTGGAGAGAGTATCAGGCCAGAGAGCTTGGAGAGAAACATCAGGCCAGAGAGCTTGGAGAGAGATACATCAGGCCAGAGAGCTTGGAGAGAGACATCAGGCCAGAGAGCTTGGAGAAGACATCTGGTCAAAGAGCTTGGATGAGGATGATATATCAAAGATCAGCAGTTTGATAATTAATAAATTGTGAATTGCATATTTTCTTGCCCAATGGTCGTCATATGCTATACAACCTCAATTCAGTCAAGAATTTAATAGGTGATGATATTTGGGCTTTACGTCTCATATTTCTGCAACTTGGCTAATCGAGACAATGAGTAGGTGAAATATGAAGGTTAACGGGAGGTGTTTGGAGGAAAGGGGCAAGTTGATTAAAAGCAATCTATTTATCGTTACGTTCAAATAAGACATTATTGTCTGAGAGCACATGTTCAAGATACTTGCGACTCCTTGATGTGAAATGATGTTACGAACCTGTCATCAAGGGGCTCTTAGGAGAACTAACTGTTCAGCCTTGAAGATTCTGTAATTTATATATAGATAGAAGAACCACTTTGATAAAACATTATCAATAAAAGCGCTGGCAACAATAATGAGATTTCCAACCTGTCAGCGACAAGTACACGGCATTACGCAACCAGCCGGGGAATCGTGTGTGGAAAGTAAATTATCGATACGAGACTTGACAAGTACAACTACGGTGGCGCCACATTCATAACATTTGCGGTGAAGAAAGAATCAACAATTAAACAAATGCTGGCATTAGTTTCATTTGAGTTTTTAAGTTTCAGTGTTGATTGAAAAATTGGTCCGTATTCATAGTCGATCTACTGCCCATTCGAGATCCAAGGTTTGGAACCAATAATTGTATTTTGCGTGAAATTGTTCATATATAAACAAAGTTTCAGCAACAATGTGTTGGCTATGAATCTGTATCCAAAGTCGACTCTTTAAATACCGGCCCACATTGTTGCTAGACATTTGTAATTTATATGCACAATAATGTTCATAAAACAAGCGGTGTTGTTGTAACTATTGCTATCGGTAAACCGCATATTGTCATCAATGAACTTGTCATAACACATGTAGGAGTGAATTAAGAAGTCCTGGCTTAGATTCTCAGTGTAAGCTGAGGTTCTCAAAGATGTCATGTGGGTGTCCTGTAACCTCCTGAATGTCCTGTCACCTCCTGCTTGTCCTGTCACCTCCTGCTTGTCCTGACACCTCCTGCATGTCCTGTCACCAGGCAACGATTTCAGTAAAGTTCTGTAGGGAAAGTAATAATAAAACATACCCTGAACGTATTTCTGAAGTGCTGAAGAAGAAAGTGTTAGATCGTCCAGCTTGGTGTCTCAGACAAGAGTCCCGGGTTCGCCCCCCGGCGCCGGATGTGCGTTATCGGGCTACAAGGAAGACCGGGATACCTGTATTAATTACAGCCATACATGTTGTGGAGCGCCGTGGTTGCTAATGAGCCTTACCTCGACCAGCTACTGGTTTTAACTCTGCCTGCCACTCCCCCTAGAACATGACCGGCGTACACAACACTGCCGGGAGCGGGTGTTACGCAACTAGGGCTATCGAGACGTCCCACGCTCCCCGGAACACAAGTCCAAGTCCTCTCTCCAAGCTCTCTGGCCTGATGTCTCTCTCTCCAAGCTCTCTGGCCTGATGTCTCTCTCTCCAAACTCTCTGGCCTGATGTCTCTCTCCTAGCTCTCTGGCCTGATGTCTCTCTCCAAGCTCTCTGGCCTGATGTCTCTCTCCAAGCTCTCCGGCCTGATGTCTCTCTCCAAGCTCACTGGCCTGATGTCTCTCTCCAAAACATGTTACGTAAAACAGGACGTCTCTTGCCAGACAATGAGAGCTATAGACGCCCTCACTCAGAAAGACTCAGAAAATAGAGAGGGGTAGTCGATAGAACATACCTCCGGTTGATACCGCCTTCAAGGACTTGTGCGGCCAACCCCTTCCCTTGTACATGGGTGATATGTTAGAACAACGCACCTCAGACACGGACACGCAGGATCATACCACAGGTCTCATAGAACCCCCTCCCTTGCAAGCGCCACGGCCACCTCAGACATAGCAAGCAACGCACGGAGCCCCTTGGCTATGACAACATGTCGGCACACGCTAAGTCGCTCACGCACACATTCCTAGCGCAATATGGCGGCGACTACCGGGGGGATCCCCGGCGGCCATGACAGCTGTTGCGCGTGTTGGCGGGCTTTTCAAGGTCAGCACTTGCTGCACTGGCCCAGGGCGCCAGGAGAAGACTAGAAGGTCGCAGCTTGTGTGGAGAGAATGTTTCAAATGTCAACTTATACGAATTCAACTTACAAAATTGTAAAGAAATAAGGTTTGGGTTATACTGTAGTCACAGTTCTTCAAACATTGGGGCTCTGGTTCTTGGGAAGAGGTGGGGAGGGAGGGTTGGAGGAGAAGTTTGCTTTGGATGTAATAATAACAATAAGCTAAGTTAAACACGTGTTAACTTCTTTTTTGATTCCATTATTTTTATTATAATGAATCACTGCATGCACGATCGTACTGCAAGTAACACCGGGTTTGACTGTTTGTAATCCTGAGTACCGGTATATTCATTGAATTTGATTCATTATAGTTAATCTCAATTACACCTACTTTCAGCATCTATGAACATACCTGCGTCACATACCACAGATTTTGAGATAATTACGTAAATTTCAAGGGCTGTCATCCAGAAATTACGTAATTTCAAACAAAGTATCGAAATGTAAGAGAATTTGAGTATATTCATTTAATTTGATGCCTTCCAAATAATCTCAACTACATCTACTTTAGGTATTTATGAATCTATCTGCTTGACATACCACAGATTTTGAGATAATTACGGAAGTTTGACGGGCTGACATTATAAATTACGTATACCTAATGTCGAAAATTACGTAATGTCACACATAATAGCGATTTGTAAGAGAACCTAAATATATTCATTAAATTTGATTCCATTTAATTAATCTCAACTACATCTACTTTAGGTATTTATGAATGTATCTGCGTGACATACCACGGATTTTAAGATAATTCCGTAAGTCTCAGGGGCTGTAATTCGAAAATTACGTAATTTCAAACATAGTATCGATTTGTAAGAGAACCTGAGTATATTCATTTAATGTGATTCCTTCCTTTTAATCTCAATTACATCTGTTTTAAGAATATATAAACAAACTTGCGTGACATACCACAGATTTCGAGATAATTACGGAAATTTGACGGGCTGACATTAAAAATTACGTAATAGCGAAAATTACGTAATGTCACCCATAGTAGCGATTTGTAAGAGAACCTGAGTAGTTACTTGAATTTGAATCCTTCTAATTAATCTCGATTACATCTACTTTAAGCATCTATGTTGTTATCGTTGTCGTTGTCGTCGTTGTTGTTGTAGCTCCTCTAGCGTCAGTTAAACTCTTTCTCTGGTTATCTTCTGATTTCGTGAAGTATTCTTAATTTTTCCTTCTATTTTCGTAACCATCTCTGTTTTTTTTTTTTTAATTTTACTAGATTAGAAGTGAGTTTGGCTGCTACAACTGGTCGGTGGTGATTGATCCATGCAACACAGCAATCCGCGACATCTCAGGCCGTCTTTTCGAACCACCCGTTCGGCCGAGCAGCGCAGCGACCGGTAGCCATGTTCTTGTAAATTACTTTTCAATCGGACAAACTCGCCGATAATGGAGAGAGAAGTGTTGTGTTTTGGTAGCCACCCGGTTCCACGGTAGCTCCGTCGGTCAATCAGACGCGCTCTTCGATAATAGACGATGGAAACCGATTATTAGGCTGATTGCAGACGAGGAGAAATGTTGACTGACCAGACAGACAGACAGACAGACAGACGGACGAGTGACGCCCCCACATTAACCCCCCACTACACGAAACTAGTTTATAATTATTATTTCTAGTGTGTTCCAATTTTCAAATATTAAACATAAAAAAACTTCATTCTATGGATGGAGATGAATGAAATGATGAAAACGTCTTCAAACTGGTTCTTCAGAATGGAAGTATCAAGAAACGCAATCATAAAATATGTAACCAAATTAACTATCGTATTATTATCATATTTTTTGCTTGCGAGCTGAGCCCCTGTTCAAATGTAAATTAATATAATAATTAGGTTTTGTGTTTGATATTTTGTGTTTACATCAAGTTATCATGCAATACGTTGGTCACACACAACAACAAGCGTGATTCTAATCATGATCAGTAAGTTTCATGAAATGCTCGATTTCTTCTAGAACTTAGGCCTATTACTGCTGTCTTTCGATCTTGAAATACTTACAGATTAGTAAACAAGCCTCACGAGTTGTTTTGCAATGTCCTGTAAACGTTATAAAATATACTTTACCAATATTATATAATAGATATTATAATACATAATATCACAGATATGCAAATTGCAAACATTTATAGGGCAAAATTAAATAAATAAAATAATTGTTTTTATTGATCCGTGCATTGACATCACCATAATAAAAATATTCAACTTTGACTTTCGCGACCCAAGCTCGACAAACTGAATGTAGTGCTTCTAATTGAAAGTAACGCTGTTTCGGAAAAAAAGCAAAGAACGTAAACATCCCTTTATTTGTCACGATTGCCGCGGCCTGTCTTACTCTACCCTCACTGATGACGTCATCAGAGCACTGCGTCATCAGATCGCCCGCCAATCATGCGCGTTATAGGCTGTGTCGGCCGTGGCTGTATTCTCATTCAAGTAGACGTTGGTTCGAGGTTATAGTAAACGATTGTGTCGACAATGAATCGAACAAACGCGCAAAATAACCCAAATATATACAATTTAATAAAGTCACACACTTCGCGGAGAAACATCATAGCGTACACACTCTGACTGAATCACACCCGTGCTAGAGGTGAAGAGAGAAGCACGAACAACAACAGCAACACAGATAGAGTAGAGGTAAACTAGAGGTGAAGAGAGAAGCACGAACAACAACAGCAACACAGATAGAGTAGAGGTAACCTAGAGGTGAAGAGAGAAACACGAACAACAACAGCAACACAGATAGAGTAGAGGTAAACTAGAGGTGAAGAGAGAAGCACGAACAACAACAGCAACACAGATAGAGTAGAGGTAAACTAGAGGTGAAGAGAGAAGCACGAACAACAACAGCAACACAGATAGATAGAGTAGAGGTAAAATATTCAGAGAAATGTCTCGAGTGCAAAGAGGGCGAACGAATAAAATAAAACAAATCGCGGGCAAAGTCGTTGTATAGATTGCGTAGCGCGGTGGCGCGCCTGGTGATTGGAAGTCACATCACGTTCCACGGTATCGGGAACAGGGGCGCCCTCGCTCTATGGTGGCCTGCCAGACAACTAATGGGCCACGTGTACGTAGAGTCCTCACCCTCGTATGAACCCGTTCTACGGTATCGGGAACAGGGGCGCCCTCGCTCTATGGTGGCCTGCCAGACAACTAATGGGCCACGAGTACGTAGAGTCCTCACCCTCGTATGAACCCGTTCTACGGTATCGGGAACAGGGGCGCCCTCGCTCTATGGTGGCCTGCCAGACAACTAATGGGCCACGTGTACGTAGAGTCCCCACCCTCGGAAGAACCCGTTCTACGGTATCGGGAACAGGGGCGCCCTCGCTCTATGGTGGCCTGCCAGACAACTAATGGGCCACGTGTACGTAGAGTCCTCACCCTCGGAAGAACCAAAGACACTAACCTTCTTACTTCTAAGATCAACGTAATAGGACTTTTAGTGTTAATAATTACATGAAACCCTTCCTTCGAAATACAATTTATCTTGAGAAATTTACCAGGAGGTTCTGAAAAAAATTTCACAGAAATTTGATATGGTTCTTCCCCATACCCCTAATGAGAATGTTTCTACTCCTGCGTGGGTAGATCGCCTGCTAATGTGCAGTGTTGAAATACTCTACCTCTAGATCCTGGAGTGAACCAAGATTTACAGCAGACTAATCGACGTCATAGATCACATTCACCGACATTGGCAGAGTCAATACGTTCATATCTAGGACATGCAGCCTAGTCAAGTGTGCCTAACTTTAACTCCCTGTGACAGAAGCAACCACCTACGTCTACGATCCATGTGTTGTTACGACACCAGCTCAATGCAGGGACGACGCAGCGTCGACAACATCTCAAGGTAGCCCAGCTGACAGGAATCTACCTTCGATACTAACTTATAAAATACGTAAACATGTGAACACTGTCTACGGTTGATCGATGGCGAGAGTATGTGGTGATGTAACGTGTCTTGCTTCATATCCTGGTGTGGGTGTACCCATGGGTGGTGCGTCCAGGACCTCGTCCTGGGCAGGAGGATGCTCGCCGGTCCTGGTGTGGGTTTACCCAAGTGGGTGTACCCATGGGTGCCGCGTCCAGGACCTCGTCGTGGGCAGGAGGGGTCCTGGAATGGACGGTCCAAGCGCTCACTGTCGCTCGTCCCTGTGTTTCAGTATCAATCTGTGCCCCAACTTGTTATTGTCTAGTCTTAATCCAAAATCAATTAATTATAGACACATTCGTAGATAAGTATCGGCAATCAGCAGCCAAATGTGATAATGAGACATGTTCAAAAGAGATGTTACCGTTAGGCGTTAGGAAGGTTTCCATCATACTTTTGATTCACTTTCGTCCCCTGGTGTATCTTTCTCTTCAAGTCACAGTTTGTTTGTCTGCCTCTTCTACTTCCTTGTATCTAGAAACTGCTAAGCCTACTGAACTCTTCCCGTCAACCTGTACCTGTTGATGTTTGAGTAGCTTTAGTAAAATAAGCACAAATTACCGAAGCCGTTTTGCTGTGTTCTTAGTGAGTACAACAAGGTGCCTAACCATCCACCCCAGAGACCCCATGCATCATAGCTGTGGGTGTAGTGGGTGAATATATACCGTGGGCGTGGTAGACCTAACTCAAGGAAGCGTTTAACTTCTGACAGACCCATCACAGGACAATGAACTAATTAGGGAGGTATCACAGTCAACAAGCTTGGCTACTTTATGCCCACCTAGTCAATGACATTCGCTTTTCAGCGCAGTTATTATTTATCGGACAGAATACCCCATTATGCTGAAATTTACAAATCAAAAACAAACATGTATACAACTCAATAATAATAGCAACCTATTATAATTAAAGGAAGGATCGTACCGAAATGGCATAGTAACTAAGGGAGATACTATTAGTACGATTACTATATTCAATTACCAAAATAACATAATTTTAATTAAATTTTAAATGGTAGTTGTCATGGCTAAAATACGTTATTCAACAATTAATTAGGTAGAAAGTCTTGCAGTATCATTTATTAATGTAATTATGAAAATTAAATGCATGCATTCAATGAACGTAACAGAAATAGACTAAATTTCTTGAACTGAGACATGGGACTCGTTTTTGGTATAAAAAAGTGAAATTTGTGTTAATTACCTAAAATACCTCAATTGGTATCTTGACAGAACCGAATGCTGGACTCTCCCAAGCCACACACAATCCTGCCCCCCAGTATCGACACCCATTAAAATAGACTGATGGTAACTAAATAAAGAAATAAATCCAAAGTCTCGTTGTGACGGAAGGTTGGGAGGAAACTTTGCTTAATGAGCTCAGCGATAAGACTGGCCACATTAACAGCTACCATACTACACACACATACTGGAGGCATGCAAAGGTTTGTGTGTATACCTGGAGCAGGGCAAGACACACACATACTGCAGGCAATCTTTGCTGCAGGCATGGCAAGGTTTGTGTGTATACCTGGAGCAGGGCAAGACATTGCCATGCCATACTACACAGTACACACACATACTGCAGGCATGGCAAGGTTTGTGTGTATACCTGGAGCAGGGCAAGACATTACCATGTCATACTACACAGTACACACACATACTGCTGGCATGGCAAGGTTTGTGTGTATACCTGGAGCAGGGCAAGACATAACTATGTCATACTACACAGTACACACATATACTGCAGGCAGGGAAAGGAGTGTAGTGCAAGATATTACATTGGCACCTGACATGATGCTATGAGAAGATCAAAACTATGGACTACCCAAGGCAGCCAAATAGTCAATAAGTGACTCGATGTCACCCATTGTTGGCATCATTATTATTATTATTGTAATTTTAGTTTTGTTCATCATTTTATTATTACTAGTATTACTATTTAAACAAGCCTGATGCACATGTAAGCAAATAGCGTCGCAACAAGTTCCTCTCAATGCTCCAGGAATGTAGACTGTGACAGATGACACGATGTGGTTGGTTAGTTGAGTTGGCAACGATAGCTGAGTCGTGTTGCGTCACTTGATGCTGCGCTCGTGCGTTGCGATAACTCGATCGATCGATCGATGTTGCTTCCAACGATTAATACGTCGTGTCGTTAAGAGTCGATGGGTAAAACCTTTTACGGACGAAGTATATAATCATAACTTATACGATCCGTCTACTTCCGTGAGATCTTTGTTGACGTTTTTCGATGTCATAAATATAACTCGAAGGAATTTTTGAAATGATTAAACAGAGAATAGTTTTGTCTTATGTAAGCTGATAAATTAAACCCAATAAAAATATAATAAATCCAATCATTATATCGCAAAATAAAAAGTATTATCAACAGCAAATAATCCGGAGAAGGGAAATGAACAACTGAAGTTCTTTGAAGTTCTTGTTTGATTTAATATTTTTCACACTAGTTCTGAAAATGTGTGTTACTATTATCTGACTGATATTAGGAGAAATAAGTTAAGCAGGGATGGAGACAGACAGTCCCACTGTCTCAACCTGAGTGTGGCCGGTCAACCGGAGACAGTGGACAGTATGACAGGACAGTCATATTATGACAGCGATAGTCATAGGTCCAGCCAACACGAGAGTTGGACGGAAACAAGTTCTCACCAGTTACGTAACTGCGTTAGCAGAGTGGCCAAGACTGTGACGTCACAGCTGTAGGAGCGTCAGCACTGAGTGGACGTGATGTAAGATACGCACTCACTCACGCACTCACGCACATCACGCACGGGAATCATCTCACAGGTCCTACACCCGGGTCATGAGTCATTAGCAGGTTAGAGCACCGCCTTTGTAGTTATATCCCAACATAACGCTGGATTTAGGCGCGATCCGATGTTTGCAACTATCATCAAATTGTAGAAACTATCACCAATATTTGTTATTAATCCCGCTGGGTCAATTCAACTCTGAACAACAGAGCAAAGTTAAGCCCACGGTGTTTGTAACTTTCGCCTATTCTACTGTAAGCCCTAATCGTTACAAGAACTGATCATTAATGTTTGCATTCTGAATAATGGGTCATTTAGAATATCGTATCTATTTTTCTAAGAAGTTATTATTGCTTGTGTTGTTTTCATAATCAACCGTGGAACCACGACAGAACCATTAATCAGTTTGATAGAGCGAAACAGCTCCTTGTCATAACCTCCCAAATCAGGAGCTGCCTTCTGGTGCTAGCTTCACCAGTCTGAACTATACAACACCCCCAACTGTGTATGTTACCTTCCCCGTCGGGTGTACACCAGGGTGTGTTGCTGTCACCCATGCTTTATCTCGCGCGATCTTAGGGAGCAACTTAACGCTGAACCATCTATGTGTGAAATCAACATCGTCAATCAAGCCGAGAAGACAGCCGGGGGTAAACCTATAGAGTGTTAGTTATTACCCGCCTAACTCCCATTTCGCTATGATACCATTGCAGGAGACGAGACTAGGCGACCTTTCACCTACGCGGATGGGCATGGTTCCCGTTACCAAGAGGTGCGAACCTAGCAATGCAGTTCTGTTCTGTTCAGTTCTGTTCTGCCCATCGCAAATAAAGAAACTGCTTGGGTGTCCTCGGGATCGCAACACAATTATATTTCGCAAGTCTACGGGACAGTCTTGGATTTATTGGATGGGTAATTGGGTAACACCTGTTTGAGTCTTCGTTATGTGAAATCTTCCTACGGTGCGATACATGTGGAAACTGGTTGGACGAGATGAGTGTTTGGTGTCGTGTGGTTGTGGTGTGAGAGACACTTGTTGAGAAACCATGTGGCTCTGGGGCCGGGACTAGAACCCGGGTCTCCACCTGTCACTTGGAAGGCCTTGGAACACTTTTAGGCTCGAAACATGTTCATGGATTCCAGAAACGATATCGAATGAACATACTCATTTGATACACTCATACCTTTGTATACAAAACTCCAAAACCAAAATTTTTGTATTATGATGGCTCGCTAAATATTAAGTCTGGACTAACTTGTTTTCTCCATAGCAATCACCAATCAGAAGTGTGGTGTGGTTTCCACGGAGAAAACAAGTTAGTCCCATGACAAATATTTAGCGGGTCATCGTAACACTGGCTCTTAGTTTGTTAGGTACTTGTATACTAGTTACTGTACGATACATTGTATTTTACAGCCTTGTCGAGAATCCAGCTCTGTCGCA
This sequence comes from Isoperla grammatica, assembly GCA_945910005.1. Classification (NCBI taxonomy): domain Eukaryota; kingdom Metazoa; phylum Arthropoda; class Insecta; order Plecoptera; family Perlodidae; genus Isoperla; species Isoperla grammatica. Next base: position 1,437,793 of record OX246748.1, read on the forward strand.
ATGAAACAAGTTAATGATTAAATTAACAGTACCTGTTACACTGCGAATGCGTAGGTAGCTCATCCCCCCACTAAGGCATGAATGAATGCATAATGTCCCCTACATTAGGGACACCCCTGATGGAACATAGCGTGTATACAAGTATTGCATAGCGACCAGAGTTCCCCTAACAAAGGAACATCTCAGCATCTGGGACTAAGTCTGAGTGAGTAAGATTTGTATCCAAAATGAAGAGATGGCTGTTTATAACATTATATATGCCATTGCCATCAATAAAGCATTCATGATTGTTGCTACATTAACAAAACAAATTATAAACCAAAATATAAACAGGAGATGAGTAAATGGGTCACCTAGTTATGTCTTCCCATGTCCTTCGAAACAATCAACAGTATCTAAAATACAACCAATAAACAGTGAATTTGTGAAGCAAATACAAAAATCATAAACAGTTTTGCATTTTTCTCTCTTTACATTTATATATTTTATAAAACTCAAAAAATGACGTTGAATTTGAAATTGCTGCGCACACCGAGTCGCTCTTATTCTCATTGAGCATTGGTCACGTGACTGTCACGTACCCTCGCAGCGCAACAACGCGCTACGTGCTCTGCTGAGTCGTGGTGGGTGCGTCGGTATGTTCACGCATTCATGTCGCCGGGGTAGAGCTGTAAACCAAATACATGTGTTTATGTTACAATACTACCCAGATCTTGGGTTCTGTAGAAGGGAGTGTCCGGGACTCGATCCCGGGCCCCTCTAGACAGCAGCTACAGTCGTGCGCACTTGTTGCAATGTCAAGTTGGCTTGGTTCAGCTGGTGATGTTCAGCTTACGTAAGCTTGTTTGTGCCAAGTGTAGCCAAGGTGGAACTCGGAGGGATTTTTAGAAACTCCAGGAGCGGCTTTGACTCAATGCCATGCACGACGCTGGTTGGGCAAGAGTCTCTCCACTACAACCTTGCGTCCTCAAGCCACCTTCGCCTTCGTCTTCGTATTCGTCTTCGTCTTTGTCTTCGTCTTCATCTTCATCTTCGTCTTCGTCTTCTTCTTCGTCTTCGTCTTCGTCTTCGTCTTCGTCTTCGTCTTCGTCTTCGTCTTCGTCTTCGTCTTCGTCTTCGTCTTCGTCTTCGTCTTCGTCTTCGTCTTCGCCTTCGTCTTCGTCTTTGTCTTCGTCCTCGTCTTCGTCTTCGTCCTCGTCCTCGTCCTCGTCTTCATCTTCATCTTCGTCTTCGTCTTCCTCTTCGTCTTCGTCTTCGTCTTCGTCTTGGTCCTCATCTTCATCTTCATCTCCGTTCCTCCGTTCCGACTGCGCCCCCACCGACCCATCACCTGCCTACCAGCCAGCCAGCCAGGCAGGTTCTCCCGTTAGCTGACGTTAGCTGAAGCCTGTTTCAAGGGACATGTCCAGTATCTCATGGGACATCTCTCCTCGGTGCCTCATCGTAAAGATCGGACCCGACTAATGAAATACTATTACCGATCAGATGACGTTCTCTCGTGGTCCAATTAATATCGACACTCTACCTCCAGCGGTAGCTCTCTACTTCCAGCGGCAGTTCTCTACTTCCAGCGGTAGTTCTCTACTTCCAGCAGCAGTTCTCTAGTTCCAGCAGCAGCTCTCTACTTCCAGCAGCAGTTCTCTACTCCTTGCTGTAGATCTCTACTTCCAGCAGTAGTTCTCTTCTTTCAGCAGCAGTAGTTCTCTACTTCCAGCGGTAGTTCTCTACTTCCAGCGGTAGTTCTTGTCTTCTCAGCTAGGCTAGATCGTGTTGTTTATTATTGATATTATTTAGTTTATAGCAATGACGTGATGAAACTAAAGCCCTAGTGTGAGTACCTCATGATCCTCATGATGTGAGTTCCTCATGGTGTGAGTACCTGATGATCCTCATGGTGTACCTCATGATGACCCTCATGGTGTGAGTACCTCATGGTGTGAGTACCTCATGGCAAGGTGGCAGATACCTGCGCGTTTAATACACTGGCATTCCGTCGGTCGCCCCGAGACTAGATATGGACTAAGTGACGACTAAACCTGTTTCAAAGTTCACAACCGTCTGCCCTTCTTAATCGTAACCACACTTTTAATCGCCACAAAACAAAACTCACACTTTATTCGGTGATTGATTGCGGAGTTTGTTGGAATGTGTTTTATGTAAAGATGTCTGAGAACGCCCTCAGAATCCATTAGCTTGTCATATTCGCAGTCACAGTTATTACTTTGAGTTAATTCATGGTTATTCTTGTCGTTTTGGCGGTACAGGTTTAAGCTGATCATACACAACACAACGTACAAGCATCAGTAATAGTAAATTGTTTTTCTCTTTGTATATTATACTGACCATCCCATTCGCATTTACAGAACAGGTTTTCATCCTTCCATTCAACGAAACAACTGTTACGAAATTGATAATTTCAAAATATAATGAAATGAATTGAGTTTGAAAACAATTAAACTTGTTTTGTTTTTGTATCGGTAATTAAACAGGTTTGTTAGTGAACCTAATTTACCGTCAAGGTGTGACATGATATGAGAGTAGTAACCGCTACCGTTGTATTATGCCGCGGCAGACCACACGTTATAATAAAAATAATAATTAAAAAAATAATAATAATAATAATAATAATAATAACTATTATTATTATTATTATTATTATTGTTATTATTATTATTATTATTATTATTATTATTATTATTATTATTATTATTATTATTATTGTTATAATTATTTTGTGTTATTATTTTAAATGATTAATACTGCCCCCCCCCCCCCCCCCTCCCCCCATCCGTCCAGTAAAACAACTTATAGCCCAGTGATTGCAATAACAACAAGACTTGTCTTTGGAATCCCTGCACTGTAGGGTGAGCACCAGCTTTACCCGATGTGCCCCTACCAGGGTATTATGATCTGTTAGTAGAACTCAGCCCAGCTTGTATAGTATGACTGAGGGAAACCTTCAGTCAGGATTGCCGGTGGTTGGTATCGAACCGGCGACCTCCCGCGTGTTGATGATAGTTATTGTTGTCTCTCTCACCGAGCACAACACAGACAAGGCGAGAGTACTCGATCAGCCATGCACACAGCCGACCAGGCAAAGCAAACGATCTGTCTCAGAGATTCTTCTAATTGACGGCCGGGCAAGCGTTATAGCCTGCCTGCCTGCCTGGCTAAGTCGTCCCTATGGTGGAATGTGAAGTGAAATGATCGTATTGGGCCGAGCGAGGGGGGCTTGAATGAATTAACATTTATGAATGGCTAATATTGTAGTAATGGATCTATTTGTAGTAAGAATTCTGTATGAATGAATATTACGCATCGGTCACGTGGTCGAGCACGTGGTCGGGCAGACAGCAAGCGTACCTCGATGTCTACTTGTCTGCTAAGACAGATGTCTGATTGTAAGACCTTCGTTCTAAGACCAGGATATGTTCATTTAAAGACTTCAACTTGTACAACAGGTGCTTATGTAAGTAACTGATAATTATAATTCACTTTTCACGTTGTGTAATTGCATTTATAATGATATTTGGCGACACGTGTTTTGGCAACGATGTTAATCGAGACGATGCGTGGTATACGAAGATGAAAACACCAAATGACATGCGTGCCCTAGCCAGGATTCGAACCTGGAACGCGGGAACACTCAATGAACGTTCCGACACAGTGTTCCGAACCGTTCCGACACCGACTGACAAAACTCACTGTCAGTATTGTGTTAGGTGTTTGAATCATCTTTACTGAGCATCATAACATAATCTATATTTCTCGAGCTAATATGGCTCATTATCTAACTAATTTCAACACGTTTGTAACTCAACATGCAAAGTATAGATCGTACATGAAACACTGATTAGGTTCGGCAAGGTCTATACGTTCAGTTATAATTAGAAGAAAGTTATTGATACGCACAATTGAATAACATTCTTTGTTATGTTTGATCCGCACAATTTAATAACATGAATGTTAATGTTTTTCATGTGGTTTATTAGAGACGCACAATTAAGAACAGTAATTCGAATGTTGTGATTTGTAAAGATACAATCAGCAACATGGCGCCAAGATCGGCCGTATGAAACCCATTATTACCGCAAGACCAAGGGAGGACTCGAGCTCTAGAGGAGTTACCTGTCTGGAAGCACCTGGAAGTATAAAAATACGGGAAACAATTTTGCATACTGCCTCCCTTCCCTCGAATGGATCTGGAAAATAACTTTTAGAGAAAGTATATCTGTGATGAGAAGGATTGCGTGTGCATGTTGCAAAGAGCTCTCTTTAAGCGGGCGTTATTTGAATAACGCGTGGTATAAGTTAGTCATGCACTGAACGGAGTATAGTCTTGCTTACACTGAACGGGGTATATAGTCTTGCTTGCACTGAACGGGGTATATAGTCTTGCTTGTACTGAACGGGGTATACCATGTCCACGCGCTACACGAATGCGATGAGTGCCTATCTGCAGCATCTATGGCTACCGGACTTGGAACAGGAAAGGTGGGTGAAAAATGCAAATCTGGGCTCCTCTAAGATTCACGACAATGTTATATCGTAATAAATGCGTTGCATCTCATTACTGTGTATTGAGACGGCCACTTGTTGCTGTCTGTCGACAAGGTTAAGCGACAGGGCGAGGGGTGGGAGGTGGACGGGTGACCGTCGGCTCTAGTGGGCGAGCGAAGCGAGAGACAAGGTGTAATGTATTCTGTTGTGATCGTAAGCGTCATACCATCGTGTAAGCTTCACCCGTTCTGTACAATCCCAACATCCTCTAAACTTCACCATCCTGAAATCTCGTACTGTTATGAAAATTGCACTTTTCTTAACTCCTCACTCACCCTGTAACGTCCCAGCACAGATAATGTCGACGTAATGGTTATTGGTGCAGATTCCTTCATTGAGTTTCCTTCTGTCATCTCGATAGCCCTCGTTGCCGGAATGTGGTCGACGGAGCCGCCGTAGAAGGTGGAGGGTTACCGAATGTTCCCGTCATGAGGGTACGTCGACCCGGTTCGAGAGATCGACTCTACGTCGACCCGTTTCGAGAGATCGACTCTTAACAGGGCTGGTTGGATTATTCCCGGATTAGAATCTGTTAAATTGCCTTTGCTTGATGTAACTCCAATCTGATGTTACAGCGATACTATAGTGCAGAGAAGACAATACACGCGCACACACGCGCACGCGCAGACGCAAACCGATACTGCTTTTGGCAGACTATGTATGGTGAATGTTGTAAAAACATGGCCGCGAGGCTTCAATGGCCAACCCAAGTATTATAGAGGCTCTCAACTGTTGCACCGTCTTGTAAGCAAACTCGTTTTTGAACATTACAATTCTATTGGGCCATTTAGTTTATTACTATCTGTATTATGTTTATTATAAAGTGAGTGCATGTAGGGATGTTGGAGCTTTGCTACGAGCTTGGTTGGGGACTGGGAGGGTCTTGGACCAGGGTTCATACTGCATAGGTCCTGACTGTGTACTATGATGTGTAGTACTTTTTAATTTACTTGACGATACTTTCGTCTGTCTCTCCAAATACAACGTTACCATAAGGATAAATGGATAATATTGCCCTTGTGGCTGTCAAAGATAGGAAATAATCGATATAGAATAGCTGCAAATTGAAAACCGTTTTAGTGGCAAGCATAAGATTGTGTGGGTGAACCACTCTGTCTCACAGCAAGATCTAAACGAAGAACACTTGTGGACTCGACAAGTTTAATTTGAAACGCAATGTAAACTATAAAGTAACTAACTAAAGTAGCTAATACAAATTATTCACGGTTATATACTTCTATTAAAATAACTAAGCAAGGGACAACATACCAGCGTTTTGACGGTTTGAGGCTGAGAAGTCCAAATTTGAGAGTAGGAAGTTAGTAAATGAACATTTGGGTTGGGTCAGTGGACATTCCAAATTAGAACCACTTTGTGTGAATTGAAATGAATGATAAGATGTGAATAGAACAGTACAAAGTATGAATGAAATGTAGGAGTAAAAAGTGTCTGGATGGGATGATAAGACAAACGCGTGTTTTTGTTTTGTTGTTGTTTTCTGACGGTTTGATGATGACCTGTGGGTTATTGCGTCGTGTCGCTGTTGAGGTGATGCTCGACGTTTCGCGACCCACGTTGGTACAGCTTTCTCGGGACAGTCTCGAGAAATGTGTCAACATGGACAGCGTCAGCAACTCCTCGCTACGCAATAACCCGCAGTAGATCCAGACCTCATCCTCGGGTCATGAAAGTCTACACTAACTACATCGTCGTTGATCAACTTGTCAGACACACAATAGAATCGTTTCACGTCTCGATTAACCTCGTGTAAAGCCTCATTAAACACCAACAATGTAGCGATAAGTGGCGGTAGCCAATGAGATTAAATTGTGATTGGTCATTGCCGCGGTTCAATAAGTTAATGACTCGGTTATATGGAAGTCAAGACAGTGTTCATTAGATCGCGGGCCGAGAGAGGGGAGGTGTTTGTTTTCGTCTCCCTCCCCTCTTCCCCTCCCCTCCCGCGACCGTGGACGAGGGTGGAGGACAAGAGGATCACATTTTTCCTCTGTAAAGAATGTGAAGAGGTTAAATCTCTGGTTAACTCGCGTCTCCGCGAAAAGAAACCAACAAAAATGTAAAAAACACTCACCAATGAATAGACGGGTGAGACAAAAAACGCTACAGGTAAAATCAGAGTTGTATTATCGGTCCTGAAAACTGGGCCCGGCCACGACACACCTGGTTGTACAAAACACAACGTACAACAACACGACATAACGTACGTACGTTGATGTAGAAGCTGGAGATACTAGACCTAGACTGCGTTTATCTACTGGATAATTATCAATAATTTGTTTCGGAGGAGCAATAATTACAGAAAGATGATTGGTTCAAATTAAAAGTAGCTTGTCTGCGGTGTCACGGAATGAATAATTTAACATGTTGTCTGATTAATATATCATAATAAGAAACTCGTAACAATATTGCACTTCAAAATTATTCAAACTCAGACAGCAAATGGTTTTATTGTAAGATTTACATGTAAATTGCCTTTTTTTTGTAGTACTAGGCCTACCTGTATTTTGTTTTGTGTAGAAGTGTAAACACGACATCCATTTGGTTTTGTGTTTTCTTAAATTGTATTTTTGAATGTGTAAATATTATGCGTGTCAGACAAGTTTCTTCTTTACTTTGTGTAAACACAAAAAATCATATTGTATTTCTGCCTCGCTTATTACAAATCAATAGGTATAAAGGTTCAGTCTCGACTCGTCTTTTCTTAACTGCCCTTGCAAATTATCTGTCTCAAGTCGCCTTGGAATGTCCAAGTCCATGAATCAATTATGCTCCCGCCGTATTCGCCCATGCGAGTGGGAGGAGCGTTCTTGACTAGACTTCTAGGCATAACCTAACCTCACATAACCTAACCTAACCTAACCTAACCTAGCCTCCCAGGCCAGTTTGGCGGCGATATGTTAGGCTATCTACTATTGGTCAAGTCCATGCAAGCCAAGAAGGCTCCTGGCCAATGCAAATATTTTTTTTTATGGAATCAAAACCAATAAATTATGTAATGTGTTATGAAACAACAGTTCACAGTCTGGGTATTAGTAAAACAAAGATAATTAACATTTAACTTCTGTTGATTCTTTACATTGCTTGTAAGAGTACATGGCTTGTAAGATTTCACGACTTAGTAGTTGTTCTATATATGAACACAAAAGTAAATAACTTATTTTTAGACACAATTTGTTACATGATCTTATCATTTTACTACATAACCGTTTTTAATGTCAGAATAAAATAGGTGTACAAGTTTTACAGAGAACTTGTGATCCGTTATCAAAATCCAACCAAAACACATTTCATATGGTGACTCGAGTACACATAAAAAATGCTAATTCTGTAATTGGTCCCAATCTCAATTACATTTCATGCCCACTTACCAGATCATTCATCAGGCAACTCGTAAGTAGCCGGCCGACGATGTGAATGAATAGCGTTCACGAAATAACAAACCACAACAAGAACTTCTCTAATTACGTTTCCATCCATTGAAGTACGAATAGCGGCCAGTGCAGCTACACACACTGATTGCTGGATGTTTTTGCCTCGTCTGATAGTGATAGTTGGGACGTGATGTCTTAAAAAACCAGTCCTCCTGTTATCGTAGCACGCGTAGGCCCACAGCCTACTACCCGTTCTACGCACATCGACCCTCCCAGTACAAATTAATCTATCACGATTCGAAATGTGGTAGAAGTAGATTAGCTATTAAGATAGTTATTAATAGATAATGGAAGGCTTAATGCTGCAGTTGGCTGCGGTCCGATACTCGATAGGACGGACGCAAATACAATCTATGGGAGGATATTAAAATAAGAAATTAATTGAAAAGTAAATAAAACAAGAACTAGCTTTATTAATTAACAACAAAATATAACTCGTATATAGGAAATGTTCTAAGCAAGGTTAGCTTGTCTTGATTATTTTTCAGAAGTTGATTCAGTTTTTTTTTTAATGAATGGACTCTGGTGTGTAAGTGGGAAGCGTTGCAATTAGCATACACGCAGTGAGGTAGTGGGGTGCATTCACGCACACACGAGACGCTATGCTAATCAGGGGGCATTTTAAATATCAAAAGAAGATGATAATGATAAATAATAGATTTTGTTTTGTTTAAATCAAAACAATCTGTTGTATTTTTAATGACAATCTGTGAATAATATTAGCAATAACTAAACGTGTAATTATTATTAAATATGTATGCTCGGTCTTCGAAAAGGAATTTGAAATTAAACAAATTAAATGTCTGTCCAAAGCTATGAATGATGAGATTAAACGGATCTGGAGGCTAAATGAATAATTAATACGATACTAGTATCATTCTTCCAAACATGCATCCACAAACGGGCAAAAACTATAATAACGATTAACTTGTTTAATTCGTAAACAAGTTGATTCATGTAAAAACATTTATATAATAATCACAGTACTTAAGAAAATTACCGAATGTAATAATCGAAGAAACACTTGTATCAATAATAATAGTATTAACAAGTTATAATCATCCAATAATATTACAGTAATAATCACGAACCGTGGATGAGTTTTGCTTTACCTGTGGGTTCTTGCGTCGTGTCGCTGTTGAGGTGATGCTCGACGTTTCGCTACCCATGTTGACAGCTTTCTCGTGCCTAGTTATTGCGTCGTGTCGCTGTTGAGGTGATTCTCGACGTTTCGCTACCCATGTTGACAGCTTTCTCGTGCCTAGTTATTGCGTCGTGTCGCTGTTGAGGTGATTCTCGACGTTTCGCTACCCATGTTGACAGCTTTCTCGTGCCAAGTTATTCCGTCGTGTCGCTGTTGAGGTGATGCTCGACGTTTCGCTACCCATGTTGACAGCTTTCTCGTGCCAAGTTATTCCGTCGTGTCGCTGTTGAGGTGATGCTCGACGTTTCGCTACCCATGTTGACAGCTTTCTCGTGCCTAGTTATTGCGTCGTGTCGCTGTTGAGGTGATGCTCGACGTTCCGCTACCCATGTTGACAGCTTTCTCGTGCCAAGTTAAATAAATAAATAAATACATAAATTCACATTTAGAGTCTACCCACTCAGTAACTAAACTGATTCCGTCGTGTCGCTGTTGAGGTGATGCTCGACGTTTCGCTACCCATGTTGACAGCTTTCTCGAGACTGTCACGAAAAATACCAATAATCCACCACTACTAACATCACTATAACAACCAATACTACTTCTACTACCACTGCTACCACTACAACAGAACTGATGAAAATAAGAGTTTCTATAATAAATTATTATGTATTAAAATTGGTTATATGAGTACCTATAATAAAAATAAAAATATGAATAATAGTTACACGATCACGAAGGTTGATATCATTTTGTCAGGTTGTCCACACTGTTGATCTGCCTAACAACACCACGAACAACTACTTTCACACGACACAACAATGCAACAATTATTGTGAATGACTTTTGCAGGGTAAAAAAAAAAAACTTCAAATGGCCCAGAGAAAAATGTTCATAATATAAATCATTTAATTCACAGAAATATCTGAGACACGAAATGAGCATAAGGAAAGAATAACTCGTAAGAAAGAAATGAAAAACAGGTCACAAGTTAGAACCAATGGTTAACAAAACGATCCCAACTCAGACTAAAGTGATGACCGCAGATAATCAAGACACGATTAAACCAACCGCGAAGAGGGTGGAGTGGAAAGAGCGAGAGAGAGAGAGAGAGAAAGAGAGAGAGAGAGAGGAGGGGGGAGCATGGGCCAAATAACCGGAGATGGATAAGTTACGAAAATGAAGATCAAGTTACTTGTTCAGTTACTCGTAAGGAAACGGGAACTATAATAATCATATTTCAGAGGCTCATGAACACACTTTTCAGCCAGTTGATGATATAACCAATAAAAATGCAAAAGGGGGTAGTGGACGAAATACAGACGAAATCCACTTATCTGTGTGTGTGGGGGGGGGGGGGTGGAGGGGGGAGTAAGTGTACTTTCCAACGTTCGGTAATGAAGCATGTTACAATGAAGCATACATGCATACATATCTAGGTATACTAGAAAATTGAATCTAATTCCTCCCGTGACATAGTAGATGTTATAGTTCCATGCTAGCCCACTCCACACAAGAAACAGGCGAAACCATCAGCCGGATCATCGCGGTAAATCAGCAATTAAAATGTGACCCGAACAGCGAACACAGACCAGTGTGAAGCTAAGGTGGCCAATTAGTTTCAAAACTGCAGGTGCGAAGACCAGAGTGAATGTAAGGCTGACTTTACGATGCCAGTGCTGGCTTTACGCACTTGTGCAACGCACAACGTCAGGGGGGGGGGGGGCTCTCCGGTTGCCTGATCAAGCCTCGGTCAGTTACATGGAAGCAAAGTTTGCTCATATGCTTAAAGAACAAAGTAGGTCTATTCTCCTTATAAATATAGTGATATACTTGCCTTTGGTCTTAGGGGGAAGAGTTTTTTCTCTCAGGAAGAACTAGTACACATACACATTACAATACAGTTACCGTACTCACTTAGGATTATATTGAATAATCTAAGAGATGTGTAATTTACAGCTACAAAGAAAGTGTGGTTGTATTTGTGTACGGAAATGTTAACGTGAATAAAAATTACATAACAAATTTTCCACTCGATCAAACAGCCATTGATCCCCTCCCCCCAATCCGGCAACAACGAAATTAACCCGGTTCCAACACTGGGAGACTGATTCTCAGCCTGATGGGTAGGTACACATGTAGTGGTCTAGTCATCCATATTCATGCATCGATGACATGGGAGACAATGTGTCAACATGGTTAGTTCCCCACCTCACTGGTAGGCTGCGCTGGACTACACCCTCAGCCGTGTCGCCCAACGCTTTCAGTCCAATCTGACCAGTCCAATATCTCCTGGGGTGTTGTATACATCTATGACATGGGAGACAATGTGTCAACATGGTTAGTACCCCACCTCACTGGCAGGCTGCGCTGGACTACACCCTCAGTCGTGTTGCCCAACGCTTCCAGTCCAATCTGACCAGTCCAATATCTCCTGGGGTGTTGTATACAGTTACATGGCCACCTCTGTAGCACATGCAAAGGAAGGAAGCCCGGAGGTACACTGGGAGTATTGGACGGAACAGATTGGAGTGATAGTGAGAGAGAGGACTATACCACGTGACCGGGATATGGTTGCCTGTGATCTCGTGACGTCAGAACGGGGACAACAAGGGACAGTGTTGTTATCTGTAAAGCGTGCAGATAACAACAACACGCTCACACATACCACGTCAGCATTTTTGCTGAAGTCCGTCGTATTTCATAACGGGGAAAATTCAAGCAATTCCATTTCGACACTTTGACTACACTAATGGCAAATATTTACATATGCTTACACGCAAAAAAACATTTTTATGTGTTTTAGCTCCTTAATAAAACCATTACTTTATGTCTTTTAAAGAAACAACTTTATAAAGCCATCTCGACAGTCGTAAACAAGACCCGATAAAACGCCCTCTCCCCCCCCCCCCCCCCCCCCCCACCTCGCGTGGCCTCATTAGGAATAGAGAAGTGGCCGCATTTGTGAAAACACATACATAACAACCCTAATCCCCTTTTTAATTTAATTTCATACACTTTAATATGTTGCAGTTGAAGGAGAGGTAACATATTTCTATTTATTTCTATGTTGATCTGGTTTTTCAGTATTTAGATATGACACTCAGTACACACTTTCGGCTCACGGTTCTTGAAACCACACGCACAAATATAATGTTCTTTCTATGTAGACCTTGAATACGAGGTAGCATAGAACTCTCAAGTCTTGTGTTAGTTTATTTTTTATCCTTTACTTTTTTATTCTTAATAAGTTTTACAAAAAGGATGTAAAAATACGACTACATTACATTTGCAACACTGCAAGATTTTTACTTTTTATCAAAGACGTTTCGTTACATAGTCCTTACATGAGCGTAAGAAGGGTAGTGACTTTCATCACCGACTGTATTCACTAATACAAAACACAAACAGCAAATTTAACTTACCCCTTAAATAAGCCGCAAATTTTCTCTCCCCCTGATATTTACTGTGGGCAGCCGAGCCGTACTTGTTTTACCCACCCGCCTAAGCCAGGCAGCCGTGCAGCCGCCGGCTGTACTTCCACCCCGTGTATTGTGTACACAACAGCTTTCACCCGAGTTGGATGCGCTGTTTGTTTTTATAATGAAGCAAATTAGAGCTACTACCGTTCGCAAAAGCATCGGGGCGTGAAAAGCTTGAAAGATAAATAAATAAAGTGTAAGTGATTTATTTATAATAATAATTTTATACTTTAAATGTTTGCAGTCAGACGTAACTGATACGTATACACATGACATTTCGCAGCCTTTTTAAATAAATCTATATGTTTGAGCACGAATATGCATTCATTTACTTTTATGACTGCAAATGTCTAACTTTTAAATAATAATTATTAAGAGGATAAGATTTGGTTTCCAAACCAAGGAAGGACGGATTTTATAGTATCTGTAATTATATCACACCAAACATATAATAATACATCAACAATAATTATTATTATCATAATTCTTCATGACCTGTGGGTTATTGCGTCGTGTCGCTGTTGAGGTGATGCTCGACGTTTCGCTACCCATGTTGACAGCTTTCTCGTGCCTAGTTATTGCGTTGTGTCGCTGTTGAGGTGATGCTCGACGTTTCGCTACCCATTGTGACAGCTTTCTCGAGGTGATGCTCGACGTTTCGCTACCCATGTTGACAGCTTTCTCTAGATTTCTTCTAAGAAGATGGCAACAAGGTGACCCCTCAGCCCAATGAATTATTGTAGTCTTGTACGGAGAACTGTTAATTGTGTTAAGAAATGGCCTGTCCAATTATTAAAGTGATGATAACTGGCCACGACCCAGTCAGCGTACAATAGTTTTGAGATTGCTCAAAAACAGGTTCTATATTATTTATGTTAGTTTAAGCTAGGACACGTTTTAACCACAAATTAACATATCCGCGAAAATTTAAAGATTACTTAAATCAGTCACTGACTTGGATTGTTAACATAAACCATTTTTTAACCAACACGGACATTGTAAAGATACACTCAGCTCAATGTAACTAGCTTCCACTTACGCCGTATTCAATCTTCATGGTTTATTCTCTTCAGGATAAAAAAGCTTTGGAAGAAAGTACCCATCAGTGGGCATGAAGATGTGATTGGCATGGCTGCTCTAAGCGTGCAATGCCCATTACGAGCATGAAGAAATGATTACACGGCAGTCCCCGGGCCGCCTCACCTGCCAAATGATGATATATCTTCCACACCCCACCCCTCGAGGGTCGCGACTCAGGTAGGAATATCTGCATGCCCGTATGCAGAGTGCATTAAGCCGTTTAGCCCTATGCAAAGGGGGTCGCATTGTCCCTTAAAAAACCTTTGACATTATACGTTTTAAAGGTTCGATAGCTAACTTTCGTCCGTCTCTCTCAGTCCCGCAGGTTTGCGCATCTTGTGTCTCGCTCGCACGCACGCGAATCTACATACAATCTCCCTATATTCAAATTGACGGTTTCAGTTTAACCATAAAATCTATAACGATTCATTGAATGCATATATAAAAATGTCCGTTAGGTAAGGATGTTCGTATCCGTGTTCAACAGGTAGTGAGTGAACAGGTAGGGGTGTGGGGGGCATGCGTGGACTGAGGTACACACGGACACACTCGCATGGGAACACTTTCCTCTCAGCTAAACTACTTTTATTCACCTTACATCAAGTCAAATATTTTACCTAATTTACAACGACAATAATTTTATTTTTTGTTGCCTAGAAAAATGTGATTTTAATAATATAATCTCAATACACCGGTATTCTGTTTAAAATTCTCCCCTTCTTTCAACGAAAGTCTTTGTGTGGAGGTGATTTTTAACACCTTGATTGAATAAGTCAATATAATCATGTTTCCTATTCATGATAAAACACTTATTAACACTTGTTACACTGCATTTTCTTTTATTCACATATTTAGTTCAGGATAATTAAACAACGTTTTTAAACGGGTAGAAAACACTTTTGCGTGAAGCTTTGCTCTTGGAACTGTAACACAGAAAAAGATAATTCACCAATTTAATTTCATTTTCGATGAAAAATGTTATACATCACAATTTGCATCTCTTTGCATAGACAAATAAGAATTATCTTTCATTCTAAAGTGAGATCAAATCATGATGTATTTCACAAAAGGGATCTGCGTTGATGGTCAATTACACTTTTTCTCAAACCAATCTTTAATTTAAAAACACATGTTTTGTTCAGTTTATGTGTTGAGATAACAAACTTACGATCTTCAACCCCACTCACACATTACATCACACAGTATTGTCGCGAGCACCCCGACCCGGAAACTGTAACGAAATGAGCAGCCGCACCACTTTGCTCAACCCAGACTGTACCTTGCAGCGCATCTACATAAATTGCAATCTATTGACAAGGGTATGGTGCTATGCAAATGGTATATTTATCTTGCATGGATACTTGCCGGAACACGGTAACCTTTCCTTTCGGGCCTGCCATGCAAATAACCCGACCATCCGACCGGCAGCAATTTGAATAGGCCTCCCGAAGATGAGCTATGCAAAGTAAAGGGTTAAAAAGGTCTACAGCCAATAGATTGATTTTATACGTAACGACTTGCATATATTTCATAATTTTTCTGATCAATGGGAAATAACGGTTTTCGTGATCTTATTCGATACAGTAACCGTCTTCGGGTAGGGCACGCTTTGAGACGCGCGCGTGTAACGTTCTTCCTGGACGCGTGGACAAACAGCAGGGGGGGGGGGCCTCCCGCCAAAACACTTGGAAATTTATATTTTCTAGAAGTCTTGTTAAAAATTAAACATGAACATACGTAGATTCGTTCTGTGTTAGCACTCATCAATCTGCAATTCTCGGACCGAAACGTAAGAATTTCAGTGGACACGGCAATACCGAAAGCCAAAGTTTTATCAAAACTCCGGCCGCGCAGTCCTACAAGTTAATTTATTTTCTTGTACTTTCCAACATTCATAAAACTATTAATAAGATTGGATAAAATTTGTATCAAATTATGTAAATAATGAACTCGAGGTCTCACCTACCTGTTGAATGTTGTGACTAAAGCCCGGTGGTTGTTTACCGAGGCCGCCGTGCATGATGGGTCTCCATGACGTCACGTGTTGTGGCTGAGACGAGGAGCGTCTAGAAGTGACGTCACACAAGTAGATCACCTCAGGTCAGGGTACAACAACAACAACAACAACCAGGACGAGAGGGGGCAATCAATAGCGGTAAACAAACCTTGCGATGCATCTCGTCACTTGTACAGTCGTTCCACACCAACCTTGTGGGTGCTGACGTCATAGGTGAGGGAGGTATTGGCCAACCAAATGTCAGTATTTGAAGTAGGCACCCGCTGATTGGCTCCGACACACTATTCTCACAGTTACTCATTGATTTTATTTAAACACAATTATTATTATTGTCCTTATTGATATCATACTATTAATGAGAGCCATTTTTTATTAGGTCTTCCCCTTCACCTTTTACTCCCTTAACTCCTTCGACTATTAGTTCTTTGACTCGTCCTCCTATATTTCTCTTTCCTCCAGTCACCCCCCGCCGTCATATAACTTAGTTGTCGAGTACGTTATTAAACAACAAATAATCAAATGAAATCAATGTCTAGAGTTGTTAAGATTATTTTTAAAGTGACGCTATATTTCGGTGTTGCTTTGAGGCTACCAGCCACTATTTGGCACCAGCGTATACGTGTACGCGTGTGCGTGAGCTGTGCGTGAGCGTGTGTGGCCACCACTTGGTTCACACCTATACCTGGCAGAGCTCACTCATATAACCACTGCAAGTCTCCGTCCTCGGCCTTGCAAGTGTTAACTCTTCCAAACTCACTGTTTGCTAAACACACAAGCAAAGTGCTAAATGCCCGCGCACACTCTACACTCCGGCCACGCAAAGCTCCACCACCATCCATGACTTTGTCTTCAGCTAAGTTATCAAGGTAATCCTAGGTCGGTTCTCTCAGTGACTGTCTCTTCATTACTCTGAAGATGGACTACGTAATACGTCCGAAACGTCAGTTTTCAAAAAACGATGGACGCGGCGACACCCGACAGCCAAGAATTATTAATATTGACTCGGGCCGCGAAAGCCTTCAACAAGTTTTAAGGTAATTCTACTTCATTCAAGTTTTGTTCTCACATTTTTTAACCATAAATTGCGTTAGGCTGTCAGCTATGAGCTACTTTGACGTCAATGTTAATGCACCAATCAGGGGACCTCAAAGGCGTCTTGTTCCTCCAACCCTACTGTTATGTGGTACTGTGGGTTCTTAGTCAACACTCTTGTCAAGTATTGGTGGAGATGTGTCCTAGCTCATGGTAGTCAATACTAAGCTAATAATGTTGTCGCTGGACCTTCTGGGCCGTGGTAGAATTGTGTCCAGGGTAGTTCTGCGTTTGTAAGAGGCGACGTCGTATGACCAAGCTGTCGAGAAGGTCGTAAAACCATTGCATGGATGGATGGATGGATGGATGGATGGATGGATAGATGGATGGATGGATGGCGTAAAACAACTCGTCGAACTCACAACGAGCCTCCACTAGGCGGCGATCAAGTAGACCTTGGTAAACACAGCGGTAATATAACTGTGGCTGTGAATATTGTTGTGCCCGTCAACATTGTATTAATGCAACTGTGTAGTAGTTACCAACGTGGTAATGTGTAACTGCTCTCGTCAACACAGTGGTAATGTGTAACTGCTCTCGTTAACACAGTGGTAATGTGTAACTGCTCTCGTCAACACAGTGGTAATGTGTAACTGCTCTCGTTAACACAGTGGTAATGTGTAACTGCTCTCGTCAACACAGTGGTAATGTGTAAACTGCTCTCGTTAACACAGTGGTAATGTGTAACTGCTCTCGTCAACACAGTGGTAATGTGTAAACTGCTCTCGTTAACACAGTGGTAATGTGTAACTGCTCTCGTCAACACAGTGGTAATGTGTAACTGCTCTCGTCAACACAGTGGTAATGTGTAACTGCTCTCGTCAACACAGTGGTAATGTGTAACTGCTCTCGTCAACACAGTGGTAATATGCAACTGCTCTCGTCAACACAGTGGTAATGTGTAACTGCTCTCGTCAACACAGTGGTAATATGCAACTGCTCTCGTCAACACAGTGGTAATGTAACTGCTCTCGTCAACACAGTGGTAATGTGTAACTGCTCTCGTCAACACAGTGGTAATATGTAACTGCTCTCGTCAACACAGTGGTAATATGTAACTGCTCTCGTCAACACAGTGGTAATATGTAACTGCTCTCGTCAACACAGTGGTAATATGTAACTGCTCTCGTCAACACAGTGGTAATGTGTAACTGCTCTCGTCAACACAGTGGTAATATGTGACTGCTCTCGTCAACACAGTGGTAATATGTAACTGCTCTCGTCAACACAGTGGTAATATGTAACTGCTCTCGTCAACACAGTGGTAATATGTAACTGCTCTCGTCAACACAGTGGTAATATGTAACTGCTCTCGTCAACACAGTGGTAATGTGTAACTGCTCTCGTCAACACAGTGGTAATGCAACTGTGTAGTATGGTAGAAGTTAGTAGTTACCAACGTGGTAATGTGTAACTGCTCTCGTCAACACAGTGGTAATGCAACTGTGTAGTATGGTAGTAGTTAGTAGTTACCAACGTGGTAATGTGTAACTGCTCTCGTCAACACAGTAGTAATGCAACTGTGTAGTATGGTAGTAGTTACCAACGTGGTACTGTGTAACTGCTCTCGTCAACACAGTAGTAATGCAACTGTGTAGTATGGTAGTAGTTACCAACGTGGTACTGTGTAACTGCTCTCGTCAACACAGTAGTAATGCAACTGTGTAGTATGGTAGTAGTTACCAACGTGGTAATATGTAACTGCTCTCGTCAACACAGTGGTAATGTGTAACTGCTCTCGCCAACACAGTGGTAATATGTAACTGCTCTCGTCAACACAGTGGTAATATGTAACTGCTCTCGTCAACACAGTGGTAATGTGTAACTGCTCTCGTCAACACAGTGGTAATGCAACTGTGTAGTATGGTAGTAGTTAGTAGTTACCAACGTGGTAATGTGTAACTGCTCTCGTCAACACAGTGGTAATGTGTAACTGCTCTCGTCAACACAGTAGTAATGCAACTGTGTAGTATGGTAGTAGTTACCAACGTGGTACTCTGTAACTGCTCTCGTCAACACAGTAGTAATGCAACTGTGTAGTATGGTAGTAGTTACCAACGTGGTAATATGTAACTGCTCTCGCCAACACAGTGGTAATATGTAACTGCTCTCGTCAACACAGTGGTAATGTGACGAGCAGATGATAGATACGGCTGCATTCCTCTTGTAGCCCACGCGGAGATTGACAGGGCGTCGTCTTGGTACGGTTGGGCCTCTGAGCCCCTCCTTAAATGTCACCTCACCTCACTAAGGTTAAACGCGATGCGTTGCAGAGGTGCCACAATATACGTCGATTAGTCTTTCACAAACTCTTACTAACTAAATCTATTGCAATTTTCTTAATTTGTTTTTAATTGGAAGAAGGTAATAGAAATAATTCAAAACGTCATTGAAAATGATAAACATTTTAATTCACACAAGTATCACAAATTTTTTTTACTAGACGAGGTTTCCAACTGGATAGTCCACCTCCTGGACCTCATTGGGCCACTTTGTGAACCACAACCACCGACCACTCCCATCCTGACAGGACAATTGTTCCTCATTTTCTTAACACTCATTAATTTTCTTTTTTCTTTCCTTCCTTTTTCCAGTATTTATCCAGTGGGCTGTTTAAGTGAAGCTCCTCTAGACAAGTACGAACATTCGCAAACTCTACAGAGAAAAGGAACGACACATTTGGTGGTGGTAACATTTACTAAGAGTGTCTGAATTTACCTAAACGAAATTTAACACAATTTATTTTGCTGCACATGGGACTAAGGGTCACACAGAGCACCAATCACAGGGCAGCATTGCCATGTGGACTGCTCTGTGATTGGTGGCTGGGCGAGTCTGAGGAAACGCTAAGTTGAGGAGCACGTGAGGAACGACTATGCATTTGACCCTAAGAACTCCATGCAAACTCTCTTTTCATATCAGTTCTATTATATCATAACGTTACATTGCCGATACAAATTCCTGGCTCAAGAAAACTTGAAATTACAATTTGCAAACAATCTCGTTGCTTTAAAAGTTTAACTCAATGGCCAATAAGCTCTTTGACATGTGCAAGAGCTCTGCTTGAATGACGTGTCAAGGTCACGGCGCCACCTCAACACGCCCCCTGCCCTGCGCATGCGTCACCAGGGAGGGCCACGGCGCATTCCTCTCACCGCTGAAGGAGC
The DNA here is from genome assembly GCA_945910005.1 of Isoperla grammatica. NCBI lineage: Eukaryota > Metazoa > Arthropoda > Insecta > Plecoptera > Perlodidae > Isoperla > Isoperla grammatica. The sequence goes on from OX246748.1 coordinate 1,457,787, forward strand.
TACATGAAGTAATGAGGCACGTGGCACGTCTCATTGTTGGCTGCGACGCGCAGGCGCAATGACAGTCATTATCGCGCCATTGTTGCAGCGCAGCCGGTCGGAGGAAGAGCCGCGGCTATATTTAGATTCTGGTGGCGGAGACAGAGACAGTCTGTCTCTCTCTTAATTTACTTACATTCATTTTTTTAAATTATTTTAATTTTTTCTTGTAAAGAAAGGTTTGGGTGGAAGATTAAACAATGTTAAACATAACTGTCTTCGTGAACCTGGCACCTCTACCATTGGGTCTTGAAGGTGCTTATTATTAATTCAACTCCCCAACCCCCCTCTCTTAATGAGTACCTTACCAATACTCTCTCTCTCTCTCTCTTTCCCCTCCCCCAGTCCTCCCTAAACACGACACTGTCCAACCCGGCACTTCCACCATTGGGTCTTAAAGGTGCTTATTAATTCAACTCCCCAACCCCCCTCTCTTAATGAGTACCTTACCAATACTCTCTCTCTCTCTCTTTCCCCTCCCCCAGTCCTCCCTAAACACGACACTGTCCAACCCGGCACTTCCACCATTGGGTCTTAAAGGTGCTTATTATTAATTCAACTCCCCAACCCCCCTCTCTTAATGAGTACCTTATCAATCCTCTCTCTCTCTCTCTCTCCTCCCCCAGTCCTCCCTAAACACGACACTGTCCAACCCGGCACTTCCACCATTGGGTCTTAAAGGTGCTTATTATTAATTCAACTCCCCAACCCCCCTCTCTTAATTAGTACCTTACCAATCAATCATCAACCTATCACTTTCTCTCTTTCTTGCTCGCTCTCCCTCCCCCCCATAACCCGGCACCTCCACCATAGGGTCTATAATGTGCATATTATGTATTCAACTCTTTTTCCCCTTCCCCTCGCTTAATTTATACCTTATAAGTCAATCATTCCCTGTCTCTCTTCTTCTCCAGCCCCCCCCCCCCCGCGCACGGCATCCTTCCCCCACGAGTGAATGTTATACTGGTAAACAAGATACCCTCACACCAAGCATGATTGTTATGTGACACCAAGTATACGTGGCAGAGTATATAGAACTCTGCCAAGTGTGCCATCTTGCCAGATGTAATATGCCATCAAGTCTGGCATGTACTTGATGCCAGATGTGCTATGCCATCAAGTCTGCCATGCACTGAGCATGATCGGACTAGCTGCCAAGTATGCCATCAAGTCTGCCATGCACCTGATGCCAGATGTGCTATGCCATCAAGTCTGCCATGCACTGAGCATGATCAGACTAGCTGCCAAGTGTGCCATCAAGTCTGCCATGCACCTGATGCCAGGTGTGCTATGCCATCAAGTCTGCCATGCACCTAATGCCAGGTGTGCTATGCCATCAAGTCTGCCATGCACCTGATGCCAGGTGTGCTATGCCATCAAGTCTGCCATGCACCTGATGCCAGGTGTGCCAGCTAATTGCGCTCTCCACCTCCTCACCTCGCCTAATCAACATACAATGACAACAATGGAGGGGGCGGGACAGTTACCTAGAACAATGAGATTATCTATTGATACGGATGTGTCTCTTTGTTTTGTTGGTAGCTCTGATCTCCATGAGACCTCGGCACGTAGTCTTCGCCGGCTGTATGCACGACTGTATGCACGCAGGCTGTACGCAGTGTGGCACGCATGTTTTATCATATAATATCAATTGGTACAGGCCGGCAAACAATCTTAGTTTGTTTGAACCTTTCGTCAACATAATCAATATATTTCACTACTGACACTTCCTCCGTGTAAGCTAATCCAGTAAGGGGGACAATGTAAGAATAACCGTGTGTTTACCTATACGCAGATCTTTGCAAATTTATGCTTGAACCGCAATCGAACAAATTAATATAAACACAAGTTTCTAAATTGTAAATTTATCTTAGAGAATGCTTTCAATGACCCCAAATAACTGTCCACGTAAATATCTGCATTTTCAAATTTCCCCTGCAATATTTCCGAATAATTTGAATCCATAATGCATGTCTGAATCACGTCTGCATGTGTGGGGCCCACGTGCTCCATGCAGGGGACAGGGACAGGGGATATGAATATACATACGCACGGACGCAGAGTGGACAGCCTGGCCGACATTTATTAGGCTGTCACGTTTCACAAATACCGATGATAATTTTATGTTGCTAAAAATGTTTATAAAGACTGACTATATGGGACCCTCGAGGCTACTGTGTATATGTTAACACCTGGTTTCATGGAACTACTAAAGTTGTCTCAGAAGAGCAAATATTAGCTAGATTAGTCATCCGCATCCCGAGTTGTAGAAAATACATTTGAAAATTAATTCCGTTTCAATTACAATTGCGTTTACAGTAATTGAATTACTTTTCAAAATTGAATGCAAGTGAGGGAGGCAACGAAGTTATTCCACGACTATTGGCTGACTGTTTTCTTGGCAAAGCGTGTAAAGCAGTGAACACATATGTCAAATAGTAATCGGTTCCTGTATCGTAAAGAATTGTTAGGTAGTTAGAAATGTAGATCCATTGAAGCCAACGAAGTCGCGAGTACAGCTAAGTAATAATATGATCTCATTGTGGAACGACCGTAGTATATTGGACTAGGGTACACGGGCTCCTCCCATAAACTGTCTGTCTGTCTGTCTGTCTGTCTGTCTGTCTGTCTGTCTGTCTGTCTGTCTGTCTGTCTGTCTGTCTGTCTGTCTGCCGAGTGTAGACAATACCGGGTCTCAATGGAGGTGTAATTGACAGCGGCCACATCTTGATAACAGAGGTAATCGAATGTCCTGGCCTTGAAACCTGTAAGCTGCACTACGCGGCTGGTGGCGAGGATCAAAACTAATCCGAGGTGTGTGTCAATCTCCGGGCAGAGGTTCGATAAACCTCAAAGTCAGGTTGTCTTACTGATACTCAATACAAACACTGATTTATAACAACAAATTTGTTTTGTCATTACCATTGAACACATACATAGAATGTAAGATCACTTCACATCAATTCTTCTATTAATTTTTGTTTTAGTAATTGATTCTCCCAAATGAGTGGTGTGGTATACTGCTTGATGAGTTTAATACTGCGGAGTATGTTTCACGGTATACTGACTGATAGCTATATGGCATACTGCGGTGTGTGCGTATGGTATACTGCAGGGTGTGTGTGTATGGTATACTGATAACTATATGGCATACTGCGGTGTGTGTGTATGGTATACTGATAACTATATGGCATACTGCGGGTGTGTATGGTATACTGATAACTATATGGCATACTGCGGTGTGTATGGTATACTGATAACTATATGGCATACTGCGGTGTGTATGGTATACTGATAACTATATAGCATACTGCGGTGTGTATGGTATACTGATACCTACATGGCATACTGCGGTGTGTGTATGGTATACTGATAACTACATGGCATACTGCGGTGTGTATGGTATACTGATAACTATATGGCATACTGCGGTGTGTGTATGGTATACTGATACTTACATGGCATACTGCGGTGTGTATGGTATACTGCGGTGTGTGTATGGTATACTGTATACTGCGGTGTGTGTATGGTATACTGATACCTACATGGCATACTGCGGTGTGTATGGTATACTGATACCTACATGGCATACTGCGGTGTGTATGGTATACTGATAACTATATGGCATACTGCGGTGTTTATGGTATACTGAGAACTACATGACATACTGCGGTGTGTGTATGGTATACTGATAACTACATGGCATACTGCGGTGTGTGTATGGTATACTGATAACTACATGGCATACTGCGGTGTGTGTATGGTATACTGCAGGGTGTGTGTGTATGGCATACTGCGGTGTGTGTATGGTATACTGCAGGGTGTGTATGGTATACTGCAGGGTGTGTGTGTATGGCATACTGCGGTGTGTGTATGGCATACTGCGGTGTGTGTATGGCATACTGCGGTGTGTGTATGGCATACTGCGGTGTGTGTATGGCATACTGCGGTGTGTGTATGGCATACTGCGGTGTGTGTATGGCATACTGCGGTGTGTGTATGGCATACTGCGGTGTGTGTATGGCATACTGCGGTGTGTGTATGGTATACTGCGGTGTGTGTATGGCATACTGCGGTGTGTGTATGATATATCTTGCAGGGTGTGTGTGTATGGTATACTGATAACTACATGGCATACTGCGGTGTGTGTATGGTATACTGCAGGGTGTGTGTGTATGGCATACTGCGGTGTGTGTATGGCATACTGCGGTGTGTGTATGGCATACTGCGGTGTGTGTATGGCATACTGCGGTGTGTGTATGGCATACTGCGGTGTGTGTATGGCATACTGCGGTGTGTGTATGGCATACTGCGGTGTGTGTATGGCATACTGCGGTGTGTGTATGATATACTGCAGGGTGTGTGTGTATGGTATACTGATAATTACATTGCATACTGCGGTGTGTGTATGGTATACTGCAGGGTGTGAGTGTGGCAGGCTACAATGGCCGCGTTGTACAGAGTTCGATCCTCGGCTCGGAAATCAGCACGCCAGGCACGTCCGCCCCCCCCCCCCCCCCCCATCACAGCCGCGGGAAATAACACACACTACACTCTTGCCGGAGGAAAAGTCGATAGTTGCGGGGCTTTCCTGCCCACTGGACCAGGAAAAGTAAAAAAAAAAATAACAAACTTCTTTGGCTAAAGGAACGAAACCAAAGCTTTTGAGCCGAGCTGTGCCTGATTGTTGGGATGTACCATGTGAGACGCCAGTCAGAGCTCTAGCTTTATTTTGAATGAATTAGTCACAAAAGTCACTAAATTATTGAAAGACAGTGAAACAGAATGATGCTCGACGTTTCACTAACCGAGTTAATAGCTTTCTCGTGACAGTCTCGAGAAAGCTGTCTCCATGGGTAGCGAAACGTCGAGAATCACCTCAACAGCGACACGACGCAATAACTAGGCACGAGAAAGCTGTCAACATGGGTAGTGAAACGTCGAGCATCACCTCAACAGCGATACGACGTAATAACCCACAGGTTATCCACACCTAATGCTTGAGAAAGCTGTCAACATGGGTAGCGAAACGTCGAGCATCACGTCAACAGCGACACGACGCAATAACCCACAGGTCATCCACATCTAATGCTTGAGAAAGCTGTCAACATTGGTAGCGAAACGTCGAGCATCACCTCAACAGCGACAGGACGTAATAACCCACAGGTTATCCACACCTAATGCTTGAGAAAGCTGTCAACATGAGTAGCGAAACGTCGAGCATCACCTCAACAGCGACAGGACGTAATAACCCACAGGTTATCCACACCTAATGCTTGAGAAAGCTGTCAACATGAGTAGCGAAACGTCGAGCATCACGTCAACAGCGACACGACGCAATAACCCACAGGTCTTCCACATCTAATGCTTGAGAAAGCTGTCAACATTGGTAGCGAAACGTCGAGAATCACCTCAACAGCGACACGACGCAATAACCCACTGGTCACCCCTAACTCTTCTGTGGACAGTACAATAGTCTATATAATACTTGCCTTGCGTGTCTCTATATCTTGCCATGCACACTCAACTTTACACATCAATATACATAAGTTTCCTTCCTGGACTTTCTTCGGACAAATTGCGATTCCCCTGATATTATTCGTGAATGCTTTTACATGATATCCAATGAATGATTATTTGTTTCTGACGTCTGACATCATTAGGTAAATATTTTATACGAATATAATGCAATTAATTATTGACTTAGAATGTGATATATTGGTTTGGTTAATTGACAACAGGGCAATACCAGCTGGACATTGCTATAGCTCGCGTCCCCAACGCGTCAATTATTATGGCGCGAAATTAACTCATGCATCCATAAATCCGTTTTTTCACTCATGCAAAAAGTCGACTTTAAGGAATGCGATTTAAATTAAAACCAACGTATCTCAATAAATAAATGGAATTAATTATTTTTATAGTGTGAGTCTTACGCGTTGCCTAAATTCCTTTGCCTTGCTAGGTCGTAAAATCTCCCAAACATTTAAAACATGTGTAAGTTTGAGGTATTTAGAAATTCCATTCCATCCATGAGTCAATAATAATAATGAGGAGTGTTTAAAAGCCAACAAACGAACGAATGAAATAAATATTGAAATATGGCGGCTTTGTCACGCCCCCCAGACAAAGACAATCAAATCTGAATTGCAAAGCTAGGAATGTCGCGATCTCTCGCTGTTGCCGAGACTTTACGAGATGCAAATCTCGGCGACTTCCTCGTTGTGACCGACGTTGCCCGCGACCATCACGCGTCGGCCTGTGACGTCACTGCCCTAACGGTGTCGCCTCCACCTCCACTCTTCGTAGCCTCGCAAGCAGGGATGCGCGATCACCGACATTGTGTTTTAAATGTTCTTCCTATTTTCCTTTCTTTTATCGTTTAACATTTCATACGATCGATAAAAATCAATAATGTATCATTAATTTGACAGTTTTCAAATTCATTGTTTTGATGACATAACACCAAACACCCGGGTATCAATCAATTTCTCAATATCTTTATTAACCGTTTTTAAGTACGTCACTTTAGCGACTAGGTCCCCAATAAAACTAAAGTAACGCACGGCATGCATAGATGATACCAGAAAACATACTTTATCTGTACTTTCTAAGTCGATTTCGAAATTAGTCTCGGTTTTCAAAAACAGATCTTTGCGTACAAGCTAGAAATTGATTTGTTGAACATTACACTTGTCTAGTACAATAAATATCACGAGTACTTAAGTTGAAACGTAATTGAATGCAAAGTCTTGAATTGAAATAACTCCAAGTGTCAGCGTCATTGTCTTTATCGGCATTGTTACCAAGCACACAATTATGTTGAGGCTTTGTGACCCTCAAGACTAGAGTTCTGTGAAGACCCGTCCATAAATATATATATATGTATATCTACACAGGTGGAACATTTCATTCTCTGAAACAATTAACCATCGCGAGACTGAAGCAAACAATCAACAAACAAATTGTTCTTAGATGACTTTACAATGTGAAATAACTTGATAATTAATTCTGGGAACAACAATTACTCTATAAGGCTAAAACCTATGACCAACATAATATGTAAATATGATGTTCAAGGTTATTAACCGACGGTTCAGTCTTGTATAATAGACCCAACGTCACTATAGTCTCTTACTTACCTCAGATTCGTGTCTACCGCCCCTTTCAAGTGAGCTGTCTCAACGAAAATAAACAGATTCCTGGCTTTCACATTCGAAAAAGCAGTCGTCCACTTAATACAGTGCACAAGCCTCATTAGTCACGCCCGCTGTGTTAGGAACTTCGAGGTATCCAATCCAAGGTCGTAAATGATCCCTAATGGACATGTTTCCCATGTTTCTACCGCCTCCTATAGTTTCAAGCATCGATCAAGCCACAGTTTGACATGTTTTCACCATGATTCTACCGCCTCCTATAGCTTGAAACATCGATCAAGGCACAGTTTGACATGTTTCACCATGTTTCAACCGCCTCCTTAGCTTGAAACATCGCTCAAGCCACAGTTTGACATGTTTCACCCTGTTTCTACCGCCTCTTATAGCTTCAAGCATCGATCAAGCCACAGTTTGACATGTTTCACCATGTTTCTACCGCCTCCTATAGCTTGAAACATCGATGAAGCCACTGTTTGACATGTTTCACCATGTTTCTACCGCCTCCTATAGCTTGAAGCATCCATCAAGCCACAGTTTGACATGTTTCACCATGTTCTACCGCCTCCTATAGCTTGAAACATCGATCAAGCCACAGTTTGACATGTTTCACCATGTTTCTACCGCCTCCTATAGCTTGAAATATCGATCAAGGCACAGTTTGACATGTTTCACCATGTTTCTACCGCCTCCTATAGCTTGAAACATCGATCAAGGCACAGTTTGACATGTTTCACTATGTTTCTACCGCCTCCTATAGCTTGAAACATCGATCAAGGCACAGTTTGACATGTTTCACCATGTTTCTACCGCCTCCTATAGCTTGAAGCATCGATCAGGGCACAGTTTGACATGTTTCACCATGTTTCTACCGCCTCCTATAGCTTGAAGCATCGATCAAGGCACAGTTTGACATGTTTCACCATGTTTCTACCGCCTCCTATAGCTTGAAACATCGATTAAGTCACTGTTTGACATGTTTCACCATGTTTCTACTGCCTCCTATAGCTTGAAACATCGATTAAGTCACTGTTTGACATGTTTCACCATGTTTCTACCGCCTCCTATAGCTTGAAACATCGATTAAGTCACTGTTTGACATGTTTCACCATGTTTCTACCGCCTCCTATAGCTTGAAACATCGATTAAGTCACTGTTTGACATGTTTCACCATGTTTCTACCGCCTCCTATAGCTTGAAACATCGATCGACGAGCCTGGAAGGAAGATGATGGTTCGTGATTAATTTTCCGCTCTGTGTCTCTCGACTGACTCAGACTCGCGCTTCGTTTTTATTTCAAAGATGAGGGCGCAGTTAGCTCACCCTGGGGAGCACTTGCCGTACTAACCGGAAGAAGAGGTGTCTCAGGTTAATACACACTCGGTCGGGACAGACACTGGCGAGATAACCGGAAGAAGAGGTGCCTCGCTCGGAGAGATGAGGTTAATACACACTCGGTCGGGACAGACACTGGCGAGATAACCGGAAGAAGAGGTGTCTCAGGTTAATACACACTCGGTCGGGACAGGCACTGGCGAGATAACCGGAAGAAGAAGTATTTGTATGACATACAGACGGTCGGGACAGAGCTTTACGTCTCATATGTTTGATAGGTGAATAGTAGACAAGTAGACGGTAGAATTGTAGTAACGTTAGGGCGACTTACTCAGGGATACTCACAGAAGACGGGGTAGATAGCAACGAGTCCGTCTTTGACGATATTTATCTTCGCGATAGAGCAACAGAAGTCTTGCACAACTCTCGCCTCGCACATATCCGTGACCATTCAATGGTAGAAAGTGTTTCCGTAAACATTTAACTCTCTAATGTAAGACACAAATGCAGATTTTGAAAAGCACATTAATACAATTTAATATCATTCTAAGTAACCCCTTCTGGACTTAGCGACCTAGGTTGGCACATGTATTTCTGCGTTTTAAATTCGGACTAGCCCAATACAACTCCAACCATGAGTATTTAACTATAAGTTTCTTTTAACATTAAATATTTATATTCTTTATGAAACCCTTCCAGGGTTGTGCATAATTACATATTTTAGCGTAATTAGTTATGTTTCAAATGGTAATTCCTGGCTCGTGCTATGAGTGCAATTGTTGCTTAGTATTTGGGGTGAGCTCATAAAGCAGATATATTAACGTGAATGACAGTTCCCCTTCGGGGTCGAATTTACAGTAATTTTCCTAATTATTTCTGATTTAAAGTTTTAAGATTAACCTACACAAGCTCAAATTGTACCCACTAAGATTTTGAAAGCGTTTAACTGAATTAAATTAATATACTTATATAAACATTGTTAATTACCATCCCTTAAGGCCTGAAATATGAATCGTAAACAATAATTTCACAAAACCGTTTCACCAAAAGCAATTAACTGGACTTTGATTTTATTCAGCCGGTCAAACCTCAGCCAAAGGGACATTTCACCTCACTAATTCCAGCAATATTGTCGCTAAAAAAGAGATCAAAATTAAAATAGTAATTTTCATAATTTATTTATAAAAACATTGCTACTTTTTTGCACCTCGGCACGAGCTGAAGGAGATCCAATGGTTTAATTGCGTGCGTACAATATTCATTAGCACTCCAAATACATTATTTAGGAATTGTAATTTTTGAATGAGTACTTCCTTGAAAGTCATACCCGATGGACAGGGGTAATGACTAATTAGCATGTCAAAGACTTAATGAGTAGCTCGTGCTGACGCCTGGGGGCTGACTTGTGCTGACCTGCGGCTGTCAACTGTTGCACAGCGGCATCATAGACAGTTGCTTTGCCTTCCCTTCCGCCTCTTCTCATTTTTGCTCACATTTCTAGTTACCTGTAGTTATTATGTAGCGTTGTATACATAGTTTGATAATAATTTTAACTATTTCTAGTCTAGTAACAATGTCTGGTATAGGCATGAGCATGGCATAAGTGTTTCGTAAAAATAAATATTATTTGTCATTATTTGTCAACATTATTTGTCATGCTGTCATATAAAAATGTAGAGAAATATAAGATAATTCATGAAAGTGTTGTTATAAACACGTGTCTTTGCATGTTGTTGTTAATGTGCCGGTAGTGATATGGCGAGCGTGCATCATGAAGTCAAGTTGACGCACAAAATGAGAAAAGCTTGGAGTTTGAAAGAAAAATTAAATTTGCTAAATAATAACATGAATCAATTATTGCTAAAATTAACCATAAATTACAGAACAATACGAAACTAAACACGAGTATGAACGTAAACACATCATCTATGAGGGAGCAGCAATACGTTAAACTACTTATTGAATATAGTGGCTACTTGATCTGCACGTCACATGGGAAATATGTATTCTGCTACGTTCAGTTCAACGAGAGGTATAAATAAACATTCATTTAAATGAGGGTGATATGAAACTTGGTAATTTGTTCAACGTTTGATAAAATAAAAGCAAAGTAAGGAATTGCAATCCAGAAGCTCGGTAAAAATAGTAAGATTAGAACATTTACATAACCATACTAAAACACGGAATAATGAAAAAAAACTAAACATAAAATGAACAATCAAATCTGTGCATTTCCATCTACCAATTACGCTGACTGAACTTTAGACAGCTGGGGGTAGTAGAGAATAATATGGCCGTGTTGCTCTTAGGGGTTGTTGGAATTCGTAAAACTCGTTATTTTAGGTACAGAGCAGGTTAGTTCTTAACAGAAGGATGATAATTATACTAATGGAATAATGGTCTAATCAAAAAACTCAAAATCAATTTCCACCAATCTGTGTTTCCCTATTTTAAAATAAGTACCCAATTACCTCGACCAATTGACTCCCAATTAAGTTTTTACTGCATGAGGGGTTCGTTTTGGCTGCCCTGAAGGGATGACTCCACCAACTGCACAACCGAACAACCACAATATTTCCGCAACTCTTCGTGTCCCAATCACCCCCACCTCACCGTACAACAATTACCTTTGAGGGCGCGTACGGATCCTGGCTCGCAAGGCAGACCCGAGCGACGCTCCAAACTCTTCAGGGAGAGGATCCGAGCGCGCCCTTCAAATTGTAAAAATTTAATAAAATATCTCCCCCATTGTTCGTGCCATATTTCATAGAGCGCGCTGTGGCGGGGCGGTAGACCGCTATGGGGGGGGGGGATTCAAATTGCTTTATAGTTGCTCCGAGCTGCTCCGAGGTAGGGTTGAGTGTGCGCCACCAAGGTTACCCAATTACACGCGGGGGGTGATGTCTGCACCTCGCAATTACTGGAGCAGAGACATACTTCTCGCTGCTCATACATGCCGGAACATCTGTAGCTTCTCACTGCTGACTATAAATACCGGCTCTTCCGTGTTTGTACCCTGTCTTGTGAAAATGCAACAAAACCCAACAAAATGTGAACATTTTGACAAACAGTTTTTGTGTTACATGTTTGTATATATGAAAGATCTAATCTTCTATGTTTAGAAATACATATTTACAAAAGTAACATACTGGATACAAAGTTGTTTGAAGTCAGTTGTAATATTCCTTTACTTGGTGCGGCCAAGGTATAGATTTATTTATTTCCAGTTACAATGTGTAAATAAAACGCTGCTTACGCTAGCTTGTCCTACATAAGCTTGTCCTACACTTACTCTCGTCCTACACTAGCTTGTCCTACATTAGCTTGTCCTACACTAGCTCTCGTCCTACACTAGCTTTTCCTACACTAGCTTGTCCTACATGGTCACCCAGCCAGGGTTCATCATGTCACCTCCTTGCGGTCAACAACCTGCCAACTACTTCTAGCTATAGTTAGTTATGTATGGATACACACAGACTGACCACGCGTCTCCCAACCCTCAATGCACTGGTCGGCACACAACAACACCGCATGCAATGCATCCAAAGCGCGAACTAACAAATCTACATTTATGTTACACTAATGAAAACATGAATATATTCATTGGGTTTTTATTCTGATTGAAATTGACTGGCTTTGTGCATATCGTGCTGATAAATGCTGTGCACACGGTTTAGCATTATTGCTCGAGTGACAAATTCGCCAATTTGCATCCGAGTGCAAAACAAAGCGCCAGGGGTGGAAATGCACGCAATGTCTTATTGCAAGCTGTTGTTCTTAGGTAGGCTTGCCTTGGTTCACTCAATATCGGGCCGCAATACATGAATACAAGTACGCACAGATTAGTATGAATCCATACAAACATTTCGCCAAGCCAAGAGACTAGACACCAATAGTCTGCTGACGAAATAGTTGAGTCTACTTCCCTAGTTAGCGTCTTCTTGAAATAAGTTCATTGGAGATTGTGACATCACAGTCCACAACGTTAAACTATTAAGTAATTAATTCTACTAGTTTGGCGTTATTTAAAATATGAACACTAAACGTTAAATGTCATAGAATGAGTGAATCACGAACCGCTTTGAGTGGCGATTTCAGAGTTACTGCGTCTTAAAACTAGCGTACAATAACTATAGTGTGATTTATTCATAACTAAATACCTTCAGAACGGGAGATAAATCAATAATATGACACAAACAAATTAAATACTGGTCATATGATTGATTCTTGTCATAAAAGCAGTAGTGAAAACCAAGACGGTAATCTGTTATGTCAGTACGTCTTATATTGTCATGAATATTGGTTATGCATTATTTCTTCGTTGTAGAAGACGAGCCTTGTAAAGTTGAGCACAGTCAAGCTAGGTGCGTAAAGACGACGCAAATGGTAACTCATAACACCTTCAAATTACCGGCAACAAAGAGATCATACATATATCATACATCAATCATACATACATACATAGACGGGTTGGAAATATCTGCATCGAAATTCAATGACCAATTATAATAAATGGCCGACATTTAATTCTGGTAAATTCTTTTTATAATAACCAATCGTTCGGGACAAAGACTGAACATAAATCAATGAAATAAGTAACTAGTTGTGCGAATCGCCTAAGCCGGACCTGTATGTCTTTGTGCTTCAGAAATACGTGGCTGCATTGTTGGTTTCCGTTTGGTGAATGTGTATTAAATATTAGAGTGTTCAATATCTGCGCTCGGTGAGGGAGACAGTATTAAGGGGGTGCATCTCGCATTTAGTTCAAACCATCCGTTCCTTGTTCGTATGGTTAAACGTTCTCGCGAATTAAATAACTGACGCATTAACGATTAGATATCTAGTTTTATATATCATCCGACCTTATAAAATTTGGTAAAACCCCAAATCTTAAGTCTAGCATACATGTTAGTGTGAAATGTCTTTTTTTGCAATCACTAACTGGATTCTAAATGTAAATTACATTAACAAAGTCAATTTTTCGAAAAAACATATATATTAATAATCATGGAATGCAATTTACATTTAGTATAAAATGTAAACTTTTAACTTGAACTAATTTAATTAAACTTTCATGTAAATAAAATTATTAATGATATAACAAACTCGAGACAAAGAACTGAACTCAATGTATCATCAAATCAAATAGTTAAAAATTTCTTATTTTTAAATTTAATTTCTTATATAACCCGTTTAAGAGCTTTTTTGTGTGAGTTTGGGAAACGAATAACAATAACAGATAGTAACAACGGTATTGTTGTTCGGGTAAACTTGGAGTGGTCGTGTTATCTGCTGGACTGTGAAGTGGTCCGACTGGTCCAACAGGGGCGAGTTGTCTCAATGGTAGATTGTCCGACGGAACAAATGGTGGAACCAGAGTGAATGCAGCCCCAAGTCTTGTGGTTGGAGCCACGAGGGGTTGCAAGGAACAAGTTCTGTCGCAAGAAGCCGAGGTGGCTGTCCAGAGAAGATGGAGCCGCATGGTCACGTGGTCCCGTGTGTCGGAAGCCAAGAGGTGGACCAAAGAGTCTAAACGAAACCCATCATAGTCCTCCCACTTCTGCCATCATATTATATTATACAAATCATATCGAGCAATGGTGTGTTTGTTACTTATTACTAAACGTCTGCTAATCTAAGATTGTTATCAATCAACTCTTCAACTAAGTGTCAATGTTACGATTACACCAACTTCATCACGATCTGTTGTCAGTGCTTAGTAAACAATAAACTCTTTGATTTAATCAATGGTAAGATTACACAAACTTTCTTTGCTATCAGTAAATGTTTGATTCGTATCAGTAGTGAGATGATATTTTCGTTATCAGTAACGTTGAGATATTTTAGTACCAGTGGCATTGTTATCAGTAAGTTATTGATTTAGTGTTGTTGGTAAGACAATTCTAACTTTGTAATGTAGCTGTATTAAGCTAATTGTAGCTTGAAAGTGTAGCTCACTGGCCCAGTGCTAAGATAATAACTTTGTTATCAGTAGCTACTTCTAACCCTAGATGATAAGGCAAGGTAAGCTCTCGTATCCAGTGGAAGTAGCCAGGTGGTTGGGTTGGCTCCTGCGCAATGCTGCGGGGGGTGGGGGGTTCCCACCTCGTATCCATGGCAACGCAGCAGCACAATCACTGCGATTGGAGCGAGGGATTAAAAGGCTCGTTCGTCTCCATTACCACACATTACAACCCCGATAATAGCAAACACTGTGTGTCCGCGCGCGCAAAGCACTCCCTCTCTCTCCAACTGTCTGTACAGCTTTCGTGTAATTTGCAAACTCTTTGGGAAATATTAAAACTGTGAGTATTTATCTTGGCTGTGCAAGGAACTTATACGGCTGGCGATAACGCAGCCCGAGCCAAGGAACGCGTCATTCTTATGCGACGAACAAATTGAAAAGCCTTTTCAACGTATGAAAACGTCAGTTAAGATGTTGTCAAGTGGATAACGTTGAGGTTATTTGCATTGGAATGGAAAAGTCCTGCTAGGGAATTGCCACTTGCTTAGAATCGTGGCTAAATAATACGTTTTCCAGCTCGTCGTGACGCGGAAAACGTTTGGTTTAGGGCGCAAAGACGCAAATTGGGGTGGAAAAGTGCCAAATATGTGTTCAAATGACTTCAATTAATTTTTATTCGGTAAATAGTGTATATATTTCACCGGCATTGGTTTAGAGATATTTAATTATTCTTAACCTGATTTCAGCAGTGTATGATTATTGTTCAGGGGTGGGTAAACTATCAACAACTGTACAACAACCGTCGTGATAGCGATATTTCAACTTGTTTTATGCAGTATGTGGCTCTTGCGAAACACTCCTGATTTCTTACTTTTTCCCGAATGTTATTTACCGTCCTCTAGATTTATACCGGAACTTCTTGTCCTGTTGACTTATTCCCGAGCAACTAGTTGCATTTATACTAAACTAGCTAATACCACCGCTTACATTGCGAGTGTTTACACGGGCCTATATAACACACGCCTGACTGCGAACATCAGGGCTGGGCACACGCGCAATTACAAGTGATGCATGGCCTCCCGTCACAACAATTACTACGGCCATATCTGTCACTTCCAATTAGAACCAGCAAGCATCTCTTCGCGGACCGACTGCTTTGCGATTCTTGTGTGGCGATGAGTAGACTTGCAGACTCGGAATGTGGACACTTCAGTTAGAAATATTGAGTGCTTTGGCGATGAGTAGACTTGCAGACTCGGAATGTGGACACTTCAGTTAGAGGTAGTGAGTGCTTTGGCGATGAGTAGACTTGCAGACTCGGAATGTGGACACTTCAGTTAGAGGTAGTGAGTGCTTTGGCGATGAGTAGACTTGCAGACTCGGAATGTGGACACTTCAGTTAGAGGTAGCGAGTGCTTTGGGGGTGGGTACAATTTTAGACTAAAAAAAAAAAAAATAACACAAATGGTATGATGTCTCACACTGAAAATCAGTTATTGTAACTGAGTGGGTAGGTGTCGCTCGACATTTCGCTACCCATGTTGACAGCTTTCTCGTGCCTAGCTATTGCGTCGTGTCGCTGTTGAGGTGATGCTCGACGTTTCGCTACCCATGTTGACAGCTTTCTCGTGCCTAGTTATTGCGTCGTGTCGCTCTTGAGGTGATGCTCGACGTTTCGCTACCCATGTTGACAGCTTTCTCGTGCCTAGTTATTGCGTCGTGTCGCTGTTGAGAGGTGATGCTCGACGTTCCGCTACCCATGTTCACAGCTTTCTTAAAACTCTCTAGAGAAAGCTGTCAACATGGCTAGCGATGATAACTAACATGGAGTCTCAAGAGTAGACGTACTGAGTGGTCTGCGATCATGCTGCAGCAGTACTATTTTTTTCGGGGCGGGGGGGGGGGAAGAGGAGGGTATGGTCACCCTGCCAAGAACTATGTCTACTCCCAAGGAAAGCATCTCTATTTATGAGCATATCTATGAGGATAACATGGGCCGCTCGTTTCCGAGCCCGTTAGTGTACATGGCAGCTACACCTGTTGGTAAAACCTATAGACCACGATGACAAGAAACCAAACAAAATAAATCGTTAGAACCAATTATTACGAGGTGAGGTGAGCCTGTCTCCCAGCACGACACTGTAGTTGGCACCGATAAAGCACACGTACCACACACCACACACCTGCATGGACTCGGATGGACTCGCCCACTATAAAGCAACTAGTCCCCTCCAGGGGCGCTGGTGACGTCTGACAGACTCGTTGGTTTCGACTAATCGAACGTCGCGAGACAATGAGATGTGAATATGGGCTTGTGGTTTGCAAGGCTGTGGGTGCTGTGCTGCCTATAAGGCACAGAGGCTCCTGGAATGGAGTGGAGACCAAATCTATTTTCTTTATTCCTTTGCACTGTTTCCTTATCTGATAGTTCTGCGTTGAAGCAGCGAGGAGTATCGTGAGGGAATACGTGGAAAGGAAAGTTTTACCAATCGCCAATATTGGTGGAGAGAATATTAATGAAATTCTTTAGTTTGAAATTATTTTTCTTTCCTATACAAAAATGTAATGTGTGATACCTTCTGCGTACTAGATCAACTGCCCACTGTACTACTTCCAGCACTTCGGGGGACTTGTGCCATGACACCAAAGGTCTTGGTTGACACACTGGTGGAGCAAAAGCTGAGTTATTATTGGAAAAAATGTAAACGAAATACGATAAATTCCATGTAGAAACTCCAACGTGTGAAATCTCAAAGTGCCCAACTTCTAATTAACCCTAAACAAATCTTGTAGAGTTGACAAACCTGCGTCTTACTACACGCTTATAACTTTTGGAAGGTATTAAAATATAGACAATTGCGTAAATACAAAAATGATTTACGAATGTGTGGTACAACTTCTTACCCAGTGATGATTTGTGTCGCTGTGGGTATGTGTGAAGCCAGGTCCAGTCCACTTTGGATAACTGCGCTACCCATGTTGACAGTTTTCCCGAGAATATATTGAAAAAGCTGTCAACAAGGGTAGCGAAACGTCCAGCGACACGACGCAATAACCCACAGGTTGCTATATCCGTTTACTTTATATATTGGCAAAACTTGATTGATGTATCTAGATTAATTAATTTTTTATTGTTTTCTTTATTGTTTGTGGTGTATTAAATCTATCTCGAGTACAACAACGGGGTATTGGTGAATTAGAGCTAGTTGTAAATGTATCGCCCACTATACCATGGTGTACAGTATGTGCAATGCCTGGGTCTGTCGCAACGCAGCGGGAGATAGCAACAAGGTGTTATGAGCAACTACGATATCGACCGAAATAAGGAACGAAGGTTAGGCCGAACCCTATCAGCAGAGTTCATTGTCGACAGCCAATGCCAAGCCCTGAAGGTTGGCCACTCATAAACACGTCACAGGCGTTAGGCTTTATGTTCATGTGCGTAACGTAAGCACATGGCTACATTAGAACCATCTATTTAAATTATAAACAATACAAAAATTACATAAATGTGTAAATCATTAACTGAGTTATAAGCTTTAAACATTTAAACATGGTAAGTATGCTATAATCAGAGTGTATAGATAGACAATCCCGTGAAAATCTGTCTTACTCTTATTTATACTGTGCCGTGATATAGGTTACATAGTTTAAGCTATATAGCCCGCATTTTGAACAATTGTAATCATTTCACAATAATAATACAATGTCTTACAATTTGATTGAAGTATACCCTACAACTTCAATAATATTCTCACATTTTTTTATTTTATCGAATTTGTACGTGTTTGTTTTTCAAATAATTGACAGAGTTTTATTTAAAAAACCAATCGTCTCTATTGGAACAACATATACACAAGATGCAGCTCTCTCGAGTGACACCGTTCTTCTTATCAGAGCAATGTTGCGGCCGAAATCCACGCGTAGCCCTGCGTACAATGCATGTCCTGAAGTCACGCGCTCTCCTCCGTGCCAAGCTTCGCTGCCAAGACGTCGGGCGCGCCACTCTCGTGTGTGCATGGCCAAGACGTTTCGTAGAATCACTTCGCTTTTACTGTTACTGCATTTGGGCACATGTCACATTGGCTGCCATTATTTCGGGTGACTACTGCGAAGGAATTTAATCGCAACGGTTTTTATTTTTGGTGTTGAAAGATGTGCTTTATGTGGTGTGAGTTCTGCCATCTTCGGCTATGTTAGTTAATGTTTCTTCCCCTAAAATACAGAGTGATGCTGTCAGTAGATTGTGTGTGCAGAGGGTGAGTGAGCTGCATAGTAAATATGGAGTGTCCATGCTGGGTGAAACAGTGTGTGTCTTGAAACCTTGTCTACAGAGATATGATGAATTATGGGGACATTGATTTGATTTGACAGTGAGTGTACATTACCTTTGGTTTGGCATCAAATATACTAGTCAGGAAATAATCTTACAGATGGGCTTGTCATGGATGAGTAACTTGTGGCCAACCAGCGAGCCCCAATTTCAAGTACTGATCCCTGATTGGTCAAGAGTCACTCGTCGATGACGTTTGCATAGCTAACCTTATACCTATACCTTAACTGAAGTAAATTTAGATGGAATACTCGTCTTGTAATATGCTTGTTATGCATTAGTTAGTGTGTGTTCAACCCTATATCGTCTCGCTAGCCCTCGCTGCGTCCTGCGTGGCCAAACACTTGCGTGAGTCCCACCTCGAGGCTCTGCGAACACAGTTTGCATGATTCGATCCTAAAACCGTGATTTCCAATCCGTCCAATAAGAGACGCCCTCGGCTCTTCTTGTCGCTCGACCAATGAAGCATCTGTTGGTCGCCTCGTCCTTCGCACGCCATTTTACGTTACGTCCGCGACACGACACGTCACGACACGTCTGATTATAGGTTGGCCAATCAGCACGAGGAAACAGTGGCGCCCTTGTGGCAGTGATTGCAATCTAGTCTTAGTTTCTTTAGTTGTTGTTAGTTTCTATTGGCCGTCCAGTGGTAGAGATCTCAAACCGTGCAGATAGCAGTGAAGAAAGAAAACCTTTGTAATATAAGCATAATATGATATCACGAACTGATGTATGAGCGTTGATGAAGCAAAGATATATAGGTTAGGAGTTACTGCAGTAACTACTGCAGTAAGTAACAAGTTATATTAGGTTAGCTTAGATTTATTTAAGGGAGCAAGGTGAGTTAAGGGTTGGTTAGGGTTGGAGTTAGTTGTGGTTTGGTAGCAAAGTTTCAATGTCTGCCATGCGGATTGGGAAAAACAAAAATTCTTATTCTTATAGAAAATAGCTTCGCATTGCTTCTGTATGTTACATTGTTAACATGGTGCATCACACCGTTGTACAGAGAGAAACAGATATCCTCTGCCAACATGGGTGGCGAAACGTCGAGTATCACATCACTACGGGTCGTGAAAGTCAACATCTTATACAATAAATCATTTTCATCCCCCTGGTATGTACCAACCAAGTACCTACCAGTACATTTACAATGTAAGCTCACAATGTTTTGTTACACCACACATCACTTAGTTACATCTCACTCACAAGCTGAATTACAACTCATCTCATATCGTAGTTACACTAATCGTGCACGTCACTCAGTTTTACACCGCATGTAACAGTTTTATACCTCTTGTAACAATGTTCCTCCAACGCTATCGAACCATCCCCCCCCCCCTGAAAGCAAAACGTGGTTTAATGACCCCATTTAAAGTTTTGCATTTTTAATTAAAATAAAAAATAGACTTATAATCGTCAACAGTTCCCACGACAGAAAAGATAACAGCTTCCGTGATAAGAAATATTGTTGCATTTCTTCTAGAACTTTTTAATTCGGAAATTAAAATGTCTTTTTACACACGTTAATTTCGTGTGGCTGTATACACAGAATTTACATACAGTACGGAATTAGCATAGAGAGAGATACGTCGTCTCACGTATGTGTTGCTCAAGGGGGACAGAGATGGACGTCGTCTCACATGTGTGTTACGCAAGGGGGACAGAGATGGACGTCGTCTCACGTATGTGTTGTGGAGATGTTTTCCGTTGAGCTAAAAGCCACGCGTTCTGGACGAGATAACAAGGGCAAATGTATGTCACACTATTTTGATTTGCGTGCGTACATTCTTTAGCTCCGTTTTATTGCACTAGAAATTAACATATAAAATTACAAATCAAATAATTTCCAATCGGTACAAAGAAGTATAGTAAACTAGAATGTATTATTCAAGTGAGGTGGACTTAACGTAACAATTCTCTTCTAATCGTGATTTAAAGTTTGTTAACACAGTAATCCTGCCCAACAGCAAAGACAAAACTGTGTTTTTGTACATTGTTTATGCGAACGTCTAAGCCAACAGTAGAACAAGTGAGTGTGGACTGATTCAGACAGAAAGAGAGGATTCTGTGTCTGTACTTAGGTCACACATTCTCAACGACTGTGGTCTGTTAAACCCTGTGTTGTGTTGCAGTTAAAAGCTAGAGCATGAGACTATTACCGCACACTAAATTATCCGGACTAAAACGCAATGGTGGCACTTCTCAAGGGCTACTCTGCCCCCCCCCCCCTCACATATGCAAATACGACCTGCTGTGCTCAACCCTCACCTGTGTTTCTGCAACCCTCTTCAGGCAGCACATCTTGGTCCAGACACGACGGACGTTGCTAACTGATAGTATTGTGTACAAGGAAATAGCATACATACATATACATACATACATACATACATAGATACATACATACATATATACATACATACATATATACATACATACATACATATATACATACATACATATATACATACATACATACATATACATACATACATACATACATACATAGATACATACATACATATATACATACATACATACATATACATACATACATACATACATACATACATACATACATACATACATACATACATACATACATACATACATACATACATACATACATACATACATACATACATACATATATACATACATACATACATACATACATACATACATACATACATACATACATACATACATACATACATACATACATACATACATACATACATACATACATACATACATACATACATACATACATACATACATACATACATACATACATACATACATACATGTTATACTGATTTGGTCGAGTCAAAGATGTTAGCAATGTTCCTGTGGCTTCATAATGTGGATAATGAATTGAGTCTTTCCATTTGCATAAACATGTGTCCTCCTTTAGATTGAAAATATTTTCTTATATAACTTTGTCTTCTTTATAGATAATGTTTACTACTAAACAAAACATCTACATTCTCATAAAATTATCTGACAGACAGAAGGAGATATTTGATACTTCCTTACGGCCCAGTGTGCGGATATAGACTCCGAAGAGCGAGTGTGACACAATAGTCTAGTTTCATTCTAACTAAATGTTATACACATTCTTATAACAATATTTTGTCATTTTGTCAAGAAAAATTAGAAGGGAATATATAAGATAGGTAAATGGAAAGTATTGATGGGTATTTTGTCTGAAATTAGAGATTGTCGTAAGGAATAACACTTTTTATTTGAAAGAAATGGTTGGGTACAGATGTTTGAATAAGTTTGGGTTGTGAGGTCTTTAAATATTTTTTGCCACTTTGTTGTGTAGTATGATGCATTGATAGTTTGGTACTTTTTTAACTTTTTCTTTATATTGTTGTGATACTTATGACCATCTGAAAGTGTGCGTCTAGCCCCGGCTAACAATGCAGCCAACACAAAGCCAATGGTAGATAAGCGTCGTGTGTGTGTATGTACGTGTACGTGTGAGCATGTGTGTGAGAGAGAGGCCAGCGGAAGTGACGTACCATTGAAACAATAGAGGTCGTGCCTAGAACGCCAATTAGACACCCAAACAAAGATGGCTGACGACAACTGCCAAAAAACTTAGCGTCTGCATTTTTCTGTAAACAATAGTTCACCGATTAGGAGATGGGAAGGTGGGTTTTGTCTCGAATTATCATAACAAGACCCAACTTGCTGAGCTACTTAAGCTGGGGAGAGTGAAAAACTTGTACTCAGTACTCGAAGGCCTAGCTGCTTGTGTAGGTATTTTGAACTGGTATTATGGGGAGGGTCATACTTGAACCAAAAGGAACCTACGCCAATATTTATATTTAATATTTGCGTCTTCTAGTTATTATGGTGAATTATTATGGTGTTATTATGGTTAAGTTATGGTGAATGAATATGAGGATGATAATGTGCACTGAAACAGTTAAACATTGTAGAATTTAAGTTATTCTTGAGAATCCGTAATAAAAACGTGTCTGTATCAAATGTGTGAAAGTAATTTGATGCTTCAGGAATGTTAAAAGCAATAAATCGATGGTTAAGTTCTCTATTTTACAACACGATCGTGATTACTGAGTGTAAGTAAATGCATTATTTCTCCAAAGTTAAAGTAACTCAAGATACAAATTTTATGCCCTCGATTTTGATTAAAAAAATCGATTTAGCTGCGACAAAACTTGCGATTGAACCACCTGCAGCCACGCCAATCATGAAGTACAATCCTTGCTCCCTCGACACCACTTATACACTCTTCATACACGTACGCTTCTCGTTCATACTTATCGAGTCTTTTCTTTCATACATCATTCTCGAAGGAATGTTATGGGTACCTAATTAATAAAATGACAATAAAGATCAGTAGGGTTTGTTACTTATAAGTTATTCAGCCTACGTAGAACTCTGAACTACCATGAATAAAGACAATGCTTTAATTATGATATGTATGTATCAGTGGGGGGGGGGGGGGGGGGGGCTTTGTGTGTCCGTGTTTTGTCTGTAGTACATAAATACAGCTTGTAAAAATGTAATTATGAGTTGCAAGGTGAATTAAGTTTAAGAATTCAATGTATTTGTTTAATTCTTTAATGAGTGCACGATTCACTTATTGAACTGATTGAAACGAGTACAATAAATATACATTGTTATTATATTCAGATAGACAAGGGACGTAGAGGTCTAGTTTCGTGGCCTGACTGAGCGGTGATTTAGTTTGAGTCAAAAACTGAAGCGAACTGCAGAGGCTTCGGTAAGTGAGTTTAACAAGTATAAACATGTATCAGTAGACGGCACCGTTGAACGTGAACCAACATCTGATGCAGAGAAGGAGAAAAGTTCCTTCAGGTGTAGCTCGATGGTCCGAAACATCCCCTCGACCACAGATACTAACTACGACCCTTGTCCGGCCATGTCGGCATTAGCATACGCTTGTCCGAGAGCCCGGACTAATGTTGATTATTGCTACTTCCCCTATACAATACCTCGGGGCGTCGTAAGCAAACTACTGTCTTCACTGCATGGGAGGATACACACATACATCACAGACAGATGTGTCAATAGGGTTAATTAGGGGGGGGGCGCAGTCACAACACTGACCGCCTGTATTACCTTCGTGCAGCAAACGAGCTACACTTTAGACGTGTATGCACACTTTGAAACAACACCAAACACCGAAATTGTTAAAAATTAGCGGCAAACTAAATCAGAAATGTATATTATCGATCGAAAAACATATATCTGTGTAGGTTTATAATCTGTGGTGATTCATATAAGTATAGACACAATCTTAATCTCTAAAACAAGTTGTGTCAAGTTGATTATAATGTCTCAAGCTACCCCAAATAAGACCACAATGTTAACACCTTTAAGGTCGCCACGTGTAAGATGCTAAAAAAACATATTTAGCGGTACATAAAATATAGAAAATGTTGATAAAGCCACTTATATTCAGCTTCTACTGAATAAAACCGAAATTTAAAAAATAAAAAACGTCGTTCCCTGTAAAATTTAACCACTTCACCGGCCTCTATGTCTAGGGTGTGAGCGTTAGAAGGCGAAGAATGTGCATCATGTGAAGCAGTTTAGCCCCTAAGTAACGGGACGCACTTGTTACATTCTTGCTAGCGTCATACCTAAAGGTAAAGAGCTATTTCGCGTGTTTTTGTAACAAGATAACACGTACACAATGTGTAATAATAACGATATGTGTGAACGAATAGCACGTCCACCCTATTATATATCAAGTGTGGGAGAATCTGTTGAAATTATACAAATGAAACCGCTTAATGCTGTTTTAATGTAAATGTTGTATTGTTGTGGTTGGAGTAATCCTAACTGTGTTAATAGTTTTCTCTGTGTTGACGTCTTGCTCGGAACGTACATAGGAAATACTTAACACCTGCGTAAGAACTGTGCTTGATGGTGCACTCGTGTTTCTGTAGCTATTGACAGTTACAATTAGTCTGAGGTAGCAACATAAACTAAAAATGTATCTGTTTTCTCTTGTGTAGTAACTAGTATCCATTTAGGTATGTTGTTCATGTGAATAATAGGTTTATGTTTATAAATATATGTAAGTGTTGCTACTTTTGTAGACTAAGTTGTAGCTGTAAACGTTGTACATTTCCCCCCCTAAATTATGTTTTATTCCTATCATTGCTTTTTATTAAAGTTCCCAGCATGTCACAATACTAACTCAAACCCTAATTACTTTTCTTTACGACCTTCAGAAAAAAATCTTAATCTTTCCCTACTTTTAACTTCCGCAACAACTCGGAGTTTAATTATAAAAAGTGAATTATTCGTTTTTGGCACCTCTGTTCGCCGAATTTGCATTTCCCATGCAAATAGGCCGCGAAACGTCATCGCTTCTATTGTTCTGCACGCGAGCGTCCTCAGGTGATATATGGCTAGTTGTACACGAGAGGTTTTAATTACGACGCCTGACGATGATTTACGTGGGGCCCAAGAAACACCGATATTTTTATTTCCCCCGCCCGTTCGAAATGAGGAGATAAATTTTTATGAAGTTATTAAAAAATCTCGAGGAATTAATGTCTTATTTTGAATTGTCGACGATTAAAGTGGGTAACATAAGGCAAAGTACCGTCTTCATTAAGGAGGTTAAAGGGGTAAGAGGGGAGTTTTAGTGTTTACGTGAGCAAAGGGTCAAAGAAATACGCAGTAAAAAACGTGGCTGTTAAGCGGGGATTGCTAATCTCTATGCGTTTGTGCTGCTCTTTGAATGCAGCCGAGATGCGGGATAAACTCTCTCCTTCATTCAATATATTATAATTAAATTCATCTCTAAGTATAACAATGTGGGGGATAAATAGCTTAAATAAAATAAATAAATGTATTTTGTGTCTACTCACTCGGTTACAAGAAGTGATTTTCAGTGGGGGACGTTATACCATTTATTATGATTTGCTGCGTTCCTATGACGGACTCACTGTTTGTATATTGAACACCAGCGTTATAATGATATTATTACCCACCTGAGTTACCATAACGTTAGTAGTTTAGGACAGGATTACCGTTCCAGAATATTCAGCTTTATTAATTTAATTGTAAGTGGTTTTCACCCTTTAGTTACAAGACTAAGTGCACAGTGATATCGCTGCAAATACGACCCAAGCACTCACAGCTTCACTGCACTAAAACGCTCATTAAACCTGAGATCCCTGGAACGAATAATGGAAGAATACAACTAAGAAAAACATTCACTGATAAAACTATTAATTAAACGGAACAGTAATCTCACAAAAGAGATTTGTGAATAGAGAAAACCATTAATCTAAAATGGTAAAAACAAGTAGGGAACCGTGAAATAAAGAAATAAGTAAATCCTCTTATGTTCGACGAATCCTATATTATGTTCGACGTTTCGCCGGGTTTAGAACACTGCCTGTTGAAATTATTTGCGCCATGGGTAGCAAAACGTCGAGCATCGCCTCAACAGCGACACTACGCAATAACGAGGCTCGAGAAAGCTGTCAACCTGGGTAGCAAAACGTCGAGCATCGCCTCAACAGCGACACTACGCAATAACGAGGCTCGAGAAAGCTGTCAACCTGGGTAGCAAAACGTCGAGCATCGCCTCAACAGCGACACTACGCAATAACGAGGTTCGAGAAAGCTGTCAACGTGGGTAGCAAAACGTCGAGCATCGCCTCAACAGCGACATAACGAGGTTCGAGAAAGCTGTCAACATGGGTAGCAAAACGTCGAGCATCGCTTTGACGACCAATAGAAAATGTTTCCTCTTCCCCCCTCCTCCCCCTACATTCCTTGACAGACACTACAGCGTGTAATACCGCGAGTCGCCTGTGGTCTTGTCTACTCAGCATAGGCTCGCCGTATTATTTTATAGGCTCGCCCATCGGTAGCTGAAATTTCATCAGAGTGTGAGGCCTAGCTCAATTTCCATCAATCAACAAATACCCTTTTCAATACCAGCAATTATATATTGTAACACATGATCACATCCCATGTGATGTATATATATAACCCACATCAACGTCACGTCAGCCAAACTATTACAGCACTTTAATTGATCTACGTTACTTTGAAATCCTTCAATCCGGTCATTTGTATTGACGCCACATCACGTTGTTACCACACATCATATTGTTTTGACCACAATATGTATTTAAAATAATTGTGTTTCCATGTGCATGGTTAATACCTTGAGCGGAGGTAAAGCGAACGATGTAGGTTCGAACCGTGATGTGTAATTATAGCTTCCGTCCTAGTGCGTAACACATGTGACGTGGGTCCGTGCTGTAATTAATACAAGTAGTTAACTATCCCACACTTAAGCTATCTCGAAGCAGAAAATCTGTAATGGCGGTGTATTTAACCGGTAGCGGCCAAAGTGATAACATCTCTTCTAATTCATAAAAAATAATAGTGTTTAAACTCAGCATCTACCAAATATGAGAGTGAAATAAATGGGACAATAATTATTAGTTGTTTCCTAAGAATGTAGAATGGTCACTTCAGCCTGCCAACCATAAGTGGTGATGGTTTTCGAGGTGAATGTGTGCAAAACAATCTGCTATTCGTAATCTTCTAGTTGGTAATAGATGATTCGAAATACATAAATATATATATTGATCGATGGTCCAGTGGTTAGCATATCTGCTTCCAATGCAGAAGGTCCCGGGTTCAAATCCCGCTTCAGGCAGAAGTTTTTTAACTTCTAATGTGGATTCAATTCCATTACTTCTTGGCTTAGGAATAAGTAAACGGTGACTTTGGAGCCGTCCTAGCAACGAAGCACTCAATAAATTCAAAGTTGTTCTGAATCGGCCTTGTTGATTCTGGCATTTGTCCGCAGGTGTTCACACTGTCCAATCACTGATTCATATGTTTCGTATTTGAAATATCGATCTTTGATTGGTTATCGCTCACTCGTCGATGGTGTTCGAAGCCTACAGGGTTGGTTTAGTCACTTTAAATTAAAGTCCCCCACTGCAAATCAGTTTAATTACTGAGTGGGTAGACTCTAAATGTGAATTTATTTATTTATTTATTTATTTATTTGTTTTACAATTAATATAATGTACAAATAATTATATCCAAACCATTAGGACAGATATCAGTGGTTAAGACGGTTGTCAAATGTGATGACAATAGTTTTAAAGCGGTTGATGTTTCTCATTACAATAATATCATCTAAGGAATTTAGTTAACGAGCAACAATCGTGGAAGGTCTATTCATTTAAAAGTTATTCAAGAATGCAAATAATAAAAACTTATTTTTAGGAAATATTCGTATAAAACCAAAGACACGAAAAGATTCACTTTGCGAAATACCTAGGCCTAAACCTTTCAAATTGTTTCCAAAACATTAATCTGGCACTTCCGTTTAATTGTTTACGGCAAATATATAAACAATAGCAAACCCTGTGGCTAACTTCAAGAAAAGGAAATTTACATTTTCCAGGTTAGAAGAAATGTTTTCTATTATAGCTAAACATGTTAAACTGAACCCTGAGGTCGATTTCTCCTCTAAGATCGCATTTTGCAGAAATAACGTAATTATGTGGATCTGTTTATCGTTATTATTATATATAATTATGTAAATGTATTTCGAATCGCCAAAAATATCATTCGCTATATTAATTGGAGTGTTTCTTTCATTTCCTTTCATCTCATCTCATCCCAGGCGGGTCTCGCCTGCGAATATATTAGATTTA
Organism: Isoperla grammatica; assembly: GCA_945910005.1. Classification (NCBI taxonomy): domain Eukaryota; kingdom Metazoa; phylum Arthropoda; class Insecta; order Plecoptera; family Perlodidae; genus Isoperla; species Isoperla grammatica. The sequence goes on from OX246748.1 coordinate 1,486,326, forward strand.
TGCATGTGTGGTATACGAAAAAACAAAATACCAGAAAAATTAGAAAAACTATCTTGTTTCTGTGGGGTCATTACTCTGATTAATTATCTGTGCGGATGGAATGACGAATCCAGAGGCTCCAATTATATTTTTGCATTCAAAATATTAAATTCATTCATAGAATGTTGAATTAAATAAATCAAATCAATCTGTATATTCATTGTCTACACATTGAATTACTACAAGGAACCTTCTGACCTGCCCGGGCTGGAGCTAGCAAGGAACAGATGGGTAATATATCCATCAACCCTGGTTCATTGCTCCCAGGAAGAACTAACAATATTACATGACATATTGCATTGCTGGAATTGTGCAATGAATAAAAAATTACTTATGTTTAAATAATTATTTAAAGTAATAGTAAATCTGTTAATGTAATATGGCTGCCCTCGATTGATCTGTTAGCCAACTATCGTTGGGTAATTTAATTTCTATCTAATTTAATTTGCGATTGATAACGATTTTTGTCACGTTGGGTTGTCGGATTATAGCTAGGTTGTCACGTCATCAACTGACGCGCATGCGCAGATCAGGGACCAACCCACGGTTGGACAACTCTTTGATCAGTCGTTGGTCGTTTCAAGTATTCAATCTATTTCAAATAAAACAATGTGTATCATGGTCACCAGTATGATGCACAACACAAAAGTAAATAAGCAAACAGGGTTTTTGATTAAGTAATTAATAAAGATATGTTTATATCTCTCGATTATTGAATTAAATGCATACATCTGTAATCTCACGTAATGTGATGTAGCTGGTTGCAGCCGCAGTGACTGTTACAAGTTAAACACACCGCCCTCTCTGAGATGCATCCATGCAGTAATGTAATCCCACTGCCGTCTATCTCCACACAATAAACCCACCGACACACACAGCCAGCGAGTGTAATTGCGCAGTGATAAGAGGTGTGTTGATAAGAAAATTAATAATAATCCACCCCTCTCGGTGCCGCATCCTCATTCAACCCTTTAGGCTCTGCGAGTGCAATGGGCCCCCTGGGAGGGATGAGTAGTGATAGCCTAGACTCAGTTACACAGCGCACGGGTAGATCTAGACTCGGGTACATTGGAGAGGGACCAAATTATTCACTCTATCTAAGGATTATTATTATCTCGAGTGTTTCAATGGATGGATATAAAACAATGACTACATAAAATAAAGCAAGAGGCATGTGAGGTGAGCTGTTACCGAATAATATTGAATTAAAGGAGTCCTAGAATTAGCCATAATCGGAGAATGAATGGGCCCAGGATGGGAACTATAATCTTGTGTTGACCCGTTGATCCTGGCGGGGATCGAACCCGCGCGCCATGTTGTGGCACGTGCTAGCTAATATAGTTCCCCTCTCTCTCACCAGGTAGGGGTGCCGCTGTCATGCTAATGCGGGGGTGTCCGTCCCGCGTACAGGTTGCAGCAGCTGTTCAAGTGCACGTGCACCAGCCGCCGCCATTAGCATTTCAAATATCCACCGAGCGACACAGAAATTAATTCCTAAAGACTTGCAAGCTCCATTCATTTAAATAGCAGTACAAACTTTTAGCAACACTCCCCACAAATATTATGCGAGCTACAGGCCGTTTAGATAACATCGACCACGAGGGTTCGCGCGTAGGGAGGTGACCGGTGCGAGCAAGGAGGCTGCACCATCTTCATCATCAACACTTTTACGTTTCAGAAGAAAGGTTTGGTGCTGGTTATCAAATACTTCATCGCTTTCCTGTTTTACAATTAGCTGTTCACTGTAATACACTATCTTCAACCCTATTGAAATATTTTTATCAACTGGTTAAAATCATAAAAATAAACATTTAGGAACAGGTTATTTTCTTGTTTCGTCGTGTCGGTACAGAGTTTTCGCTCGACGTTTCACCAACATGGGTGGCGAAACGTCGAGTGAAAACTCTGTACCGACACGACGAAACAACCCAGAAGAAAATAATCTGTTCTCATCTACGGGTCGTGAAAGCCTCCAACAACTTAATATAAATTTAATTTAAACAAATTAAATAACTAACCAAAATTAAGAATTGAATTAAAACATGTAATATATTTTAACTAATGAAATAAATTCTCCGTGCAGAACTCATTTCAAGCGCAATTTGTTTAAGTGCAGTTTAGTATTTTGGTGCAAACAATATTAAAAAATTAAACAATAATAATTTACCAAAATAAATTATAAGCTGTATATCCACACTTACTTAGTTTCTTTATAGCTGAGTGACTTTTTCTTTCAGCTAAGTGACCCTCGTTTTTTTTTTTCCTAAAATCCTCTGCACCAAAACTGTTTCGAACGTAACGTTACATAGCACGGATTCATTCATAAGGCCAAGGAAAAGACGTAGCATAAAATGTGTAAATTCATCCCTGTGTCCTGACCTTGAGCCCGAGTCAACCTGTTGAATCGCGCGCCAATGAGGTGCAAATGTATTCACCCCTCGTGCTGGCGGCCGATGTTTTCAGCGCGGCCCGTACGGCCCACATTATGCAGCCAACGCTCGCTGAATGGCTAAATGTTTAATGCATGGCTTCGAGTACCTGCTTTAGTTTAGACAAAATATTGAACACGTTGACAAGTGCTATTGTAACCGATCCTCAGGATGGGGCTGCTGACGTGCTAATATATTCGCCGGGGGTTTTTACCGGGGTGAGAAGGAAAACATGTGACAACTCATTTTGTTTTTATAAACAACATGCGACTAACAATTAAATCATTTTCATTACCAAATAATTTAATTCCTTTCATGTCTATTTCAAATTATTTTAAAGCTGATATTTTAATTATTGCCACACTTATTATGAAGTTATTAATGTAGTTGATTTAATTTATATACATTTAATTAACAATTAACAGTTACCATTTACTTAACTTGACCGAAATGAAGTAATTGAAAATTGAAATAAGAATGATAACGAAACAAATTATAACTATTTGACATATCTTGCAGATTTTATTTACAACTAAATATAATATAAAATTACCACCAATCGAAATCCATGAACCAAAAGTCAGACGTTTACCCCCCCCCCCCCCCTGCTTGGTGAACTGCGTCCAGCACAACTCCCCTGTCTGACCACAATGGCTGCCAACTCACCGAATCTAGGCTACTAAATAAAAGAAAGGGGGTCTCGTCTATTTGTCTCTCTGGTCACATCACACGTTGGCCGACCTTGTGGTCCTCTGGGTTTTACTGAGGTAGTCAGTCCATTTGGCACCGAGCCTGTTGGGCTCTAGACCTGTGTGCATGGAAATCATTCCATATTCGTATTCCAGGAAGAACTACACTAGCGCTCAAGCGGACGAACATGTAACGCGTGGCGTGCCTACCGGCGAAATACAGTATTGAATTCATCTCAAAAGCGAAATACTACTACTTACTTGATGGATCATATATTGATTTCAGGATGATTGTGACGTAAGACCAAATTAGTAGAACATCTTTCTATAACAATTTAACTTCACGGATGTTGAAGAATATTTAAAGTCTCACTTGTAAAAACCCAATCGTACACAACGCCTTGCGTGCGGATAACCTTCTTGCAAACCTACCTTTGCAAATAATGACAGTAATTAATTCATTTATATGCTAATTAGTGTAAACGATGACTTTTATTGGGTTCGTCATGGGAAATAACAATAACATTCACAACAGCAAAATTACGATCGAGTAACGAGAATAACAATAACAATAATAACGTGTGAGCCAAGCTGGGATTCGAACCCAGAACCTACATATCTACGACTCGGAACTCTTGCAAACTGAGTTGCGGAGGCGTCAGGAAAAATTGTTATAAATGTCACTAAAAATATCAACGTTAACAACAAAATCCCCTTCGTGCCAGCTATAACACATAATAACTAATATGAAAATAAATACATATTTGTCTTATAACAGAAACAAATATCAGGTTCATCAATAAACTGTGGGGGTAATTAAAATAATTTTGTTACATCAGTTCATATAAGTTTAAAAAAAAAAAAAAAACGTTAAGAAATAAATCAATTGTAGTGTATTAGTGAAGTGTGACAGTAAGATGAAAAATTTACTATTGATGATTTAGGTGGATTTATTTATTTTTGGATATCTATAATCTACACTAGTGATAAGTTGTTGAAGGCTTTCACGACCCGTAGATGGGAACAGATTATTTTCTTCTGGGTTGTTTCGTCGTGTCGGTACAGAGTTTTCACTCGACGTTTCGCCACCCATGTTGGTGGCTTTTTCAAGACTCCAACATGGGTGGCGAAACGTCGAGCGAAGACTCTGTACCGACACGACGAAACAACCCAGAAGAAAATAATCTGTTCCTACACTAGTGATTGTTTCTGAAATGTGTCTCATTGATTGAGATCAGTGTAACGTTGGATGTTTTTGATCTGTCTATGAGTAAACGCGGTGCAGTGTGTGGCTGGGAGAGATGCATGTATCAGACTAGCAGGGAGAGATGCGAGCAGTGTGCATCATACAAGAAGCTATTATTCCCCCCTCCGTTCTGTTGTTATACGGACCCTACCTTGCCTTGTATGTTAGACGCGTACCAGTCATCACTCAACCTAAGCCTGCCTAGCATTGGCGCAGACTGTGGATCAGATCCTTGGAGCAATACTGCCTCATGTTGACGCACTAAACACCAGGCCCATTATAACACACACACTTTTGTACATTTCATGTCAATACTTTAATCTTGAATCAATTGATATTTCTAAAATAACGGTGTATATTACTGTGTCCCAGTCAATCTTCAATGCAAATCAGAGATTTATAGAACACCATTCAATAAAATAAATGCAGACCCTGTATGTTACTAAACCAAAAATGGACTAATCAATTTTTTAGAATTTGTGCGTTGACGCTATCAGTTCAAGAAACGTCTATGAATAAAATGTTTCTAACTAAAAATTCACGGATGTAAATTTCTCTGTCTGCATGGACCCCGGGGTAGAATTTAGCCTAGAGGCGACTAAATGAGAGCCTCCCACTTTTCCCATTAAATTCTATTGTCTCTCCTGCTTGCCTCTTTCATTCAGTCTCTTTCCCGGACGTCATATGACTTAACAGTAGAGTACGTCGTTAAACACCAAATAATCAAAATGCAAATTTACTTTTAGTATTACCATTACTATATACTATACTATATTAGTATTTACTATTTATTATTTATGTGTAAAGTTGAATTTTTTTGTGCTCGTACGTAAATAATATCAGTTTTACAGAATAATGGAGTTGACATTAAAAAGATTAAAAAATGAACTCAACAATGGCGTAGAAACGTACTTGTTGGGCCAAATGAAGCGCAATGTGTGAGACGGGCATAAGGGACCTATGTGATGAGTAAGCGCCGTAAGAAAGAGAGATCTTGGCACCTCGAGGGTCGGGTGGGCCCCGCGCAACTAGCCAGGCGTAACACCTTTGTGTCCCATATAGCCATAGCAGGGATGAGAAGCAACTCGGTCACGTGTTTGCACAGCTGGGGTAGCTCGGCCTTGGAAGCTGCGTTACGTTACGACACACGGCTACCGAACACACGGTTCTAATCTGAGATAGTTTCATTTGTTAAGGCTACGGTTATAGGTTAAAATACTCAAAAATTAGTGTAACAATTTATTTTTTTTACAAATTTACCAATAAAAAAATCAATAAAGTAGACAAAATCATCATCAAGACACACTATGCTTGCGTATGTGCATTTGATACGTAATTGTGTATCTTCTATAAATCTTTCTAAGGGAATGTAAATTCTGTGTGCATTCTCAATTGTGAATGTCAACTGTATATTGATATGTTTTTCAAGTGTGTATTGGAGAAGCCTACTTGTTAGCGTTGTGTGAAGATTTATTGCAAATTTGACTGGAAATGTGAGTTGTGTATGAACATTTAAATGAATCGTCAGCAGTTATTAATTTCAAATACATTTTCTTATTTAAATGTTAATTGTGTAAGATGTACAGTGAAGTATATTGCGTGCGAATCCTTTTGTGATTGGGATTTGTGTTCTATGTTAATTGTTAGTGGTATTGTAAACTTAATTGGTAAACTTAATTGAAAGGTATATGCATATCAATTGTGGATGGTAGCCTAATTTAAATGTAATTATGACTTGAACACGCTCAGGCTATTGAGTGCAACACTGTTTTAGATGCGTGACTGTACTCTGAATACAACACTGACAATACTTTTACTCTCAACACATTTGTCCGTCTATAACTGACAGTACTTTTACTCTTAACACTTTTGCCTGTCTATAACTGACAGTACTTTTTCTCTCAACACACGTGTGTATCTATAACTGACAGTACTTTTACTCTCAACACATTTGCGTGTCTATAACTGACAGTACTTTACTCTCAACACATTTTCATATCTATAACTGACAGTATTTTACTCTCAACACATATGTGTGTCTCTAATTGACAGTACACATTTATGTATCTCAACACATTTATGTATCAGATTTGTGTCTGACAGTACTCCTACTCTCAACCCGTTGTACTGTGCATAGTTCACTCTCGTAACCCATATGGTGTATTGACGGGCTCGCTTAGTTTGGCTATAGCAGTTAATTCAGTTAGCCTGTTATTGGGGATGGGCATCGAACGTCCCCGGGGACTTGGCCCTATTATCTGTAATCTTATTATTTCAATTGCCAATCACTGCTCGCTCGGGGGCGACCTTATTAAATACTTGCGGCCCTGCACAGGTTAGGTAGGTTAACACGCACCGGCTTACGGTAAGTGGCGCTTTATAGACCGGCTTGCATTTACCGGGCATACCCTCAACGACTTTTATAATACCTACGATAAACAGTCGAAGCAGAGTGAATTTGCTTCAAACGTATTTTTTATATTATCCTGGCGTAAGTGGCGTTGATTCTTGAACATTTTTGTGATACCAGATTTGCAGATTGGCCACAATAATGGAATACATTTGAAACTCGAGTAGTAAAAACAATTATTCTGAATTATCTAAGGCAGCCAATGGAGGCATGTGGATTCCTAGAGAGGGTCTCTAGGTATTCAATTTGTGTGCCTATCGTAACATTAATTTGGCATTGTATTTGAAATAAGTTTACTTGTTTACGGAATAACATCGTGGACCGTCTACTTCTACGCCACTGACATGTTTTGTACTTTCCTGCAATTGAAAGCGATCAATAATACAAAATTTAGCTCAACTCACCACACTGGAGCCCGCGTAGTCGGTAACGCCGGTAGAAGCCGATCCAACAGACATCTGCACTGGCCCATCAGTAACAACAACATCCTTGGGGTCCACATGATCTCTCCACTGGACCTGGTTTCATTCCTGGAATATCCTCCCTTCAGCTCTGCTCTATTCTGGAAAAAGCTGTTTGCGGAAACATTATCTTTATGGCTTTATAAATAAGAAACCTGTGCTCTCTTCTACTGCCGTGCTGGGCAAGAGAGAAGAGCCCAGAAGTATCCGTGGCGAGACTAGCGCAATAAGACAGCAGCCCATATGGAGAGATGTCTTCGGGTTGATAAGAAACCCTTAGCTATGGAATTGTTTATATATGTACGGTATTTTCCGTAAGGGAAACAAAATTGGCAATGGTGTTGAGGTACTTCTGTTTTGACAAGTATGGTATGACGTCTTTGAGATGATGATATGATGTTGTTTGCGATCTGGATGTCTCATGTTGGCAACAATGCTAATCGAAACCATTCTTGAAGATGTCAAAACGCTAAAACCAGGATTCGAACCTGTGATGCAGGAACCATTGTTTACCAGGCCAGCGTCTAATCGACCAGTCTCTTTGATTGGAGGGAGGCTAGATGACATTCTACTGGATTAATTATGAAAGCAAACAATCAGAGAGTAGCTGGTCCCTACAGCTTCAATCAAGCTGAGGAGTCGTTTCCTCTAAGGTAGCTGTTGTTTATGTGGGTGGATGCTTTCAGAACAGGCAGTATCGTAGCCGACTCAACCCTTGTCCTGTTCATCCCACGGGATCTCAACAGGCCGCGCCTGGAAGCCATGCTACGTAATGCCGGAGAAAGAAAACGTGCTCCGAATTCCAGATTCAAATATAAGAAGACTTTGCCCTCGTCCCCGACCAGCCCCTCTGCAGTAGTTGCTATCGCCGCCGCTCGTAGAGATGGCGCTACGACCGCAGTGCTGCGCTCTCTCTCTTTCTCTCTCGCTCACTCTCGCCTTTAAAGACACAATACGCTATGGATGCTTTCAGAGCTCTGTGAATATACTTTCATACAAAACACCTCGTCATGTATCTTTAATGGATTCGAAAAAACTCGGGAAGCACTGAGTGATTTTAGAGATTCATTTCTCATTCAGATGTGCGAAAATATACCTCAAGTGGTAGAAATGTGTTTAAGAAGCTTTAGCCAAATCCTGAAATACCCCCCCCCCCCCCCCTCCTCACCCCACACCCCCTTCTATTTTACCCTTTTATCAATTCCAACACTTGTTTGGTGGATATGTGCTCATGTTTTGCATGGATTAAATCTCTTCTTCTTCTGCTTGAAATGTGGTGTAGCATAAATTTCAAATGGTGAAAATACAATGTAAGGAGCTTTAACACAAAGAAGTACAGAAAGTTGATAAAGAAGTTCCCTACCGGGGTGGGAGGGGAGTGACGATTAGTGTTCTGAAATTAGCGATGACTGAAAAGTTCCTGTGTACTTGTCAGTCTCGTTTGATTTACGTTTTGTTTACCTACAATACAACCCTTCATCACTACTTACATCTGAAAGTTGGTTCTGAGCAATCCCAGCTTTCAATACAATGTATAACAAAATATAATCTAATCGTGCGCCAACGTGGTATGATGGTATCCCCAACTCTCTGTTACTTGGTAATGGTATAAGCTTGCGTGTCTAGCAACATGACGAGATCCTCATATCTTACTTGGGTGACAATTGGCAACATGGGGCCCTGGGTGAATCGCAACATTGTCGAGCTTATAAAACACTATGTCATGATCCATGCATACACACCTTCCACCTTCTTGAACTGAACTCTTTTTGTATCGAGTTCTAAAGTGAGATCGCATAATGGGTCTACCGACACCTAGGTGACTCTGTTGGCGAACCCTTTATTTCTATACATGAGTCATTTATAAATCGAACTGCAGTGATAGTTCAAATATAATTGAGATGGAGTTTATTAACTTATTTTCAATTGTAGAACTAGAGTAAAATAAAATATCCAATAATAGGTTTAAATTTGCTTAGTGGAGATGCGAAGAGATGAAATTACTTTCAAACATTACTTACGCGTCGTGTCGCTGTTGAGGTGATGCTCGACGTTTCGCTACCGATGTTTGTAAAACCCCACCTAAATCAACATTTCATGTTTTCATTCATAATCACATCTCCACATTATTCAATTATAAGCGAATGATCATCCCCCGTTTTAAACATTTGTTTACCACAAACTCGTTCACAATGAGCGATGACAGAGCTTTGCACTCATAACCCAATGAACCACCGGGCCGGCAAACCAGCTGCACAATTCAAAAACATTGTCCCGACGTACTTGAACCACCTACCTCTTGAACTACCCCTTCACCCCCTCCATTGCTGGGACCTCAATAGTACTTGGGCGCATCAGATCTGATATAAAGCGGGGCATAAAAACAGAGTTTTCACCAGAAATAACTAATCTAGAACCGCGAACATAATGCGAGAGTATAATCCATGTATTTAGCATCTACATGTAAATTGTCATGTGCTCACGATTAGCATATGATGTGAGGTTTGGATTTAAAAGTTCCGTTCTCATTAAGAACTCCTCGTATTTATAAGTGAGCGGTGGGTCCCTTCAGAAAGAACGGTTTGTGTCGCCGAGTTTTTCAGCGGTTCGCGCGTGGCGGGAGTTGTAAAGTGATTAAAATTAAATGATTTTACCATTGTTGGAGTGAGTGAGTGTGTTCTAGAAGTTGGTTCCACCTTTAATCAAACTGCTCTCACGAGAGAGGAGAGGTAATTAAAGGGGGAGTGACGTCATCTCTCTCTGGTTGTGCTGGGCTGTGATTGGTTCACTTCTGTGCGGACACTTACCATGGAAATTACATTATATTTGTATTTTATAATTTGTATTTCTCAACTGTCTATATAGTTATGAAACTGATTTGTGTAATATTATAACAATACATGCTAACACTTCATAAAACTAATAAATCAATAACAATACCCAGATGGTTGTATCCGAATGCTGCAACGATAGACAACATAAGCTAAAGCAGGATTCGAACTCAGGTCCCGTGGTGCATACAGCCCAAACCGTATGATCCAACGCAAACTAAACAATGTTAACATGTTCGCAATGTCAGGGTTAGGTATTGTTGTCTGGTTAGTAAAGTTAATTGAGTCAGTGCATTAGAACGACGTGAATCAATCAATACGTAATGAGCTGCACTTTGCATGTGTCGGGTTAGCTTAGTGTCCACATCAAGCTGCTCGGACGTGGAGAGATGTAACTATATCTTGTGTGGAGTAAGGTTAGTTCATTGCAGTGGCATTTCAACGTTTAAGTGCCACAGACGATCCGAGTCTATTGTCTTCAAATCAAATAATTACTCCAAACCACTGTGTTTTACATTGCTGTTTTGTTATTTTAAATGTTTTCAGGACAAAGTTATAAGTAAAATTTATATTCTTAGTTGAGAAAATGTATTGATCTTGATAGACAAGAATATCACAGAAAAAGGTATTCTCAACCGATGAAAAAGTAAATCATTTCATAACTAATCATTGAAATGTGGTGCTTCGTCGGTTACGATTTGAGATGTCATGAGCTGTGAAATATTTGGTTATTGCGTCGTGTCAGTGTTGACAGCTTTCTCGTGACAGTCTCGAAAAAGCTGTTGAGGTGATACTCGACGTTCCGCTACCCATGTTGACAGCTTTCTCGAGACTCTTGAGAAAGCTGTCAACATGGGTAGCGAAACGTCGAGCATCACCTCAACAGCGACACGACGCAACGACGCAGCCCGTGAAAGTATCCAGCTACTCAGTGACGCACCTACAGACAGACAGACAAGTTGTGAAATCTCTGCTTTGACTTTACGTCTGCGTAAGGTGGTAATGCCCTACTATACTCAACAATACCCCTCATCAAACGGTTTTTATATTTCTAAGTGGCAATCCAATCAAATCCATTTATAAAAATTGATTTTCTATCGAGGACATCAGATAATGGTACATAAAAACAATTTGTTGAGAAACAATACTATCATCAAAGCTGAGGTGTCCTCAAACAAGACCTCAGTCATCACGATTGAAGGGTCCTCAGTATTGCGTCTGCGCAGAACAGAAACCACCGCAAGAACCCTGAATCACTAGTTAGTCCCTCCATTGTTGTATTGTTGTTATTGTATCTGGAGCCCTGCAGAACACGCGCTGTGCTGTGCAGTGGTTGTCGTCGCGATGGACCTCCCCCCGGCTATCCGCTCCATTCAGGACATATTTTCAGTTCCGTTGTTGTTGCGTAATTCTTCTTTTCTTTATCGCTACGTTCGTCTCCCCGTTATTTCGTATTTGATATTTTTTATCTTTCCTATTCACGTCTGCACGTCTGTGCTCAGCTATGGCCGACTTGGCTATTCATATGCTAATACCTCGCTACCACCTCAGAAATCAGTTGACAACTCGGTACAGTCCAAGCGGAGAGTATGGTGCTAGGTGACACTGTGTACAGTCGAAGCTATACCACATTAGAAATTAGTTAATTCGGATTGAGTGAGTGCAAACAATCCAATTTAAATCTTTTGTTTTTAATTTGTGTATGAAATTTAACGAATGTTCTTGCACAGTAATGCATGACAGGCTTGGGGAACAAGGATCATATAAATACGGCTCACTCTTATTACACTTCACTTGCCTCCTCTCCAATCGAACACCGAAATTAATTTTCTGAAACGGATTATCTCAGTTATGTATTCTTAAACAAATTAGTTTAATTGAAATTCCAGTTTAAACATTAATGTAAGTGATGCTATAGAAGGGTTTCAACTAAGAACGATCCAACTTTTTAAAACAAAACATTTCTTTTGCTGTTAATTATTCTTTTCCACGGAGAAACAACAGTATTAGAATGGAAAGTGTTACACACGCTGTCAGGATATTTCGTCATGTCGGGAATACTTACCTCACACGTCATGTGTGTAGTTCTAACTTGCCTATTAGTTCGGGCCAAGGAAACCTACAACGTACAGCTTAATAAATAATAATCTAGTGTGTTATATCTCATGCTTCATTAATAAATAAAACATTTATTTCACCTCCCCAATTCTATAAACAGAGACATATCACTCTGTGTTTTGTACCTAATTAGTTTTAATTAATATTCTATGTGTAATTTGAATGTGGCAAAAACAAGGGATGTACTTTACTATGATCACAAATATCGCATTTGACCAAATTGTCCACTCTCCAACATCGTTGTCTCTGGTCCCGGGTAGCTCTGCCTGTCGTCCGAGGTGTATAACATGACGTAGTCTACCCCTCTCAGGGATATGCAGGGATGACGCTGCTACGCTGCCCATGCACTGCCGCACTGAATGCAGCGAGCCACTCCACTCCACGTGAAGTGCGGTGTCATTTGTCCGATCTGTCAGAGCTGATAGCATTGCTGAGAGCACCACTACCATTGTGAGGTACTGAGGGGCTCTGTCACATGAGGACACGCTCTCAAGCTCTCCCATCGCAGCAGACTGTGATGTGGAGACACATAACGGCGACGCCAACAATAACAAATAACTTTTTTTTTTTTTATTTATCATTTAATTTTATTTTATACAACTCTATTTTAATATTAAAAAGTATTTTTGTAGAAACAACAAGTACTTTCACTTGATCCTTTCTTTCAAAGTATGATTTTGTTATAATAATAATATTAATAAAACATGTATGAATAATCATAAGGTATTAAAATTATTATTATTTCGGGCTGCAAAAATCTAAAATGTGAAACAATTGTTGTAATGTGATTGTGTGTTGCACGATCCGTAGGTTGGTTCTTGATTACTGGTCTGGTAGGCTATTGCGTCGTGTCGCTGTTGAGGTGATGCTCGACGTTTCGCTATACATGTTGACAGCTTTCTCGAGACTGTTTCGAGAAAGCTGTCAACTCTTCAGGAAACAACTATACGTGTACATTCTCGACGTTTCGCTACCCATGTTGACAGCTTTCTCGAGACTGTTTCGAGAAAGCTGTCAACTCTTCAGGAAACAACTATACGTGTACATTAGAATGATCTTGGATAGTAGTTAGAAATGAGTGTCTGAAAACTGTTAGTAAGACTGAATCTAGCATTTGTCTTGTTGGCTGAGAAAGACCTTCAGTCAGGGTTGACAGAGACCGGGTATCGAACCAGCGAGCTCCCGAATTAGAGTCTCACGTGTTACCTCTGAGCCACAGCTATAACAATACAGGAGTAACGTATGTCGTAAAGCTATTCAATCGAAGGTCGTAATACCTAATACAGCCATGCAGCCTCCCCCTCCCATCCCCCGCTGTGCGCTAAGTGTGGGAGGGGAGGGGTTGTTCTGCTAAATACAACGGGCAACCTCTTAACCCCATATTGCTCAGTCCATTACCCATCATCAGGGCTTACAGACAACACGACATTGTACATTGAGTAGGTTCGCTCTTCCGGTATCTCTACAACGAGGGGCGCCATTGTCATTATTACTTCTACAGCCAGCTACTGTATCATGTGATGGTACCCAACATTGCACATTTATATTTTGTAGTTCACAGATTAAATTTCGCTGCATTTTTATTTGGGTTTCTTTTATGTAGGCCTAATACATCCACTGTAAACTTAAAACTGAATGTATGTTGAGTCTGATTTACGATTTATCAATACAAACACAAACACAATAATTACAAATAATACTATAAAATTTTTTTAAAATTAAATCAGTTACGAGCTCCGAGTGATACTAACGAGGTGGATAGTGGGGAAGGAATGTCCAAGGGGTGTTAGTTTGAATCAATCCTAGTATTCGCCTTGTGACTGCGCCATGGCATGAATATGAGACGATAGATGTCAATAATAGGTAAATACGATCCATGCACAGCAGCATAACCTCTGTACTAAAGACCATGTGTACGTGCTTGACCCTCTGCACGGAGTAGGCTACCTGCGATGGTCTTACGTGGCCTTTACCTGTGGCCAACAATAGAACCAGATAGCTCGAATCAGTGTATTAATAGCTAAGGTTAGGTTAGGTTAGGTTGGAAGGTTATCGTTTCTGTCTTGCAAATTGGGGACTGTAGATAAACTGGATAATGTAAATTATGCATTGTTAATTGCACTGTTTCGTACATACAAACATGCGTATATTTACTGGGGGGTAATATGGACTGGCATGTTATGACCATTGAGTCACATCATTTATCGAATGGTCAATCTGCCGATTTTGGTTGTCATAATACAATTCAAACACCCTGATGATTTAAACTCTCCCTCTTGCTCGCAGGACTCACAAATCACTCCAAGCTGTCCAGTCCAAACTGTCATCAGGTCTGGCACTGTTACTTCCTGCAATTCTAACAGTAACACTTGGCTCCCCGTCTACATAGAGCACGCGCTACTCAGCTACCGGTATAACCCACTATTACAGCCTCTTATTAACATTCACTGCGAATAACTAAATAATTGGACTTGATTATTATAACTAAGTTTCAAGGTTATACAATGTAAACAATATTTACATTTATAATTTTATTTAATCATAATATGAGACCTTTAAATTAGATCACTAGAGTTTGTTGTGGTTCTTTTATAATGAATTACTTTTGTTCATTAGTTTAAAGCGAGTGGAACATGGAATCCCACAATAATCTGTTGCTACTCCAAAACTCATCATTAAACAGAAAAATGCGAAATTGAAACCTAAACAATGTTTACGTTTAATTTAAACAGAGTTTATCGAGTTAATTGCGATTATGTGAAAGTAAAAGTATAGAAGAGACTTATAATTAAGATGATGGAGATTGTTACTCTACTGAGGATGAGAATGAAATGCAATTGTAGTATTGCCTTCCTTATTCCTCCGTGTAGGCTGTATTCTGTCTGTTTCGAGGTAGTCTTACTTTGGCACTTTGTTAAAACAATGTGCTTTCAATACGGAAGGTACATTTTCACCCGAGATTTGTGTATTTAAAAATTACAGGTTTTCCACTATGAATATGACAATTTTCATGATAAAATTGATATATCCTACATTTTGTTTATACCCTGTTTTTTAAATATTTGCACATCATTTTTTAAATGATACAGTAATTTATACAAATTCAATTTTAAACCGTTACTTACACAATATCAGTTTAAATTAAAATATTGGTAATATTTTCCGTTTTTTTATATTTTTTTATTCACAAAAAAAGATATATACTTACTTATAAATCACTCCGACGAATAGTGGTATATTTATGCAGAATGGCTTTGCGAGTCATTGTTGTTTGTTAGTTCGCTTATCCCAGACAGAGTCCGATGCCACAAGAGATAGACAAACGGTTTAATTAGCGTACAATCAATTAATAGCTACGGCAGAGGAGAGGTCGCTATCCGCCCCACAACACAAACAAAGCTCGGTGCATGCGGCCTAATGACCAATACATTGATGAGCTTTGTATTGTATGAGGCTTCGACTGATTTACAATAGTTGTACGTATGGAAGATGTTGGGATGGACATTTACAATAATGGCACAGATGTATTGATTGCTAAGAGATCAAACAACTAACTCGTCAATTTAAAGATATTGGAATATCTGTTATGTATGTCTACTCATAATCGACGTACAACAGTTACAAATTGGAGGCTACCATTTTGGTGGCAAGCAAACTTCCTATGTAAGAGTGAGTGAGTGAAATTATCATATAAACATTTCTAAACAAGTCGACTGTAATATTATTGTAGCATTTTCACTATATAAACATAAAAGATCAGTACACTATCAATATATGATTTCAATTCAAGATTAGATTATGTGATCAGTAAAAGCTGCCTCCTTTGCCGCCAAAACGTCTGCAACGACTTCTACTGGGTAAACTCAACGCATTGTTTTGCCTTAGTTCATCAGGTCTTGATGGGTCGAGCTATAGATGAGTTGTTGTAGTGTAGTGCATTTAACATCATTGCCTCTATCAGTCTCTTCACAGACCACCTGCACTGCATACAACACGCAGCATATGGGACAGCTTTGAGCTGGTGGCCAGTTTCCAGGGCCAGCGCTTTTTCTCACCTGTATTCGATAATCCTTAGCGTGTCCTTCAGTTGGACTAACTTGGTTTCCTAGTTGTAATAGATTGTTGTAGCCTGTAGGAACTTCTTAATTTAGTAAGGTATTTGGAGTCAGTTATTTAGACGAGGACTGTTTCGGACACAATATCAGCTTTCGCCTGATGTTGATACAACGTCTAAAGGATTGATCGAACCCATGATCTGGCGTGAAAGAGACCTTGTGCTAACTGTAGCTACCCCCATCCCACACGTGTGTGTCTTGTCTTCACAGCTACACAGAATACCACGGCTAGAATGTGCAACGACGAAGGCGGGATCAAACTGTTGAAGGTCTTAATTGATATTTAAAGTGTTTTTGTTGATCGTGGGCTTGGATAACTTTTTAAAGACTATTGTGCCGAAACTCACGTAATCTCGCATCCATATTCTTATAAGTTATGTATAATGAGTTAATTAAGACGCGCAATAAAATGCTCATTGTGATTCTGACGCCAGGAAACGGTTGTAAATGTGTTGATAATCTGCGCTTTATCCGATGTTCTCACTCGGCAATGAAAGGCAAAGACCCTGAAACGCAAAGATAAAATAGTCTTGCCCTCGTCTGTACCTTGTTTACGTCGGGTCTAATTACGTTCGGCCTAAATCTTGTCCTTCCAAATATGGAAAGAGCTACTGTTTTATATAATAAATTAAATAATTGGTCAATTATTTCCATTTGCTGTAAAATGGGCCCGGCAATTGACTTGGGGGAGTAAAGTAATGCTTCCAACAAATGGTCTCATGTGAATTTACATCTAAATGTTTTTCGGGAAATTGTTCTAATTTTATTCGAAATAGTTTTCTCGAGTCCCCGGGGTAAATGGGACAATTGTCTCCGTGCAAAAGAGGCCTAATTTAGCTGATCTCTTATCTGATCGCTAGGATCGACTCGCAGCGCTCTGGGCTTGGTCAGGGGACGGTGAATATCTCAACTATGACTCTCGACAACAAAGAGAACCAATATAATTATATGCAATTGATAAATAATATATACCCGACACTCGTTTGAAAATCTACATTTTTTACGATTAGCGAAGAATTTCAATCCAAAAATTTTTTACAAAACAATCATATTTAATTAAATGCAAATGGATTGCATTCTCCACAACGAACCACGTAAATATGCCACTTTTAACAAGACTAGCTCCCAGTACAACAGCGTACAGAAAAGTGAGCAGTAAAGTAGATAGAAAATAAGCCAAATAACAAATTAAAACAAATTAACAACATATGAGTGGCGACGGAGATGCCTTTAAACGAATCCATGTCTGTGTTCAAAGTGCGATAGGACGAATTGCATTTTGCTGATTGTTGCCCATTAAACAAGTTCCATCCATCAAAGGAATGAATGTTATTTGGGCCCCTCATGTTCTGTACCCGTAATGACTGGACTATTGCATGTTTATTGGCGGCCGTGCGAAGCTATGGGGGTCTCTGCCGTAATGAGCGGCAGTGCAAGGTACTTACTGGCGTCTATACGCACATGCGTGTGGGCATTGGCCGGCGCCAGGGCTCGAGACTCGGGTGAGGGAGGTCTCGGGTTCGATTGCCACCCCAGTGCAAGGTACTTACTGGCGTCTATACGCACATGCGTGTGGGCATTAGCCGGCGCCAGGGCTCGAGACTCGGGTGAGGGAGGTCGCTGGTTCGATTGCCACCCCCAGCTATCCTGACCGAAGGTTTCCTCAGCATTGGCGGTCATTCTATGACAACTTTGGCGCGATTTTCACCCAGTTTTAATAATAATTTACCATTCTAGAGAAACAACGTGAAAACATTACTGTCGCAAGTTTTTAATATCGGTTGTGAAGTGACAACTCTCAAAAACCAAACCAAATCCAAAACAAAATGCAAATTCCCTCAAAACACACAATCAACGCATGCAAATCCCATTCAAAACCCTAGCCAACGAATTAAAAACGCAATAATAGCGTAAAATAAATCATATCCCAGAGTGAACGTGTGTGTATGTAAGTTAGTAAGTGATGTATCGCCGTGTAATGATCACCATAGGATGGGCCTATAAATAAAATGTGCGTACTTTGATGCGAATCTGGTGTGTAGGCCGCCCCCCGCGGCGACACGCGACCGTGGTGCCCCTAGCGTCGTCAAGTGACAACTACAACACTAGTCGAGTGTGATAAGGTTATAAATCAAAGGATAACATGGGGAATACACTGTCAACATGATGCCCTGACATGTGGGAAAAATAACATTAGTAATAAAGATTGTAAAGGCGGAATGGTCCGTCCGCTCGTTCACTGTCGTCGTTGGTTGGTTTGTAATTAATAACTGAGGTAGTGTTAGGAATAAATCAGACTGTCAGCAGGTTCGTTACATGAGAATGTTCGGATGTTTCGATCCCCGCTGTTCGAGTAGAAGCTTCGGGCCTAACCGGGCTCAACTCTTCGTTGGTTTTCACCCTTTCATGAGAAAACATATAGCTCGACAATGGACCTGATTGGTTCGAGAAACGACTCGTTTTGAAGAATTGTATAAAAATACGTTTGTAAGTTAACCCGTTTACGCCGAGGTGAAAATGTGTGATTATTTTGGGAATAGTTGGCAATTTATTGGCCTTGTTCGTATGTTTCTTTGTCCATTCAAGAAAAACGTTACTATTTGTACAATAACTTCCGAATCAACTACTTTAAATTATCGGGCACATTTCAGTATGACTTCTTGTGTTTATAAAGTAAACAAATGTGTTTTTAATACAGAACCAAAAAATCAGCAAATATTAATTATCATGTGGAGGAATTTTGGTATTCCCTGCAGATCTATTGAATGCAACAATGTGGTACACAAAATGTAGTAAAGATTAATGTAAATCAATTGATGTGTAACAAGTAGGTTGTTTTGTGTAAACAGTTTTCTCAATACTGAGAGATCAGAATCGAGAAAGCTGTCAACATGGGTAGCGAAACGTCGGACATCACCTAAACAGTGACACGACGCAATAACCCACAGGTCATCCAGAACTTATCTAGGGTCACGATAGTCGACAATATGATCCCCATTTGTAAATCAGCTCGATATCTGAGTAGGATGCACATTCAATAGATATACAACTACAAAGTTGTTTTGAAGACGTTACTACGACTGGGCTATAGACACAACAATCGGTCTCAAGTTGAGTACGACCCTACCCTGGGATTAGGGGTGTTTTGGACAGGTGAGGCCCCCCGGGGTAAAGGTATCCACAAGCCAAACACAGAGGTTGCGACCATGCCCCCCTCCCCACACCACGAGCACCGGAGCTTCGGAGGGTCGACTGTTGCCCAACTAACCCATCTCTCCTAGCCTGGCAGGCTCGAGGAATCTGGGAAGAATATTTATTCAAATTTAAATCGAATTACGGTACATCCGTTTTACGTCTAGACCTAAACGACCAAATAATCAATTGGTAAATTGCCAATTTAGGATTTAAATTGAACACGGCAGTTGGGAATTTTATAGAAATGTGCCAACTGTGTGTAATGATAATTGTGTATCGTACCTAGAAGAATTACTATAATGAATGTACTGTGGATAGCGACGATGATATGTCAATTAAACTCATTGAAAAGAAACTGCAATGCTAATATACTCATACCGTATGAAATTTAAATCAAGATTCCACAATAAATCTAATGGCACAAAGTGTAGCTAAGACTAACAAAAGACAATTAATAATTCACATGAACAGAATTTAATTTCTTTTTTGCTGTCTTTAGATTACAATAACAATGTATCTTTTTATTTTATGAAATAGATTCATAGGGATGAAATGACGTGAATCACGTAAGGTGTCCTGATTTCAAAAACAATCCTTTTTGCGTATCTTCATCCTTACCGCTTGTGGACAACAATGTATTAACAAGTACTGACGTTCATTAAAAACTATAATAGTTACTAGAATTTAAAAGAACGTTCTTTCCAAGAAGCTTGAATTAATTGCCGCGTCTTCGCGTGGGTCTGCGCGCTAAATAGGTCCATCGCACGAGACTTGCAGGTAGACACTTGAGGATATTCCGCCTCGAACCTTCAACCTTCAACCTTCATCCTTCATCCGCAGACAGACGAGGGTTGGGACGGGCGTTATTTATATTACAGCCGGCATTAGAAGAATCTCCAGCAAATTAAAATGTCCGAGATGAATTTTACAGGGAGCATATTTCACGGAAATTCTTCTTCCAATAATTAACAAAAACACAACTCGGTCGATATTTCAACGAGGAATGTCGGGGGGGGGGGAGGGGGAGGGGGGGGGATAAGCCGGTCGTTCATCTTAGCGGACGTTTTTAGATATAGTTTTTATCGACTTTGAGGGCAAAATGAAATTGTAAAATTTTCCTATTTTTCTGACTTTTTACAAAATGTAATTTTCTGTCTAAAATTTTAGGCCTATATTGTTAAAGATCATAATGATGGCAGACCATTACAACTGTGTAAGGGATATTATGTAATTATGTTTAATGGCGTCCTCGGAAGATCATCTCGCAACTGAATACCTAGAATATACAATAACAAATAAATCAATAAAAATATCTAACCGGCAGCTATTTTTGTCGTTCTAACGCAGAATAATAACAGTTTTGGCGAGTCCTCGGTGAAAATAGCTCTGTTTGAAACGTGTTCACAACAAAGAGGGTCCTGCAAGGTATACGCCCTCCTTGCAGCCTAGCAGGACGGGGTAGTTCTTTCAATGACCTCTGACCCCGGCTTGAATAGAGCATAGAGCTCACACCCTGACAGCAAACCAGTCTGTTGGTTTACCAGGCGAGCTGAAAACATTTGCTACATTGTCACAGTAAAAGTTGCGACATTATATTCTGGTTATTATGTTTTCCTTTTTTCATTTACTCAGGGAGCCTTTGTTTTTTCTTTGCTGATATCCAGCAATACGATTGTGGATATGATGTTTAATAATACATTATACCGCACAAAAAACGTAGCATTTAAATAACAATAACGAAAGAATGTAAACATAAACATTGAATAGGGAGGGAAAGAAGAACAGCATAACTAATTTCTGTTCGATTATCGATATCTTGGGTATACACAAACCTATTTACATTAATACAAAAATTATACTCCCACCTTCACATGATAACAATATATAATACATTTTACGTGATACATAAAAACTTTGTTTTTAGTTACAGTTTACAAGCTCAGACAGATTCCATCTTGTCATTCACTATCTATTTTTCTGGGTCATCCTGACAGAAGCTTCAATTTGGAAACGCATTTAATTAAATACACAACCCTTGTGTAGGTTTTTGCTGTCCAAGTAGTCTAGGTGTACCGTACGGGTGTATATACGTGCTATGTATAGCATCGCCCTTGCAGCCGACATATGTTTACGAGCAGTCCATGTTTTTGCCGCGGCATAAGGTCGCCCTACATCCAGAGCGCATATGGCACAGTTTTTTGGGGTGGTATTTGTCCATTGTTAAACTGTAAAAGCGGCGTGAAACGGGAATTTTAACCCCAAAACGATCAAGCCCCCTCCTCCCCCCCGCTCACAACTAGACCCGCTCAGGGCCCCCTCTCGTCTCGTGTCCAGCCCATTCGTTACGGATTTTCTCCGAAATCTTTTTTGACAGTTTCTTTTGGTTGTTTTTTTGTGTTGTTTTTTTCCCTTCTCTGATTTGTTGGATCCCCTCTAAACGTCTGCGATCTTAGGTGTTGCCAATTGAAATGAAAAATTTATATATAGATGTAAAAAAAAAGTTGGACTGAATCTTTGTATGGAATTCCGGGAATGAAATGAACGGACAAAGGGAGAACGCACAAAAAGTGTGAATGTTTTTCTGCCGGCTTATTTCATCAGCCCCCTCCCCCCCCCCCCCCACTCTCCTTACACCCACACCCAATCCCTCGATCCGACATTCAATCCGCGGCGAAACACGATACAAAATACGAGGCTCATACAAAACCGAACAATACCGAGCTGTTGATAAACAAAGCTATTGATCGAATCAAAGTAAAAATTTGAAACTTTGATATTCCGGACAGATAAAACGTACGTTTCACTTTTTAAGGGAGAAGGATTGTCTGGTTTTTTGGATACAAATCGTTACAAAGTAGCGACAACAATGCTCAGACACAGGTGTAGCCTACGTTCCATAGAGGTACTTTTCACTTGATCAACACACGATAACTTGTATGAACTATCCTGTGGGTTATTGCGTCGTGTCGCCGTTGACGTGATGCTCGACGTTACGCCACCCATGTTGACAGCTTTCTCGTGACAGTCTTGAGAAAGCTGTCAACATGGGTAGCGTAACGTCGAGCATCACCTCAACAGCGACACGACGCAATAACGCACAGGTCATCTGTAATGTAATAATATTTACATAAGAGTGTTCTTATTCATTCAGCTCTCTGAATATCTACGTTAAGATATTATATATTCCTACATTATAATAAGCTAAGTGTAAACTATGGAAATGTAGAAAAATTATCTTGTTGTGATTGATAAGCATTCATATTTTCGAAAACTTATGCTATTAGTACTTCCATACACTACAAAGCAAAATGTGCTAAAATAATATTTAATATTATTTTATGTAAAATAGTTATTTATAACTTTTCTCGTTTTGAAGATTTATTTCGCTTTGAAACCAAAGGTTTGCATATCGAGATTAATTTTGTCTACCTAGACAGACCTATTGTATTCATGTTAATATTTGAACGCAGGTAAAGTACGCAGGTTCCGGTGCTTTTGATTAATACGTGAACGCCACAAGGTGCGAAGTATGCTTCGAGATGTTATGTTTCCTCACCTTCAGCTATTAGTAACGTGACCCACCCCGTCACATGTGCGCATGTGCGGGGGTCCCGCGTCACACACCGGGACACTCTATCCACGCTCTATCCACGCTCTATCCACACCCCGAAACCCATCGTCCCGCATGTGTGATAAAAATTGCTTCCATTTTTCAAACACACGCATGATTTGTGGCTACAACCGTATGTTGAAATATTATTGAAACAATAAAACTTTATTCAGGTAGTGTAGTCGGTTGAAAGACACTGTAGACCTCCGCTGCACAGCCGCGCGATCTGTGTTTCGTGAGTGACCTGGCCAGAGGCGACGGAGCTGACTTCCTGTGCAAGTGGTCCCGGCTTAGACTCCCACACTCCTCCAACAAACCATTCCAAGGACTTAAGACTCTGCAGACTTGTTGTATCCATAAATCTATGGATTTGATTCAATAACATAAAAATTTTAAAGTCCAGACTTAAAAACAGAACCACGTAGTAAGTACTTTTATAAGAATGGGATTAAAAATGAATGGGTTTATTTAAATAAAAGTCAAACAATATTATTTAAACATTTATTCAAATTGAAATTTTCAACCTGCCACATAAAACAGGTGTGGCTATGAGTTATATTTGAGGTGTTTGTGTAAATACCTTCGGGATAGGCTACACCTTATACTGGTTATATACAGCGAGGGTACCGAACACCCCTATGAATGATATCCTACATGAATAGCCACAAATCATCGGATGACTTTCATAAATTAGAGGAACATTGGTGTTTTGTACGGGAAAATCTACACTACTATAAAACTTAGCCGTGTAATATTATTATTAATAGTGTCGGTCTGGCCGGCGCGAGAGGGGAGGGGGAAGGGGGGGGGCAATTTGTACGTGCTGAAGGCTTAGAGCTGCCGAATCGGATCTCCAAGATGTGTATGGAAATGAGACGACTTTGTTCCCGCCCACCTTCCTAATAATTCATATTTTACAATCCTCGTACTAGGTTCAAGCTTTTTGAAAATGTATTAATCAATGTTAATGTGGAAACAATCCTGCATAGAAATACCTGACAACCGTGTGGGTATTAGTATTAGTCTATGATAAGTTGAGAGTGACGTGTACGCTTATCAAGAGTGCGGCTAATTGGAGTACTACTCGTTATTGACAGTGCTTGGCGCTCGCAGCGCGGCCGCAGGCAAAGCGTGAAACTAGGAACTAATTAGAAGTACTATAATAAACTTATCTTGATGGTTATCACTTATCTCTTTACGACAATGAGGGTATTACACACAAACGCAGATAATTGTTGGTAACACGTTTTAAAAAATCATGCATAATTTTCTTAAATGAAAGTAAAGTTTACTTATTGGGAGCATGGTTGACTATATAGCCCGACGTTTCATGACTCTTTATGCGGACGGGGGTTGTTCGAAATGTGTTAGGTATTTTTTTACAATTACGTCACTTTTGTGAATTACTCACTTGGCTTCTTTCCGCGTTAAAATTACTACAAATATATTCTTTTCCATTATTGTGTTCAATGGACGAAATAATTACGTAGAAAGTATACGAACTACATTAATAAAGCTGATACAAAATAGACAATGTTTGTTTATGTAGATAAATCAAAACGATACATGTATTAAGTATTTTGCCTTCACTTATATTTTTCTATATATCTTTTTTTTAACTTTAGAACCTAAGTTTCTGGGTTTGAACCAATGACTAAGTTTTTTTTATTTTTCTGTCTTCTTATATTTTTATCTTTTTTCTTATAGGAGTACTTAAAACAATGAACCAGATACTCACAACGTAGTTGAAAGCAGAAGGGCACAACAACAACAACAACAACAACAACAACAACAACAACAACAACAACAACAACCGTCTCCCTAAGCGACCACCTCGTCTCTCACCGCGCGGTGTGTAAGGTAAGCGATACAGTTACAGTTGAGTCTCTCTCCGTCTCGTAATTTGTCACGTTTCGCCGTTGAACGCTCGCAGCATCTTCGGGTAATTATTGTAAAACTATTCGTTGATCGGCCGCGCCCCCCCACCTGACTCCGGGGGCTCTGACTCCCCCGCGGTAGTCATGACGACGCGAGGAATGTCTGACTCACGAGCCGCTGACTCACAACTGCCCGGAAACAAAACTCAACACGAACTGTATTTATTGCAGGAATTTCGCATAAATTTCTGCACAATTCTGGACAAGTTGTAATTATTTGCCAACTGTGATTTGGAAGTTATTAAGTGAATTGAAATGCGCTGGGGGTGTCGCCATTTTGTTCGTGCGGAAACGGACGTTCAACGCTATCACAAGGTTGCTCTGGTCTAGCTAGAGAGTTGTTCTTGCTCTAGACCGACCTTGTCCATCGGGGCTTTTGTCTTTCGCGCAGTTTAAATCCCCATAAACAATACTTAACATCAAAAGTAGCCTAGGCCCACACGTTGGGCAAACAAGTAAAACTTCAACGCTTTAAAATGAACTGGCAAAACACAATCATTATGTCATGTATACAACAGTCTCATGGCGCCACTAAGAAGAGACCTAGTGGTAGAAAAGTGAACTTTTTAGAGCAAATTAGGAGTTTCGGCTCAACAGCGCTATCTCTTCTCTTGACAGTTTTAGTATCGTTTTTTCATTTTACAAGTCAACAAGTTGTCCACTGATGTTTACCTTCTTGTTTGCCATCAAAGAACAAAAGGCGCAAGTACAAATTTAGCGGCTTTCATTCAAAGTCAGAAAATGTCTCACATAGTCAAGCCATGGCACATTGTAAACTTGTATCGACGACCAAAGCGTTGTTCCTGTTGTGCTTCCAATATCTGTGGTGCATCTCTGCACACACGCCAATATAAGTGGCTCGGTCTAGCACGCGAGGCTCTAATTCAAGAGGTCACAGGTTCACTCCCCGCCATCGGCAATCCTCACTGAAGACGTTTTTAGGTGAACACAAAGAGTTCTCAAACATTCCTTTCCATCCGAACCTAATATCTGTATAGTTAGCCTGATGCAATGTACCCTTCACTAAATGAAGTCATTTAGGTACAGCTAATCACTACTATCAGTGTCGTGGGCTAGGCTAGTGATTTAGAGAGTAATTAACATAATAGTGGATTCGATGATTACAGTAAATTACCCAAAATGGTCTCTTTAACACGTGCATACAAATTGCTCTGCATCTAAAGTGCATAGTGGAGATGAGATTATTACTAAATGTTAGAATTTAAATTAAGTAATTGTATTTCCAGTATAAAAAGAAAACCGTTTAGATCAAATTATGTCTCGTCGTCGAACCGCTCACGTCCTCAGGCATCGGACTTACAGATTTGAGGAAGAGACTGTTTTTGATCTCCCGAAATGTTATTTCTCCCAAAAGTTACATTTCTAGCTTTACTTAGATACTCAGGCAGGAGTAACTGTCACTGTAGCCTGACTGTAGGCCTGTGAGGTAGTACGATGGCGTCGTCCAGGCCAAGTCACGTGACCAGCCGTCTTGCAGGGGAGTTCAACGCAAGGCAGCAAGGCACGCGAGCCACCCGCGGCCCACGCGCTCGGTAGACTTATGCAAATCACTGTCACGACCACCTCCACACAACTCGTGCGGACGAAAATTATGTATTTTGTTTTATTGCCCATATTTTCCGTGAGCAAATCTTTTATACTTTTCATCGGAGGTAATAAAATATTATGGTCATTCTTCTTGTTTTATAAAAACAAAAACAATTAATGTGGTATTTACAACTGTCTCTTAGGCTTAACTGGTGTCAATAACTTCATCTCAATGTGCAGCCACAAAACATGCACACGCACACGCACACACACCCACACACGCGCCAATACCCTCTTCTTAAAGAATCCCACGAGTTTCAAGTTTTATTGAGACAATAGTGCCCGAGGTAACCTGCAAACTACGGAATGTTCAATGTGACTGAGCAGCATAATTTAATTCGACTTTTATGGTCTGTGTGTGACTCAAATTGCGACTCTTTACACCCGATTTGACGCATACGCTCTGAGCTAGATCTATTTATTGTTATATTAACTAAGATCAGGTCAAACACCTCAAAAACTATAAACTGAAATACTTATTGATTCGTAACTGTGGTGTACTTCCATTGTCATCATGTTTTGAATCCTTGGAGTTTTATTATGACTAATGTAAACTGATGGTGTAAATATATTTGAGCTGTTACAGACTAATATTCATTTAGTAAGACTAACGAAACAAATATCGTAGTGGTGTCTCGTTGTCTAGGCTAGGCTACTCCAATGTTGGCTGGCTATCGTCGAAATCAGGTAACGGTAACTTTACGGCCGTTCTGCGCGCCAAGCAATAAAACTAGTATTGTTCTTCTGTCTGTCTCTAACTGTTTGTTGGAACTATGACATCAGTAGTGAGCAGATGAGAGACTATACCGGTGCAGGTGTACTCAAAGGGGGAGCCGTCAGCAAGCTATTGCACAAGTGCAGGTGTCCGCTTTTAGTTGACCTGTCAGCAAGCTATAGCATAGATGTAAGTGCAGCTGTCCTCTTGAAGGGGAACTGTCAGCAGGCTATAGCATAAATATAAGTGCAGCTGTCCTCTAAAAGGGAAACTATCAGCAGGCTATAGCAACGATATAAGTGCAGCTGTCCTCTAAAAGGGAAACTATCAGCAGGCTATAGCAACGATATAAGTGCAGCTGTCCTCTAAAAGGGAAACTATCAGCAGGCTATAGCAACGATATAAGTGCAGCTGTTCTCTTGAAGGGGAACTGTCAGCAGGCTATAGCAACGATATAAGTGCAGCTGTTCTCTTGAAGGGGAACTGTCAGCAGGCTATAGCATAAATATAAGTGCAGCTGTCCTCCTAAAGGGGAGCTATCTACAGCCATAGCAACGATAAGTGCAGCTGTCCTCCTAAAGGGGATCTATCAACAAGCCATAGCAACGATAACTGCAGCTGTCCTCCTAAAGGGGAGCTGTCAACAAGCCATAGCAACGATAAGTGCAGCTGTCCTCCTAAAGGGGAGCTGTCAACAAGCCATAGCAACGATAAGTGCAGCTGTCCTCCTAAAGGGGAGCTATCAACAAGCCATAGCAACGATAAGTGCAGCTGTCTCTAGTTCTTGCGTCAGAAGTATTTTTTATTTACTACACTTTTTCAGTAGCGAATTTAAGTTTCGACCCCATAATGAGAGTTACGTGTGCTACCACTGAGGTACGTATGTGAGAACGTAGCTGAAACATCGCAAAGCATTGATATTAATTACACGATCGAATTAATCGTTTCATTATTGTGTGGGAATGAGATAAAAAGATGCTGTGGTAGCACGCGGTACTTTGCTTCGGGTGGTTGCGTGTTCGACGCCCGCCACCGGCAATAGGGCCGACCACTGAAACTGCTGCGGTCGAGTCCTTGAAGTATCCTTGGTGTGCTGCAGCAAGACGTGGTATGTACCACTTCACCACTACGCTCAAGGGATTTGTATTCAAGGAGTGAGTACTACCAAGATAGTATCGTGGGTTTAAAACGCGCAGAACTATTTAGAAAATTAAATAACTTATTGAGAAATACATGTCTATCCTATATGCACATATGCTGAAGAGTCACGGAATAATAAGTTTACCTTATTTTTTTACTAATGATACATAATAACTAAATCATTGGTATCAGTTAAACATAAACCTTGCCTACAGTTTACCAGGAATTAGGTATGCATCATTAAATGTAATTTTAATAAAACAATTTTTAAAAAAGTGGTGTGAAAACAGTAGTTTAATCTTTAATCTTTGCTTCGCATATAAATAGCAATTATAGATAATAATTGTAATTACTTAATAAGATGTATTTTTTATTTAATAGTTATTCGGCTATTAATGCAAATAATGTATATTTATATTATTTTCCTATATGCTTTTACATAACAAGTGTAAGAACTATTGGTTGAAGGACATTATAGGATTAATCTCGGCTGTCTGTGTGTAATTTATTTACTTTGACAAATCTCTGGCCGAGTGAGTCACTTTACAACATAATGAACGGATTGTAACTCGCTCAATTAATTCCTTAAATTACTACGATACCTGTTCGAACCAGTTCTCAATTATATCATAATTATATTTTTACACCCGTAGTGATAAACGAGCTTAATTCTTTTATTGTTAATACTCTACCATTACAAGAGTAAGTGATCACACACACACACTACACGGACTAATTTACATTCAATTCGTTGTCAAACCTCAAAACGTGCGTCGACATTTAAAAACGCATAAAGACCGACAACTGGGGCTGTAGAATTTCACTTGTTAATTTCTACCGAATGCATTTTTGTGATGTTCCATTCACACCAACAGGTGGCATTAGGAGTAGCTGTTAAACCCGATCACTGATTGGTCATTAATTCGTATGGTAAACTCATGCGTCCGGCTTATAACACGGACTTTACAAGTAATACGCTTATTATACTTGGTAATCACCCTATAGTCCCCTGTTAATTCGTTTATTGTCATTTGTTTGGCGCTTAGCAAACGATAGGACTTAATAGCAGCCGCAGTGTTCGGATTCAATAACGTCCAGTATCCATTTCATGCGATTGAATATTGAGTGAATAATGCGACTGTTTGTTTGTTGCATTATACCGGAGCATAACGAGCGCGCGCGTGAAATTAAGTCATTTGTTAGGTGTTCTGTGTGATATTCTGGGCAGGTTTGTGGGCTCGCTGATTGCAGCTAATGAAGCATTGCACGATAGGCCTACACATCTGTAGGGTACTCACGTGTAGGGTACTCACGTGTAGGGTTCTCATTTCTGTTGTAAGGTGGTCATCTCATCTTCTGTGCTTTTGGGTACATATATGTAGGCTAAACCAGCCGGTAAACTGGAAAAAAGTTCACGTTTTATATTACTTTTGTTTTACATCTCCACTTGTCAACAGTGATATGATAATTAAACGCATTTCTAATCTCTTGAAAAGTGACTAACGTTGACAGCTTTCTCAAGAGTCTCCAGAAAGCTGTCAGCATGGCTAGCGAAACGTCGAGCATCACCTCAACAGCGACACGACGAAATAACTATTCTCGAGAAAGCTGTCAACATGGGTAGCGGAACGTCGAGCATCACCTCAATAGCGACACGACGAAATAACTATTCTCGAGAAAGCTGTCAACATGGGTAGCGAAACGTCGAACGGCACAACGCAAAGAATAAGTGATACTTATAAGTTATAACCCACAATTCTTCCAGAACGTAACAGAACTAAAAACCTGCGGTGTGTATGTTGTATTATTATCTGGAGGGTTCCTGCTTGCGAGTGGGCGCTCGCCCCATTGTGCTCTCGACTCATGAATGGAGCTGTTTTCTATTATTTTAATCCGTGGCCGATAACTTGAGATAAAGCCAGGCCGGCTAATTTATGTACGCGCGGCCGCCCCGGTCACGACCCGCGTTAATAACAGGGCTGGTCGCTCGCCTGGTGGCCACACCGGGTACTTCAGCCATTCATGCTGTTGCACATCTACCAGGGTACTTCAGCCA
Source organism: Isoperla grammatica (assembly GCA_945910005.1). NCBI lineage: Eukaryota > Metazoa > Arthropoda > Insecta > Plecoptera > Perlodidae > Isoperla > Isoperla grammatica. The sequence goes on from OX246748.1 coordinate 1,516,925, forward strand.
TTCATGCTGTTGCGCATCTACCCGGGTACCCGCGCCATTCATGCTCGACTACCTGGGTATACTTCAGCACAAAATATTGTGTTTGCTTTTTGACGATTTGGGGGTGAAACGTCAAGCTAAATATTTTCTATGTCCTACACTCAGTTCAAATACGTTAGTCTACGGACACAATGTTGTAACCTGTATACTAACAGTAACACTCTTATTTATGTTAATAATAAAATATTAATAACAATAGCGGTAACCGTAGCAACAATGATTATTGATGTAGTAGACAAATATGAATCATATTAATTAATAATGCATATAGCTAGATAGAGACATATATAAGTTACTACAAGAGTTGTGTTTGAATCTGCAGTTGAATGCTGTGTACAATGCTGTGATGAAGACTCGCAGGTGTGGCCGAGTGGCACGTAGCTAACACAACAACGTCAGGTTGGTACGTCCGACTAGTGTTTTACAACACACAATTAAAAGTTCTCCTCCGGCCTCGGTCGTACAAGTAGAAGATACCTCTGACTCTGCTCTGACTCAGCCGACCGTTTAGCCGGTGAAACGTAGCTTCGAGCCTCGACAATCACCCGATAATTATGCAGAAACGGTTCAAAACACGTTAAAAATATGCATTCCTCTCTAATTGTTCGCCCACTACTTCGTAATCCGAAACATTTTAAACGGTGTCACTTTGGTCGCATGCACGCAAGAAACGTAAGTGTGCCCCCAAACAATTGGGATATAAAAACCAGCCGAGAATTCGGGCCCTGTTAAGCGTTTATAAGTAAAAGCACTTTAAGAGACATTCTCGGCATTCTTGCAATAATTGGAGGGTATCTGGTCGGATTGCTCCTGCGAATACGCCCGTCTGTGAGTGTCACTCGGCTCGTAGCGTGTATTGTGTTCCGCTGATAATTACAGTGTGGGAAAGACGAATCAGAGAGTTACGCATGTTTTATTGGCGCCCAAGGCGGGATAAATAGACATTTAAACATTTTTAATACTGGCCGCCCGAGGCGAGGTAAACAAATATTTAAACACGATTCCAAAGACTTCATAGTAAGTTAATGTACTTGATGAACAATGTGTTATTAATTATTTACACGTTTTTATAGGAAGGGTTCGGGCAGGTATCGTAGTAAAAGGCAAAACGATCTGGTAATATAGCCGAGATTTAGCGTTTTGTGTATAAATACATTAAAACAATTGACAAAAAATATCCTTAATTGTGTCTGACTTTTATAATCAATAAAAGTTTCGAGACAAGACCGAAAACTGTGTTTTGTTATGAAGTAAGTTATTCGATTCTTTTGTGATTATTTTTTTACTCTACATTATATTTAAAAAAATATTGATTAGGCCTAATTAAATTAAACCGTAAGTAGGGATAGTTAAATAATGTAAAACATGAAAATAAATAACTTAACATTTATCTCCGAACAATATATAATATATTAACACCGATTTTGCCCAAGTTTGTTTGCGTATAATACACCAATCAAATCAATTAATAAAAATAATCAATTGAATGAATGTGAATTCCGATGGTGAGTATATTATTAGTCAGTGGAGTGGCCTATTTCCTGTCTCACCCTCCCACGCACCTGCACGTCCATCATGTACCCGTCATCCTTGATATGTCCTTCACTGAGGCCTGCGCACAGAGGTTTGGCCTGGGAAACCTCCATAGACCCGGCCCGGGGTCTTTCAGACACTGGTGAGACGCCCGCCGGCCATTTTATAATCACACGTTTTTATTACACGATAGTAAAATAAAAATGTCAGTGATTTTAAGAGTTCCTTCACCTCTTTATTGTTTCCAGAAATTAAAAGATGGCGGTGGTCAGAGGAAAGTGATGCTCCGTTGATTCTCCCTGGCCACCGAACCGAGCCTCGCTGCAATTAAAGTAATAACAAGCAGACTTCGGAGGTTATAATTGTTATTTTTTTTTTTTTCTTGAAAATGTTTTCTGTCTTGTGATTTTGAGGAACGGAGCGGAAGAACACGAACCATAGTGGACAAGCTACAAGCAACTCTGTCACGCAATCATGATACGGGGCTGAACATGCAGATCAGCTGTAGGATGCGCTGTCCTATAGTAGGACATGGCTGTAGGATGCGCCGTCCTAGCCAGACAAACAAAGACAGGTCTCGAAGACTGATACACGCACTTTTTTGTTTAAAAAATATCCATTTAAATGCGATGTTAAAAACTAAAACAAATATCTATTTTGGATAGTGTATGTCCGCAATATTACGTTACTCCCCGCGAAGTCTTGTAAAACTATTATTAATGAGATTGATGAAAGTGTGGAGGATTTTTTTTATGCGATGAAGTTTGGAAAAACGATATCTTCAACAGTTTCTGGTTAACGTAGTATTTCGGTTACATATACTTTCAAAAATCCACTGCATTGTGGCTGTCTTGGAAATGCAGCACACCAGTTGTTCCTGGTTCCTTCTTGCATATTTTTGCCACCAATTAAAATTGCCGTTTTCATGTAAATTTCTCAAAAAAATATATTCCTGAACTAGGAAACCGTATCATCTTACATTTCATCCGCTCGAGATAAGAATAATTTCACTAACTTGCAACATTACAAGTGTCACTTCCAGCCAAACGAAAGAGTACTTTTCATGCCGTGAGGAATTTGGGAATACAAATTTATAAACAGTTGTTAAATCGGCCAATAGAGATTGTTAATGATTTTTATCTTTTAATTCGCAACATAATTAAATTAATCCAAAATAATATCCTTAGCGCAACATAACTACAAATGTAATTATCATCTTATTACGAGCAACAACCCATCGTCCACATCGCACGGAATGTAATTATTTGAAGCGTTGAACATGTTCGTTGCATGTTAGGCTCTGGTTTCACCTCACAAGTCCAGAGGTTACCGTTTCACTTAACACCTGTTATATTCGCGTACCGAGAAGCTTGATGAATCAATTACCATCAAAATCATATATAACATTTACCGGTATACATTTCATGTTTTTTTAAACTTGGATTTGATTTAATCGCTACAAATTCTGAGATTTTAGAAAGATCGTCGAAATATGAATGAATATTTGAATTATGCATCGAGTATGTTGAAGTAATGGGCTGTGCGAGACTCGGTAGGGTCTGTGGTGCGTGTGAGAGAGTGTACCGAATGCAGTTGGGTAGGGCCTACTTCTATGTGGCACAGTCTATACTAGTCTATGAGTGGAACCTCGTGGGGTGTGGGACAGCTCCGTGGCTGCCCTATAGGTTTAAGAATAAGACAATATTCATTATCTCTTCTTGATTACATTCATTATTATATTGTGTGTGTATTTTTAATTTGAAAATAATATATCTTAAGTGCTTCCAATTATTGTAGAATTACAGGAATTATGATGTGTCTTGTATAACACAGTATAACTAAAAAGTTAATCGCAGTTCATACTTTGAAGTGATTCCTAATTTGTCAACAACAGTGTCTTCCGGACTGAGTATAAACCCGGCGTTTCGTACCTTCGAACCGTCGAGTCACTTGTTGTAAGCAACAGTGTCTTCCGGACTGAGTATAAACCCGGCGTTTCGTAGCTTCGAACCGTCGAGGCACTTGTTGTAAGCAACAGTGTCTTCCGGACTGAGTATAAATCCGGCGTTTCGTAGCTTCGAGCTGTCGAGCCGCTTGTTGTAAGCAACAGTGTCTTCCGGACTGAGTATAAATCCGGCGTTTCGTAGCTTCGAGCTGTCGAGCCACTTGTTGTAAGCAACAGTGTCTTCCGGACTGAGTATAAATCCGGCGTTTCGTAGCTTCGAGCCGTCGAGCCACTTGTTGTAAGCAACAATGTCTTCCGGACTGAGTATAAATCCGGCGTTTCGTAGCTTCGAACCGTCGAGCCGCTTGTTGTAAGCAACAGTGTCTTCCTGACTGAGTATAAAACCGGCGTTTCGTAGCTTCGAACCGTCGAACCACTTGTTGTAAGCAACAGTGTCTTCCAGACTGAGTATAAACCCGGCGTTTCGTAGCTTCGAACCGTCGAACCACTTGTTGTAAGCAACAGTGTCTTCCAGACTGAGTATAAACCCGGCGTTTCGTAGCTTCGAACCGTCGAACCACTTGTTGTAAGCAACAGTGTCTTCCAGACTGAGTATAAAACCGGCGTTTCGTAGCTTCGAACCGTCGAACCACTTGTTGTAAGCTACAGTGTCTTCCAGACTGAGTATAAACCCGGCGTTTCGTAGCTTCGAACCGTCGAACCACTTGTTGTAAGCTACAGTGTCTTCCAGACTGAGTATAAACCCGGCGTTTCGTAGCTTCGAACCGTCGAACCACTTGTTGTAAGCTACAGTGTATTCCGGACTGAGTATAAACCCGGCGTCGACCCGGAAGACCGAAGCGGCTCGCCCATAATGCTGGGTGTTGTCCTGTCTCCGCTTGTGAGGTGCGCCTCGGTAGGAGCAGGACATGCCGGGCTGGACCTGCCGGGACCCGGGGCAAAGCAGGGACCTTCAAACTTTTATAATATATAACAAGTTTTGGGTTAAGACCGTCTAAAACAAACAAATGGAAAGTATTACAAAAGGGTTGTTTCAAAATAAACCAAATTAACGCAATATTATAGCAACGTCTATGAAAACTCTGTACAAGCCTTGAACTAAACATTATTGGGGTTGAACCGTGACAATGACACCGTTCGTTATTTATTGCAATAGTAAATGATAAACAAATGTCAACAAAATTATTCGACGTCTTGTCTAGGATTACATCTTGATATACAATTTTGAATTAATCCATGTCTATAAAATATTGGTAGTAGTATACATTTTATTTAGCAAACTTGCTATTATCACAATGCATACTATCATAATCAGCCAAGAAAACATTGAATAAATTTAATTAAAATAGATAATAGCAAACAAATTAGTATTAATAATGACTATAGTCTTAATTATAATAAATAACATAAACAATAATCAACAAGAGGCCCGGAATGACATTGCCTCACCTGATTTGGTATGGCCCTTACAATATTCCGCCACGTCTGGCCTCCACACATACTTGACACCCCTGTGCCCGCGTCTAATGGAAGGCTTCACTCGCGCACCGATAGAGACGTCAACGGACTCCGATGTCTGACAATAGACACATTGACAGTCACTTGTTGCATGGCGTAATGGTAAGAAAAAGTGACGAGGGCTCTTTGCTGCAATCAACGTCTATACTGCAGCATGCGAGACGAACGGTCGGCAGTACGGTGGCATTGTAGCTACAATACAATACATTGTACCTGTGACAGCTCGACTGAATCAACGAGGCATCTCAATATTTAATTGAGCCATACAATCGTGTTATCTGACATGCATTCATATATGAGAGAAGTAAATATATAATGTCAATAGGCTCAATACCTTGTCGTGTCAGTAAAGACACACAGCGTGAACCGCGCGGGAAACGAACCCAGGACCGCTACCACTCGAAGACAGACCGCATCCACGTGGCTTGAAGCCATAATATGTCTCACTCACTCAGTTGAGAGGCTGTGGTATTCCCGCGGTATTTTGTGTCGACATTTATATGTTAATCTTATTCTAATGGTTTTATTATATCAGTATAAATTAGCTACGGCCATGTAACAATAGAAGAATAATAATAACAACATTATTAGTTCTTGGAGTAGTAGTAATAGTGATAGTGGCGCTATTAGTGGTAGTATTTCTCTAGTACTAGGAATTGCAGTAGTAGTATGGTTGTAGTAGACTAGTGGTAGTAGTGGTGGTGGTAAAGGTCCCGGCAACACCTGCCGAATGCTATGTCCCTATCTGTACGACGGATAACTGGCCCGACCTTAGCCTAGCGGTGTAATTGAGAGTCCAGAGACGAGTAGTTGGCCAATTGACGTCAATTGACATCCACCCGGACTATTAAGACGGGCTATGATGCAGCCAGTAAGTCTAGCAGGCTCGCCAGCTGACTGACTGACTGACTGACTGCATTACATGGATTAGCCTTGTCTTCGCCTCCACTTTGCCACCCACGAGACACGAGTCACTTCACTGTAGCTACACTTTTGCTAGAGCTAATAACATTATTGTTTAAATTACATTTGGAAATTAATTCGATTTAAAAGACGATGATTTGGGCTTTATCATCATCATCATCATCATCATCATCATCATCATCATCATCATCATCGTCATCATCGTCTTCCTCACTTTTTCCACTATTTCGTTTAATTCTATCTCTGAGGCCCTGATGAATGAGTAAAAAGGGTCGTTTGTTAGGGTATGCACGAGGGCTCTCTTTGCGGGCCCCAGTCACCCCGCGGAGGGGAAGGGGGGGGGGGGGGGGGGCCTTAAGAAGATGAAGACGTATATAAGTGTGCTCAAAACACAAACATTCCAACAATGCCCTAAAAACGCAACCAGGAAACACGAAACCAAATCTATTTTCAGTGGGCGTAGTTTTCAGACATGACCGGTGAATATTCATAAACTAACCAACCTCTTCTCTCTAAATAATTACAAATATGAATAAAAGAAAATCAAAACAAAAAATCGGTAGGTTGTGTAAATTGCATTCGACGCCTCGAACCCCCGTCACAGCGTCTTCGTTCGAGACTACGCCGAGCGCGCATGCGCACACGCTGCAGCTTTCCCGCCATGCACTTTCTCGCGGCTTGGCACCGTCTCATGGCGCCCAATTATCGAGTGCACTCAGGTAAACAGCGGTGGAAAGCCGTGATCGCTAATTATTATTGTTTTAATACCATTATTTTAATAATTATAAGCTCGTTAGGTTTAATTGTGAGATAGATATCGTGATATAAGGCGTTTCGCCCTTGATGGGCATGCATCTTCAGGGCTGTGCTCTATCGAAACCTAGGACGTCTGGTTTTTGTCGCGTGCGCGTTGCGTGCCCAATAAAGGGGAGGGGGGGGGGGGGGGGGAGAGAGAGGGAGGGGCCGGAGATTATTGGCCAACGTTCCTGAAAATATTGCGCAAATACTTTTACGAGGTTCTGTTCAGAGAGTTTGAAAGGGATTGCTGTTTCTACACAACTACAATGACCACAAGCTAGGCATTGTTTTTATCTAGATAGCTATGGCCAAATATTTGACAAGTCGATACAAGCCTCATGTGTTACAATATTGATCAATGTTTAATAATAATTTCACGTTGTGTAATCGTTTATTGAAATATTTTTAAATTTATTTTACACTGCTCCCCTAGTATGCCTACGTTGCGTTAATATTTAACTTCCTTGCATTAGCAATCACTTCGTGACTAAATAGAACAAACATAAGAAGAGTAAAAATTGTAGCTTTGTATTTTTCTTTTAAATGACTTTAATTTCATATTATCAACGTGTGCATTAGTTTGAAACGTCTCTCCATTCTGTCCTCTGCTCTGCCCGTCTTTCCACGCCTGTATGACTAACCATCAGAGCGGTGTGGTGACAAGTCTGATGACGAATGTGTGACGGGATAGGAGTGTCCACTAGTGATGTGAGAAGCCCTAACGGGGCACAGTCTGTTGTTGACACCTGTAGCGCATCCCACAGACAGTAAAACAGACAAGTTACTATCTGGATGCAGCGAGTAAGCCGGTCCCATCACATCACATGGTAGGTTTTATGTAGGCTACACCGACTGGCTAATAACTGTCTCCTCTTTATAGACCGACTATGCTGCATCGATGACCGCTCTAGCAAGCTCATTAATAACTTAGAATATAAGTGCCGATGCTGCTAAGTGGGATGTACAGTACACAACTTTAGATAGGAACGTACGTTTTCCACAGGTGTCCCAACGTATCCACTGCCCTATTCGTGCACGCTGTTTCAACGGAAATTAATAGATTCATTTGTAAAGACGGTATTCCGTTTAGTAGTGGGAACAAGGCTGTCACGTCTAGGAAGATACTAGAGTAAGTTATTCTACGTGGCGAAATGTCCCCATGATTGTAATTTAATTATGCCGGGCCGCGAAAGTCAAAATGATTTTATGAAATTATCGCTTTTGTTATTTCTATTATGTTTGTCTCGTACAGATCATTGTTTTCATTAAAACATACGACGCGAATTGATTCTATTTCAACGTATTTATGTAGTTGAAAACATCCGTGTCGTGACGTCACGATCCAAGATGGCCGCCAAGGTGTTCCGAGCAATACCACGGGACATAAAGCCGAATGCGACGACACCCACGGAAATCATTTTCCAGTCCTTCTTCCGTATAAACTGCGTCCGGTCTCTGCCCGGCTGTCTTGTCAGCTGATTTATAGGGGGCGCTCCTAAGACGCCAGCCCAGCGCTGCGATCAAGTCACTCCGCACTAATATCAGGTGCAGCAACACTACTGGCGGTATTTACCGTCATTCCGCACTAATATCAGGTGCAGCAACACTACTGGCCGTCATTCCGCACTAATATCAGTTGCAGCAACACTACTGACCGTCATTCCGCACTAATATCAATCAGGTGCAGCAACACTACTGGCCGTCATTTCGCACCAATATCAGTTGCAGCAACACTACTGACCGTCATTCCGCACTAATACCAGTTGCAGCAACACTACTGACCGTCATTCCGCACTAATATCAGGTGCAGCAACACTACTGGCCGTCATTCCGCACTAATATCAGGTGCAGCAACACTACTGACCGTCATTCCGCACTAATATCAGGTGCAGCAACACTACTGGCCGTCATTCCGCACTAATATCAGGTGCAGCAACACTACTGACCGTCATTCCGCACTAATATCAGGTGCAGCAATACTACTGACCGTCATTTCGCACCAATATCAGGTGCAGCAACACTACTGACCGTCATTTCGCACCAATATCAGGTGCAGCAACACTACTGACCGTCATTCCGCACTAATATCAGGTGCAGCAATACTACTGACCGTCATTTCGTACCAATATCAGGTGCAGCAACACTACTGACCGTCATTCCGCACTAATATCAGGTGCAGCAATACTACTAACCGTCATTCCGCACTAATATCAGGTGCAGCAACACTACTGACCGTCATTCCGCACTAATATCAGGTGCAGCAATACTACTAACCGTTATTCCGCACTAATATCAGGTGTAGCAACACTACTGACCGTCATTCCGCACTAATATCAGGTGCAGCAATACTACTGACCGTCATTCCGCACTAATATCAGGTGCAGCAATACTACTGGCGGTACTTACCGTCATTCCGCACTAATATCAGGTGCAGCAATACTACTGGCGGTATTTACCGTCATTCCGCACGAATAACAGGTGCAGCAATACAATACAAATTGTTACTTTATTATTATTTTTATTAATATTACCATTAACCGAAAGCTATATTTTTCTGTTATATTGATATTCCTGTGATAGTCAATAAAGTCCATTCATAACAAAGAATAATCCTAATAATCAAAGTGGCTGACATTAATAATGCTAATAAATCATCATTACCATTATGTGTATGATGTATATTGTTTCTAATTAACACCTGTTAAGGTATAGATAACGGTGTTTTTATCTGTTAATGTTCTTTTAACAACTATGCGAGTTCTTGCGTTTTAAAATATTATAAGTTTCAATAAAGCGATAGAATAGAACATCTTGAACTGGTACCAGTTGATAAGTCGCCCGTAAATGCGCAAATAAAGAAGTCAAAAACAGATTTAGTGCCGAAATACAATTTTTATCGAGTTCAGGATATATTTCGGGATAAATTTATAACAACTTCGATTCCTCAAAATTTAAGAATTATTTAATTTGTTCAAAATTTGGATTGTGTCAGTTATTTGAGCTCGTCCCACATCCCATCGTTCTCTTTGTGTTGGTCACCTGCGAGAATGTGATGTGCCCACCTGTAGGCCCGTCCACCTGCGCAGTCCAGTTTCCACGCATGCGCACACGGCCTCAGCTGATGACAAGATAACTAGACAGTTCACTACCGTCGTATGTTGCGCTACGGTCATTTCCGCCGGGGTAGACCACGATCAGCTGGCGACACATCACTCTGTCATTATGCCATTAACAAATATAGATATCTAAACGTCGATCTGATGGTGATAAACTAGGTGACATTAGCGTTCAACCTTCTTTACAATTACGGTAAAATATATCTTGTAATTGTAAAGTAATTATATATTTTTGTCCCAGTGTGATACGCATTTCCGAAGTTGTATCAAATAGATACAGAAACAATAACATCGCTAGTTTCCTCAACACTCATACATCTTCCCTTTTTGTTCATACTTTCACGTCTGTCAACCCCTCGTGGTCCACCTTTTGTCTTCCTACCTTCAGCCTCGTCTCATGTGGCCAAACATTCCGGTATCTCACTTTCTACTCGTCAATCACACTCATTACATTGCCACTTAAATTGCCACAGCTGCTTTCAGCTGGTAATTAAGTTGCTCTGGTGCTTTTTAGTTTTAGTTTAGTACACCTGGTATTATAAGATACATTACCGAAGTTGATAATAAGAAGTTGAAGAAATAACAACAGAGCTAATTTGAGAACATGCCATACAAAACCCCAACTAAAGAAGAAAGAGGGTGAAGTATGGTTTAGATAATGTCAAATTTTGTTTGAAATGCATCAACAGTTTCTAAAACAAATAAAGGAATAATTATTACTAATAATGATAATAATAATAATAATAATAATAATAATAATAATAATAATAATAATAATAATAATAATAATAATAATAATAATAATAAATAATAAGAAAACCAAATACAAAGACTTACAAATTGAAACCCAGAGAATGTGGGGGATGCGGACAAAGGTAATCCCGATCATAATTGGAGCGACAGGTGCCATCAGCAAAACATTTCAAAATTATTTAGAAGATATACCAGGACAACATAACACAAGGGAACTACAGAAGACAGCCATTCTGGGTACTGCTCGCATTTTGAGAAAGGTTCTATAATATTTTGATATCAGTTTTTATATTGAAGTCTTTATGTTATGTTTATATAATTGTTTTATGTAGAATTTATGACATTGCGTGGTCCTGCGATGCGGTGCGGGTGTTTTGGGTTGGCCCGGGTTCGTACCGCGTCGCACCGCAGGGCCACGCGGTGTCATGAATTCAACTATATTTGATTTATGTGTAATATAATAATCTTTGTGATATGTTAAATCTTTTTAAAATGTAATTATTTTTGTAATGTGTAAAATCTTTGTAATGTCATTTTTTATACTGTGTGGTTGCAGCACCTAAGAGGTGAGGATCACCTTTGGTGCTGTAGACTAATAAATAATAATGTACCTGCCATCTGGTGATGTGATAAATAAAGATAATAATAATAATAATAATAACAACAATTATATCAATAAAAATATAGTTCAAAACGAGTATACAATCAAATGTATCAAACTATTGACATAAGCAACAACTCCTTAGAATGTTTAAATTGAGCGATAATAGGCCTAAAAGCCGCGGCCGTCACAACGCGGGAACAAAACTGTGATGAAACGGATTTAAAGCTTGGAAGAATTTCACAAGAATTTGTATTTGTTTCGTTGTTCGCGGGTGGAATGTCCTATGGAACGTCGGTGACATTCCAAGCGAGCCGACATCATTGTAGTCAGTTTTAATCAAATATCAGGAACACGTGTGGTTCATCAATACTTTTAATTTAGGTTAATTCTTGGAATGTCCAAGAATTCCTTCGTCGTTATACACTTTTGAAGCTAATAACATACTTGATATACGCAACGTCTGCCTATTTTAAGCACCGTAAATATGCTGAGGTTTCCAGTGGAAATAACAGTAGAATAAATTAGTGCCGTGCCGTGTGAACTTCGCCATCGATTGTTTTACAATCAGCTGTTGTCGATGACGAGCGACGTGAATTCATTCAATTTCGGGTACGAGGACTCAATTAGGCACAACATTGGTACCAGTGGTACCAATGGTTTGTCGTACTTCGGGTGCATTTCTTTACAATGCATCTCAACTCTTAGCTAATAATTCATAATGTTAATGTCCAGAGTAGGACATAAAAACTACAACAAAGTACGTTAGCTCTTCGGATACCAAGCCAGGGTTACAAAATTACCCTGGTAGGAGTCTAGGTTCGAGCCCCAACCACAGAATATATTATTGCTGCTCGTAAAACACGTTTTATCGTAGAGGTATGAAGCACAGCAAACATCTTTTGCGGTGTGATACTAATGAAGCATACCGGTACCTATCTTAGCGTATGTTGAAGAACTTGAGAATATTTACATGGGTTACTGATACCCTTGCGGATGTTATGTTTTAATAATTCGTAGGGGATGTCCAAGCTGTATTTTATGAATGCAATAGAAGAATTCGTCGTACGATGGATGTATGTGCCAGTATATCGCATAGCCAGTACATATACGCAGTTCTCAAACATCCTATAGCCTTCAATACACTATATTTGTCGCCTCCATTCTCCCAGGCTTCATAATACGCTAGGCCAGGCCCCAACGCTAATGGCAACCAACACAAATATGACTCGCGGAAAAATTCCTCACGCACCGAATTCTATTCCCGATTGTTGGGGTGCAAGAATGGAGGCCGGGCTATATATCATCGGAGGATGCGGCTTTCACGTCGGGGCGACCCTGGGTGTATGGCCACGGTGAAAGCTGGGACCGCTCCAGTTTGTACCGCTAGCTAACCGTGCACTGCAAAAAGCGGGGGTTGGTTTGTCTGTGTATGTCAACAGTTGTTTTTGTACTTGTACATTGTGCGTCTTGGTTGTGCCGGCCAAACAACCGTACAAGAAACAGACCGCGGTTCTGTCTGTTGAAGACTGACAATGACTCAATTTACCTAAATGGAAAATAAATCAAACATCTTTGGAATGTTCAGTCAATTAGTCGTGCGAAACTCTGAGTTCATTTTGTGTAGTTTGTGACTGTTGTGAGTAAAGTTATGAAAAATATGAGAAGAAGTATATGTGTAATAGACATTATATACAATGTTTTCGAAAAGATTGTAGCACAGCCAGCACACATTACTGATAAATTTGAAAGTACTCTCGCAGTCGTCTAAACATAACAGAGAATGCGCCATGTAGCATACGAAGTCATACGCACAATCGGGAATAGACTGTGAGTGTGACAAAGCATATGTATAGTTTTTATTCGAAATCTAAATCAATACTTAGAAAGTAAGTAATGTAAGTTTAAGTATTATACATTTTTAGAAAAGTTTTCTGGAAGAAATAATTTTCAGGAGAAAATTTCAGGGAACATAACGCGTTTGACATTTTAAAATGCACATCTGCTAATTGTATTATCGCCTTGTTGATAAGAAATACAATAATCGCTATATTGACAATGCCCTAGTGAGGCACGTAGGCCTACGCGCTATGTGCGGTCGGTCCTGGAGAGATGAACGCACGGTGCAGCGGAACAGTAGCGGCAGCATTAATTATATCTGAACACACGGCAAACAAATGCATTTGTAAACGATGCAAGATTATTTGTCTGCAGTTGGTGTACGACACGGCAGTAAAGTGCAGTACAACCGAACGCACTGACCATGGAACATACACCTGCTATCAGAGAACAAGGTGCCCGAATCGAACTACAGCACCGGTCATAATAATAATCTCCATCGCAGTAGAATTGTTTCGCAATCGTTAACGAGTTGTTATATTGAAAATAAAACTGTAAACACCAGGCTGTAAATAAGTTTAATTACTGTGGAAGAACAAATAATTGCTATGGAAATTATTAATTAAAACATACAACGGATTGTTTTACGTTGCATAATATAGACAAGAAGTCTTATTCTATAACTTTGAACTCTAAACTAACTGATCTAACTCTTTAAACGTAAAATTAAAACACTTATTGTAAACTTAGTGCAACAATAAGTATGTTTTGAACGAAGTTGTCTCATTCATTAAACGTCCAAACATAAGTACCGTACTTATTCTCTAAAATATCGCAGAATTACAGGAAAACACGTTGAAACCAAACAAAATATTCCTTTTTATCTGTTTTAATATTTACAGTAGTATTCTGCCAATAACCGAATTATAACATCTCCAGCATTACACACGAATAAGTACTTATCCGAAGAAAAGTGTTTTTACTTTATGTTCTTATTTCAATTCGATACTGTTTTATCCGTCGCAACGAATTTGATATCAACAGTGATGTGAAATTGATGGCCGATCTTTGGTAGATTCATCAGTGACAGTGACAGGAACAGTGACATCAGTGACAGTGACGTAAGCAACAGAGTACAGTGACAAGCACGGGGAACAGTGTTTTGACATTAACCAGACTGTTTTAGGGATCTTTCATTCGGCGTTGCGATAGTGAAATTAATGTCGTATAAATAATATAAGACAGAGACAGTAGCTTTCAGTGTACCTCAATTTATTCTTTTCAAATGTATCGTAATAAGGTTGTATTTAAATTTAATGTTTTGAATTATCTGCCTACAAACAATTGAGCGACAAATATATAATTTAATACACGCAAGTGATATTGAGGGGAAAATACATGCAGGCATTTACCAACAAATTTCAGAATAAAAAGGATTATAAAACTATAACTCCGTTTTAAAAACTAAAGTATATTGACAGAACAAAATCATTTACATATTGGAAAATTTCATCACTAGATTTTAAATATGTTATTACATTTCAATTAAAAAATAAATTACTTTATAGTTTTGGAAAACAATCATCTCTTTTGAAAACTTCAATTCTATGGCACCAAAATCAATCAAATTTGTTTTAAAATAAATTGTTTTTCGAATTGATTATCTCGATGCAGATATTTGACTTTCCATTTATCGTTGTTTTAAACGCTGCTCTGAATTTTGGACAAATCCTGTGATAAAGTAGTTTGTCCTATACGACCAACCTATATTACGGCTTTATAAAACCAGACTGATCATACATATTATAATGTAAATAGTACGTTTATATAATTAATCTTAATTCATTATATTAATATGATAAGACGAGCGGAAAAATAAACACATGAGAGAAATTCAAATCAAATTACGGTTTAAAATAATAATAGTGATGATGATGCTATTGTATATTATTTGAATACGTATCTTATATTGTATCTATAAAATATACAAAACGTACAAAACACGCAAGTCCAGCATACAATGACTATTATTTACTATATCTGCTCTTTTATAAGGTATTTATCAATTACTTCAGCATAAGTTCCTATACTATTAGTGAGTGGAAAATGGCAACGAGTGCTGGAGACAACCCGACTGTCTATTGTAGGGCAAAATACTCGGTATTTGCACGCCCCAAGATTCCCCGACGCCTGCCTGTCTGTCTGCCTGCCTGTCTATGTCTGTCTGTCTGTCTATCGGTACCGGCACGCTTCGCTAATGAAGCGAGTGAATATCTAAGGGAATCTGAGATATAATAATCACGAAACAAACCTCTCTGTAGAAAATAGCGCGGGAATACCCAGGATCATATTTTGTCCCCGGCGGAATCCACCTCTGGCAAATCATTAACTTATACCCTCGGTTATTCCCAAAACTGCGTTACGCTCGTGTCTGCTTCCACACTTCTGAAATAGTAAATATAAACAATCAGGTGCTAATTTATAGATACATTTAATTTGTTTATGTGAATCTTAAGTATTGACAGAAACAACGCATTACTGTCAGTAGTGTGCGGTACGCTATTCTATCTAAAAGAAATTGTAACTACCCTTGTTCATTGTTTTGTGTATTTAGCTAATTTATTATCCATAATCAAACAAAGTTCAAGGCATTATTTGCTTTTTTTAAGCGTACTTCATATACCTATGGTGTGTTTATATTAAAAGTAGTATCGTAAAACTCGTTGCAATGATTTAGTTATTAAAGCAGCAATCCTCCGTGCAGAGTGAACATGCATGTTATCTACAATATTTACCGTTTCTCTCTACAGTCTACGTCATCATTACAGTCCAGTGTATTCAACACAACTATAAAACACAATGTTTTACTATAGCTTACACGTCTATAAAGCGAACTTGTGTATTTTATTTGTGTTAATGTTTACTGTGTTACATGCTGCATAAAATCCTTATAAAAGTACTTTAGTGCTTTACCTTCTTAATCACACCACCGTCAAATTAGCATAAAAGGCAAGAAGGAGAAAATGAATTTATGTTTTCGATATTAATCTCAGATCGGAAATGAGTCGACTATGCGGTAAAAACCTCTGACGAGTAATGTATTACCTCAACTCACACACAACACAATAAGTGATTGATACAGGCTTACTTGCGTTATACTTTGACGGCAGTGCAATCGATAGCAAAGCCCTTGACAAGAACAAATCCTTGAGACAGGAAGATAGGCTACTTTAACGTTTCGGAGGTCAGGTTGATAACGGCAGAAGTGAGCTTTGGTTCTGAACATTTCAACAGTATGTGGGGTCTACACTTAAACTGTGAGACGCAAATACACTTCAATTGTTATGGTATACTACACTGCAACTGTGTCGAACTGCTCTTCAACTGTGAGGCGCAATACACTTCAACTGTTATTGTATACCACTACACTGCAACTGTGTAGCGCCGTAATACATTTCAACTGAATACACCAGAAATATGTTCCAAATTTTACATGTAGCCAGTGCAGTCATTAATTTGATTATTAATCAAGGAATTTTAAAAGAACCTAACAACCATCTTGGATACAATATTTGAATATACTATTCATACTCACTTGAGTTCTAACAAAACTAATTGTATGCGGTTTGAATAAGATGCTGGTACATTATCAACACAACCTGCACCCAATGAACTAACTAAAACATTGTTGTGACGGAGTGTATTGAGTTAAAACCACCACTAACAACGCAGAGAAGAGGGTTTCTTTCAACTGATTCACATCACGATCACAATTGACAATTGACAGGGCAACATTGTCGCCCCAACTGAACAATTGTCTGAGTATTGACAGTTTCATATTGAGGCTCGCGTCTGTTGTTATGTGTTCCGTCTCTCGTGTATAAACACACTGAGGGGGCTCCGTTTTTAATATCCGCACAACCAGACCAGACGAACATGCAAGATTAACTTGGAAGTACCGATACACAATATGGCGCCACCACCAAAGCTTCCAAATTGCTGAATGAATTTGTGAACACGATATATTGAATCCGGGCTGATCATATTTGGATGTTATACATTGATACGTTTTGATTACACAAATCTGACTCTCTTATTATGGAATTATGAATGAAGTATGTTGTGGGGAGGGAATGTTTCAGTCCGACGGTACAAATAGAGTATTTTGTACAATGTACAGTCCGGCGAAGAACGTTGTGCTTTGAAAAGTGTGAGATGTATTCGGAATTGTCACTCATTGAGTAGTAAGGGAGACGTTATTGATACTTACTATTCTATTTAAAATGGTTTAGTGTTCAAAATAAATTAGTTTGATACAACAAGGTATGCCTACATTCTAAACAAAACATTTCGGGGTTCTTTCTTAAAGGTTACATTCGTGTATGTTTGCCTACACGTGTTTATTAATTATTGTCATTACGATATTATTTACTATTTCACTCTCCGACACGCGATCAAATATAATTATAAGTTTGTATGTTTTATCATGACGTATAAACCTATCTTAAGCGTACTTTTAGTTTTTAGTTATAATTGCAATTTGTGTCATTTTATTACTGTTAGGCTAAAGGGCAAGCGTACATATTGTGTTAAAGATCATTGTTCAAATACAATTGAATTAATAGTCATTAAAATCACCATTCAATGAGAGGTTCGAGTGCTCGCACGTATCATACGGCCGATATGCGCTCTCCGTGCAAGGGAGCGAGTCACTAAAGTTATGCGCTCACCGCAGAAGAGAGCTTTATGAGGAGCTCAACTCAATGCTACAGCGGTGTTGGTCATATTGAAATCATTCTCTACATTGCAGAAGGTAAACTATTGATTCACAACTTGTGCCTCTGCAACTCGTCTGCGTTGAGATTATACGCCGATAGGGGTGGACAAATTTTGACCACGGACAATCCTGTACCAGGGTTTATCTAAAATGTTCTCTGGTAGACAACGCCGACTCTATCCCCCCGTGTATTCTATTCACCTGAGAGGGACGCGCAGATATATCCAAGGAGGTCTTCTGCCAAGCACAGTTATGGGGGGACGCACTGGCTGCTAAGGCAACCACATGGCAGCTATCACGTAGTCATTGCTAGGGCACCCCTTTAGCTACGAAGTACAACAATAGTGACACAAGGCTTCTATCTTATTGTGCCGTATACCAAGGAGGCCTATAATACGCCGAAACAGTTGCCACTAACCAAATGATGCAAAAGTATTTTACTGACTTATTTGAAGCGGCCAAGTCGCTGCTAAGGATACTAAATACTCAAAGTATATGATCTAAAGCTCCGCAAAACGTGCAAAGGCTTATAATTGGCTTCGTAGACCGCCTAAAAGACAGAATGTGGTAGCTAAGCCAGCAAAGAGTAGTACATACTTCAAAGTATAGCTAAAGTCTGTAAACTGCCGGTATCTGCTGGCTAAGTCGCCCGTGTGGCCGCCAAGTCTGGCATGCTATATAAAGGCAAGGCGTACAGCTGATGGTCGTACCAACATCTGCCGCTCTGCTCGGCCCATCATACAAACACAGGGCTGCGTGTTCGCTGTGACCAACCCGAGTGCCAACACTTGATTGCACCAAATTAACTCAATAAAAAATATTGTTATTAACAATTAAGCTTATTAACATGCTACGCGCACCTGACATGCGTGAAACCGCGTATTAGTGCGCATGCGTCGCACGAGCAAAGCCCTCCACTCGACTCTCGAGTGATTGGCGTGACGGAAGCGAGCTCATTAGGGATGGCTGTGATTATTAGAAATGTTGAAAAGTATGCAAGGCGGTGCGGTGGCTTCGTTTTGTAGGACGTTTTGTTTTGTGGCGATCGGTGTTCGAAAGTACCGAGCGAGATTAGTGAACATAGGTTTCTCTGACGCGTTGGATGGAACGAACAAGTGTATTGGTTGCTTTCATGGATCCATCCATTGGGATCTACAGAGGTTCAGTCCACTCAATATTAAAACCGCGGGAAATCATCGTGTTTTAAAGCTTCACAGGGGAAGTTTTTCTGCTCTCAGGAACAATTGTACATAAATAGAAACGTTGCATGATTGTAATAATTGAAATAGAAACAAAGATTTCGAAATGAGTAAATTTTGATTATATAGATAGAAAATCATTTAAACAAAATCATGAAATTTGAAATTTTACATGTATTCGTAAAACTTAATAACCGTGGTTGTTTTTTTTCTTTTTTATGTATGCAACTCCTTAGGGGACCTAAGCACCATTGTAGACACTTATGTTTACAGCCCGCCGCAAAACCCCAAATGCTAACCATAACCGTCCCATGCCATACGCTATAAGAATGTTATCTATAATGTAAAAGTATCTCTAGTTAAATTTAGCTTCGCAAGAAGTACATACTGTGTGATGATCAGGATTTACAATTTGTAATTGTACCTATTAGTAGATGTACCGATAGTAACCCCTAAAAAGTTGAGTGTGCGAAATCGCTGTTTTAGTCACATCTCCACACAGTCTTCAGTGGTCTAGCTAAACGTATATATGCTAAATATGTCTACGTGTAAACAACATCCCTACTGATAACTGATTACAATATAACAGGAATATTTACAATAGTGCCTGTATTACTTTTACTAAACTACAATGGGCTGTCTGCTCACATTTTCGATATTGTGTAGAATTAATGAGGTATCACAAACTACCGCATTTATGCTGGAACTAACCGCTAAAATTATTGCACTTGTGATGCGGGGCGACCAAATATTGGACTTTAAATAACTCAATCCGTGTTAAATTGATTGTTAATCCATATAAATTGTTGCAATAAATAATACACAATTTCGTGCATAGACGAGATTATAGTGTGCATATATTACACATTTGACTGTTGCTGTCAAGACTTAGCATGCGTATATCAAACATTTGACTGTTGCAACGTATGTACAACAACGAAACACGCGTTCACGGTTACGACGATGACATTTGAAGCGTCCTTTTTAAATATTTCCATACAATATTAGTAATAAATACTAGTTATATAACTTGTATAGATATTAAATAAATACAATTTAGTGTAAATATTACAATATCTCAATCTTTCAGACCTACTCCACAACAGCAGTTGACATCGCAACTTATTGACACCTGCAGTGGAATCTGAATATTAATTTAAATAGATTATGTCGCATTATGTTTATATATGATTGCGTATTTATTCGCGACCAGGCAAAACTCAGATTATTATAGCAAACGAAAACCATTGCTACATTTAACTGACGAAGTCAAGCAGCTCTTTTCATTTGAATCAAGTAAAATAACTTCAATGTTTTCCCAAAGTTTTCCGTTGCCATCTTCACGCAAATAAGTTTTATGAGCTGAGAACCGATGTCCGTACGGATAATGGGAATTACTATAAACTTGTGTTCGATAACTATTCACTCTTGAAAACATTGCCGTAAAATAAGCTATTTATTTCCGTGTGTTTCCAGTTTGCTTTGTCACTTAAACGAGGCTTAATTCTGTCGGCGGCCTGAAATAACTTAGTACTACTTGATTCACTTTTATCACAGTGTCTATATATTATATAGGCATACTGTAATGTTTTTATGACAGTCCTGCGATATTTTCATAAGTTGCAAATGTATAATATCGACAAATTAGTTTGAATGTAATTTCTTGAATTGTTTTTATATCTTCTGCGTAACTAAATATTTTCGGTTTTGCTGTATAACGTTTAAAATGCACGAATGGTACAACATAATAAATGTGTTCTTCTTTCGCTTAGTTTACAATGAAAAATAGTTGCAATTACAATGATGACATAGCCATCTTTTGTCTTAGTTTGATAAAGGATTTAGATAATTTAGACGGAAATATATACTGGTTTGTTTTAAATCATTGTATTTTGAAAACTGAGCACACTATCCAATTGTTGTTTATAAAACACCACTTAATCCGCTTCTAAGGGTGTCGGTTATGACTACGGGCCTTTTATATTCTATTCTTTACTACTAATATTGTAATCTGGTTTGCTTTGGCCGATAACTAGCTGCACATTTTTAACTATTATGTAAGAATGGCAGGTATTAAATTAGTGTGAACTATTTTAGTGTTAAGTCGCCTTACCCTAAATGCTAATACGATCCAGTGATCTCAGGACTGGCCAATAATATCTTGGAAATATTGTGTAGCTACTGTTTGAAGCCGTAGAGTTGTTATTAAGAGTAATATACAAAATGTGTGGCGGATCAATTTCATTTGTCACTTATTTGTAAGTAGTAATACACAAGAAATAACCTACTCTACAAGTGTGTGGTTCTTGTTATCAAAATACTCAAGGAATATGATACATACGAATGCAATAGATCAGAGTCAGACATGCTTTCTACGACCGATAAAGTAATATACTTGACGGGGTGTTTATTGGGATAATTGTCACGAAGTGTTGTGTTTGGTGTTAAAGTTTCACAAAGCGAGAGACTAACGCACAATTTTATTTCACTACAATTAGATATATACATATTTGAAATGAGGTAAATGAAAATTTGAACATAAATATATGCATTTGTATTCATCAGAGGTAGCCGCTCTACCTCCCTATCGCGTCACCCACATGTCCCCACATGTCACACATAACGGCAAGTTGTTGAAGATTCTAACTTCTATGCGCGTGTATTCTTCAGCTGTCGATTTAAAGTTTCTCCTATAAACGCGGTAAAGATTAACACAAATTATGAGTTGTTGTAAAAATGTTTAAAAATGATGAATATAGGAACATAGAAGCAACGTTCTTGCACAGTTCGCTAATAACTGTTTATCGTGTATTTGTTTAGACAGTGAGTAATGTTCTGTAGTTCATTTGGAGCGGGAAGTTGTTTGTTTAATTGTTTCCTTGTGATAAGACAAGAGTTTCTAGTTTATCCCTCGCCTGATAAAAATACTCGCCAAAATATTTGCGAGACCACCGAAAAATAATCCCAAAAGTGGTCTCTATTATTTTAAACATAATGTTTCCTTTGTTTCCTCATTCTACTTCTGAAAATTAGTTTTTAAATTGGACGAACATACAATATAGTGTCTTGATAAATCACCAGACGGATATAAAATCAAGGAAACAGTATCGAACTATGATGCAATAATAACAAAACACAATCTACAAAAGTGACAACACCAATAATACTACGCAAATATATTCTGGGCATGCGAGATGTATTGTTTTGTGTATTGTTGTTGAGTGTGTTGATGTATCGTGGATGTAATGAGGCTAATCTAAAGTACGACTTGCTGCCATGCAAATATACGGACCAGCCTCAGTAAGAGTATTGGATTATTATTAAGTTGACAATAGTTGTATAATAATATCAGGTGAAATCTGTTATTATTCGGTGTTCAAATCTTCCATCTGCTTGACACGATCACTTGTCTTCATAGCGCCTTCTGTCTTCCGCAGTCTAGTCGATTCTATTAATCAATATATTCTATTTTATTATGGAAAGGCTCTACTTTCAATATTCTTGATTTGTTTTTGAAAAACTTGAATTTAATTTTACTTATTTTACTATAGAATGTTGATAATAAGTAAGTAATGTTGAATTATAGGAATATTATTACACAATCTTTGGGTTTTCTAGCCTGTAGATGTTGAGTAGATTCCAAGATTTATCTGCCAAATTGGCAGCTTTCTCAAACGAGTCTCTAGAAAGCTGTCAACATGGGTAGCGAAACGTCGAGCATCACCTCAACAGCGACACGACGCAATAACCCCTATGTGATGTGAGTCCACGCCTGAATGCGTAGGCTTAAGCCTTATTGAGTTCTATTGTAGTTGTAGTAGAGGATATGAGAAGGGAGCCTAAAATAAGTGTTGCACACTGTTTGTTTTCATATGACAAAAGCACGTCATTTATTATAGGTAGTGGAGTGAGAAGTCGTTATACATTGGCGTATGATCTGTGTCATTTCAAACGTTCCTTTATGATTGTGATCAAAGTCTTTCAATAAAATTACAGAAATAATAAAAAGTTTTAAACAAGTTTTGCTCGTAATACGTCCATACAACTAAATAACAACAATGATTGTATTTCATTCATTTGCCGAGCTTTGTAAATATTTCAATTGTTTTTTTTTTGAGAAATTTTTATATTTGGATTCATTATTGTGTTAATTCAATAATTCATACATTACCGCGTTCAAATTTGAGTTATTCTTAATTAAGTAAAAATAGACTAGATATTATTCTCTCGTGCCGCTCAAAGCGACAGTCAGAGATTTTTGTATTCAAATGTGACGACACGCGCTCTTTTGTATTTTTGTTTACCGTAATGTATGAGTTATGTTTAGAAAATGCTTCAGTTCAAGATAAGTGTAAGAGTTTCAGGCCAATTCATTTTTTATCCGGAAATATCCGAAATTAATTTTGGGTTTCATTTTCAAATCGGTGAAGATTTGAAAACTTGAATTCTAAAATTACAATCTATGGATTTTAAAGAATTAAAATTCAAAACATAAAAATTTCCAATAAAAACATAGTGAAATATCTGCACGTTAACAGTGGTATTATTTAAATAAGTATCCATGAACATTTAACTAAACGCAACAATCTAAACATATCTAGCCAACAAAGTCACAGTGTGCGGAATGTTCTGAAGACTGAAACCCCTGAACTGGTCGGCTGCTAAACTCTACCTGGGAAGGTCTCAACTACAGGGTGAACAAACATCGCGACCCGAAAACATTCCGAGGTAGAATTCCGCGGCCGGCCACAATCTTTACATTCTGTCAGGGCTCAAGCTTTTGTATTTTAAACTTAACACATGTTTTATTTTATGGATCTTATTGTAAAAATCTCGGCGTTTTTCATTATATTTTAAACCTAAATGTGTGACGATGAAAACCAAGAACTGTGTGCTAAGAAACTTGCGAATACCTGGCGCGGCTGTCTAGCACCGACGCTTGTAGACTACAAGCCTCGGTCTTACACAGACCCGCCTTGTATCGTGAATGGTAAGGGTACTCTTAAATGGTATTATTGTATATACTGTATGAATACTTATCAATGGTTCCAATAATCTCAGGATTGGCGAACATATCAGATTAACCTCGTTAACTTGTCTTTTTCTGGTTCACATGTTCTTGTTAACTGTTCAGTTTACACTTAAATTATCACACACGATTCCATAGGTTTGAAAAACATTCTTATCGGGGAAATGATCCACATATGGTGAACTGAAACGGTGAAAATAGATAATTTTGTTCACGTTACTTCTCACAAATAGAAGGGTGATATTAAAAAGAACTTTGAGTGTTCCACATTTAGTTTAACAGGAAATAAGCTAACAACAATGGAAATCCCCACAACGCATACATGGATTTCATACTCAATTCCACGGAACAATCATTTTTTTAATTTAACACTGGAAAATTTCAATTTTTTTTCCTTTAAAATTCACTTGTCGGTTGTTTTCTGTTTTCCTAGGTGGAGTGGAGTGTATTGTGTTGTATTGAGAGACAGTGGGTTGAGATCCTACCTTGGAGGCAGAGACAGCCGCTCTCCCGTCCACAGGTACCGCCAACACCCGCCGTCGTCCCGCGGTATCTGCTATCCGCTATCCGCTATCCGCATCCGCCGTGGGGACTCACTCGTTGTAAGACTGGCTCGCTCAATCCACGCAACGCGGGCTCAAATCATAGACGTAACAAATTGTATGACTCTAGTCCATCCAAAGAGAACATAGGACATTTTGCACACGAACAATAATGTCTTTATAATTATTAATCTTATTACTATATACAAATGGTGGTGGTTACATTAAGTTCGCTGGAGTGTCTTGACTACGTCACTTCCATATACGTAAAAACTCCCATACAACCACGATACCTCCAACGAGCAGAACTAGAGTTTTTTTGTTTCGTTTCTAACGTACTATATTTACAAATTTGTAAGTCTTATTTTTAAAAATTCGTAAGTTTGTTTGTTTGTTTGTTGATAAATTGAAGACACGTTTGAGGCTGTTGAAGTAGTCTTTTGTTTTTGCACACATTTATTTCAATCGCCAACAAAGTTGTTCGTTTATCAGGTGTTCGTCTGTCTTCCGAGGCCTCGATGCAAGTCGGTGCTATTTACAATAAAAAAATGTTTTATTTTTTCAAATTTACAAAAATGTTCTTTTCCGGATCATATTCTTAAAGTTGAGAATGTTTTCGAGGGGGGAAAATCACTTTGTAACTCGATAACGTGAAAGTCGTATTGAAAACCACGAGGAAATATCACATAAACTGAGGAGCCGTGTTCGTTTAGGCCTAAAAGGCGGGACAGAGATTCAGCCGGAATGTGTCCCGAGTCTGGCCGTGTTTTTCAGTCTCCGTTCTCGCCAGACACAGCCAAGCTGGATTTTAACATAATTATGCAGTTTGTAATCCAGTTAGGAAGATGTTAAAATTCAAATATGGCTGCCCATCTCCTGCGCCGTCTGCATAATAATTAATTGATTAATTATTCAAACACAGTTTATAAGCTTTGTTTGTTTTTATAATTCCGAATATAAAGCGATTCCAACAGAAATCAGAGTATTTGTTTTCGATTTTACGTAGAAACCCAGTTGGTTTTGAACGTCGATATAAGAACGAGATAAGGATTTGGAAGCGTCAAGAAACAATGGCCACAAAGTATCGCGGTTTTCGAGGACTTTCACACGCTTTCATTGTGTTCTTCCAAGAAAGGTGGAATTATGAAGGGTGTCGCAAGGTTCTTGAGGTATTGTTCTTAAAGGCGCACGAGGCAGGATCCGCGTCCAGGACCTCAAGGATACGTTAGCGAGTTACAAAGACATCTTTACCGTCGAAAGTGGTTCCGTTTTACAACCCCGGAAAAGTCATTGCACGGACTGCGACCAATGTTAGTGCGCCGCCAAGGACTGGTGACTGGGCATCTGAGGGCTGAGCATGGGTGGACTGTGACTGTGTGAATGCTGGCCCATGGGGGAGCCATGCATGTCCTGGTGGTGGTATTGGTGGAGGCCATGTGGAGGTCCCTGCATCTGCTGACCGTCCATCATCCCATCGGGACCTCCAAGTGTGTTCGGAGGAGTCATCCTCTTCTCCTTCTGCCTCCTGTTGCAGAACCACACTCTGACGACCTCCTTCTCCAGCTGTAAACTGTCGGCCAGGGCAGTTATCTCCTGGGCCGACGGCTTCGGCTGCTTGTGGAAGTGTTGTTCGAGGGCCCCTTTCACGGACACCTCGATACTCGTCCTCTTTTTCCGTTTCCTCCCTTGCGCGGCGATCTTGTCGATGCTCGTCGGGGACCCCGTCGTCGAGTCCGCCTCCTCCAGCCACTTCTGCAGCAGCGGCTTCAGCTTACACATGTTCTTGAAGCTGAGCTGTAGCGCCTCGAAGCGACATATCGTGGTCTGCGAGAAGACGTTACCGTAGAGGGTCCCCAGGGCTAAACCCACGTCCGCTTGCGTGAACCCCAGCTTGATCCGGCGCTGTTTGAACTGCTTGGCGAAGGCTTCTAGGTCGTCGGAGGTCGGGGTGTCTTCCTCGCCTCCCGAGGGGTCGCGGTTGTCGTTGTGCGGGTGGACGTGGTGGTGGAGAGGCGAGGGGCTGTGGTTCTGCATCTCCCGCAGCGAGTGGTGGAGCTGTGGGGATGTCTGGTGGTGGTGGGCGAGCATGCCGTTCATGGCCGCATGGTACGCGGCGCTGTGGTGCTGTAGGGGGCTGCCGGCGCCGTTGTTGGAGCTGGGGATGTAGTGGGCCGAGGACACAACAGGCGCGTGCCAAGAGTTCATGGACGCCTGATGTTGCTGCGCCCGGTGCATCGGCACCTCGGAGTGCGACGGTTTGATGTCCACGGAGGTCTGATGGGGGTGGTGGTGGTGTGCGTGGTGAGGGTGGTGCATCCCCGCGGCCATGGTCGCGGCCCAGGGGTCCGTCGGCGTCGGCTGCAGCGACACCCAGGGGTTGTGGGTCGCCGTCAGACTCACGGGGTTCCCGTTGGGCGAGTTGCTCGGGTGGTGGTGATGGTGATGGTGATGGTGCTGGGACCCGGGGGGCATGTACTTCATCTCGCTGTTGGTGTTGGCCGACTCACTGCGCGGAGACGAGCTGTGGTACCCCCCGATACCCGCGTTCACAATGTTCATACCTGAGTTGCCGCCACCCGTGTCCAGGTCCGAGGACAGACCCGTACTGACCGGCATGTACGTCGTCGTCGCCATCCTAAACAACCTCCCCAACATACGTCTAATCCGAACACGACATTACCACACTTGTTATAAACTAACCCGGAGAAAAAACACTGTCACGTATCACATAGCGTTCGGTGTCAACAAGCTCGGCGGCGTGCGGGGGTGGGGGGTGGGGGGGTGGTTCTGCGCCCGCGCGCTCTCACCCGGACATTTCGCACTCGCACACTCGCACGCACTCGTCCGCGGGTAGGTAGGTACTCACTCGGTATTCCCGGAAAAAAGAAAAATGAAAAAAGTCACCGACGATGGAATGAGAGACTGCGATGTCGCTGACGAAGACTCGGTTACGTTGTTTTCCCCTTCGGTCCGTTGACAAACACACAAACTGTATCAAAAAATGTTCGCCCTCATGGGTTATGCATGTGCAACCACGACAGCCAACTCGACTACTGAAAGCCGCCTCGATGTTTGCGAGACCTCTGCCGTACAAGGTCTTGTCCGCCGGCCCCCCACCCCTCTCCGCATCCCCTCCTCGTACGCCGCGCGCTCATTGGTTCGCGCAAGCCGCGTGACGTCACGACGCCTGGCCTCCTATTGGCTCGTCCGGCCCCCAGGGCGCCGAGAGGGGGGGGGTCGCGACAGACGAGCGGGCTCCCAGACATTTCATGAACAGATCTGACGAGGGACAGTTCAAGTGATTTACAACAGCTTTAAGGAGAGGAAAAACGTGGAAATAAACTTATCACGGCGAATTTTGATTATGAGTCCAAGGAATTGGTGGGAAACCCAACCTTGGTTGCACTGCTCGTGTGTGTGTGGGGGGGGGGAGGGGGGGGGGGGGCACTTAGGTTTGGCTTTCTATCACGACCAGTTAAAGAGGATGGGCCACGAAAATCTGCACGACTTAACCTCTTGCAAATCCGACGGGAATAAACCCAACAGTAGTAGTAATACTAGTACTAGTAACTAATTATTAAATAGCGGTGAGTTACCACTTATCATGACCATCATGATATTAAAAGTAGCAATAGTAATATGAAGGAAGTAAACAATGGTAACTGTCACATCCAGTAAAGATGGCCAATTGAAAAACGCACACAAATATGCCTCATGGTTCTCCCCATAGCCATAAGTGCACTTGTTATCTAGTTATTTAGATCTACAGGTTTTGTTATTATAAATGAAATGTCAATACACATTTTTATGTTTCATTAACTTTCAGAACATTAATAGCTTGAAATTATGTTTAGGTTTCATCATCTCCTTTTCATCAATCCTAACTGAATACACAAATACAATATTGATGAAAATAACCCCCTCATAATACTAACTGAATAGGCCTGCACAAATACAACAATGATGAAAATAACCCCCTCATAATCCTAACTGAATAGGCCTGCACAAATACAATAATGATGAAAAAATAACCCCCTTATAATACTAACTGAATACACAACTACAATATTGATGAAAATAACCCCCTCATAATACTATATGAATACACAAATACAATATTGATGAAAATAACCCCCTCATAATTCTAACTAAATACACAACTACAATATTGATGAAAATAACCCCCTTATAATACTTACTAAATACACAACTACAATATTGATGAAAATAAACCCCTCATAATACTAACTGAATACACAAATACAATATTGATGAAAATAAACCTCTCATAATACTAACTGAATACACAACTACAATATTGATGAAAATAACCCCCTCATAATACTAACTAAATACACAACTACAATATTGATTAAAATAACCCCCTCATAATACTAACTGAATACACAACTACAATATTGATGAAAATTACCGCCTCATAATACTTACTGAATACACAACTACAATATTGATGAAAATAACCCCCTCATAATACTAACTGAATATACAACTACAATATTGAAGAAAATAACCCCCTCATAATACTAACTGAATACACAAATACAATATTGATGAAAATAACCCTCTCATAATACTAACTGAATACACAAATACAATATTGATGAAAATAACCCCCTCATAATACTTACTAAATAGGCCTACACAAATAACATAATTATGAAAAAATAACCCCCTCATAATACTTACTAAATAGGCCTACACAAATAACATAATTATGAAAAAAAAAAACCCTCATAATACTTACTAAATAGGCATACACAAATACAATAATGATGAAAATATAACCCCTCATACTAACCGAATACACAACTACAATATTGATGAAAATAACCCCCTCATAATACTTACTGAATACACAACTACAATATTGATGAAAATAACCTCCTCATAATACTAACTGAATACTCAACTACAATATTAATGAAAATAACCCCCTCATAATACTAACTGAATACTCAACTACAATATTAATGAAAATAACAACCTAATACTACAAATTTTTAGAAGATGGTAGTATACTAATGGAAATATTGTACACAAGAATAAAACTTTGTATTTAAAGGTATGAAGTATGAAGATTCACTTCAGGTTTATTTTTCCCGAACATTTCTTTTTGACAGGTCAGGGGTGAGGTATAGGGGGAGGGGGGGGGGGGGGGGGCAAAACAAAAAAGCATTATTAACTTAAAAGTGGAATCAACGTAATTTATCGATTTCACTTAGCATAATTTTTAATACTCTTCAATGGGTAACTTAATTTCTAATGTGTTATTTAAAATGAGTTATCAATAATAATCGGGATAAAATACAGATTTAATCAAAAATTAATTCCGAGGATAAGGAGAAGAATGATTGCGGTATAAACTATAAAGAAAGGGGCGCAAGTTTAGAGGAGACTGAATTAGTTCGCCTTCACCGATACAAGATTACTTACGGCAATGTGTTTAGTAGACATAAGCCTATTTGTGTTTGATAAACTGCCTAGTAAGTCGTATTTGCATGAAGCGGACTGGGTTAAAACGTTTTGAGAATATTTTATAGACATATTATAAAATATCACCTGTTATCATTAATTGATGTACATTTTAATTTCCATGCCCTGAAATATAACTCAAAACAAAGTGCGTATTATACGAATTAGAATTATTTAGCATACAAATTAGACAAATAGCCAACACTTTTTTAGCCTGGGTTCGTATTGTATGTGATCAACATAATTATGACTCTAAATCTCTCGGTTTGTTTGTATTGCCCGCACACGATAAGTGTAGACATCCGATTAGTTTACTCAAACAACGTCAGTGAGAAAATAACCCACTTATTGTTGGGTATATGATTTATTTAATTACACATTGTGTATGCTACACGGTTCTATAATACATACGGGAAGATATTAAATATCACAACCCATTAAATAAGATAATAATAGTAATATTATGTATACAATGAAACAAACAATATTATGTATAACATGGATAAGTAGCTTATACAAAGTACAATGATAGAGGAATGCACCAATTTTTAGAAACATCGATTTTTGTTTTGGTTAGCTTTAAATAAGTTTGTGGGATGGCGAAAGGGGGGCTCCCCCCCCCCTTGTTTACTTCTAACCCCCGAGTCTGAGGTTCGTAAATAATTATTAGAGTAAAATTACTAGAAGCACTTTATTTATAAGTAATCTTGATCTTTATAGATATTGTTTGCTGAATATTCGATTATAGGTAAGTGGGTGGGTATTGAAACAAATAAATATGAACACACAAGAAATAATGAATTGGAAAAGCGAGATATACAAATCACC
The DNA here is from genome assembly GCA_945910005.1 of Isoperla grammatica. NCBI lineage: Eukaryota > Metazoa > Arthropoda > Insecta > Plecoptera > Perlodidae > Isoperla > Isoperla grammatica. The sequence goes on from OX246748.1 coordinate 1,547,880, forward strand.
TGACAATGTTTTTATGAAAACAATAATGAGTAGGCCTTATTCATTTTTAACAATAGGACATTTTCAAAAGAACTCAGACATCAAAATATCAAGGGTGGAAATGGTATTTTTAATTCCGGAATAATTAAGAATTTTGATTATAGAATAGTGTTCATATTAATAACTTAACAGGCTATGTTTGCCAATTGTTAATTACACAAACGCGTATTTTCCTTGTTGATAGTCCAGGTATGAGTAAGAGTGTAATGTTTGTGTTAGCAACCAGACCCTATAATAGTCATGTAAATTATACAGACCACCTATTTCAGCCGGCCAGAATATTTTATTCATACAAAGACATATTTTAATTCAATTTTTTGCCAGACTGACTTGAAAAAAAAACACATTTGAAATTCAGTTGAGCTGATTGTTGGCCGCAGTCAATTGAACAACAACAAAAAGGTACCTGCTTGAAACTGGTTGTATTAATGACGTGTGTGCGTACACTAAATGCATCACTTCATTGAGAGTACTAATTAAATGATGGGTGTATGCGCGCGCAGCCGCTTTATAAACCGCGTCTACACTTCAAACCCGTGTTCTGCCCATTCACAAATACACCTTATTATAATAAACCCAGCCGTGCTATATAGAACGTCTGGTTATTTTTGTGTACCCCTAGCGCTTTGATATAGGTATTCGTTTAACTAGTACAAGCATTTAATAATTATTAATAATTAATTATTTCGCTGTCTGAGTGCGGATTAGAACCGGTCCAGTGTCCAGTGTGACTCTACCAGTCGTACGAGTCGACTATAAATGCCAACCCTCAACCATCTGTAATTTTTTAAAGTATACATTATAATTATTATTGTTATTATTACTACTGATTAAAAATTTCTTAATATTAGATTATACAATTAATATTATTTGTGTATTCACTCATAAATATGCCTAACTATTGTAAATAACTATTGTAAAATATACATAAAATTAGTATAATTATACGGTTATTTTCGATTACTATGATTGTACCTATTTTGAAGGCCTACTAAGGAACCGTGTATGCGATAGCGTGTGTGTTTTCGCCTGTACACACTGCGTACGGTAGTCAGTGCTCTGAGAGCGTTGATATTCTGAGCGGGAAGCGCTGCACAGTAGTTAGTTAGCTATTCACGTGTTGCTCCCACCGACTCAGCTGCCGGAGTAGAGAGAACAGTTTACTTTATTCATTGAGTAAGAGTGTAATAGTCTTATAATTGCTGCGCGCGCAAGTATTAGCATAGCTGTTGGTTGATTGGATCGCGTGGCCACAGACAATCCGCAGGGTTGACAGATGTTCCCGCTAAACATTAATTCATCACAGTTTTTTGACAAAAGTATAGTTTAATTATAGACGGCTAATGCTAATGTAATATTCAACAGACTGGGCAAACAGGGATTGGGTTGTCGTTGTAGGGTCGAAATGGACCCTGCCAAGAGCGAAACCTTCGGACCTCACTCAAATTTGTATTTTATTTAATTATAATTTGTGTCACTGGGTAAAGATTATAGGAAATGTAAATTGTTACGGTCGAAATGGACCTTGCCATGGGCGAAAACCTTCAGCTCTCACTCTTTTTTTATATTTAATCACGTTAATATTACAATTCTGTAGAGTATGTCCCAAAGTTGTCATGAACAACCATTTAAAATCAATTATGAATTAAATGATAAATACTGGGCTTGGATAAGCTAGCATCGCGAATTTTTTATTTTCGGTTTCAATTTTTGCCAACACACAACGATCTTACGAAAGTGAATTATTTTTTATATCTTCGACTAGCGTTCTGTTTGTTTTTTACACGAAAAAGTGATGGAGATGGTGGCTAAAGCACCTCAAAGATTTTGTAAATAAATCACCAGTCAAATAAGTACTCGTAAAAAATACGGTTTGAGTATATTCCGTGGAAGACATGTCGATAACTTTTAGCGGCCTATAATAATAGTGCAATTAGATATCAGGATACCTCGATCACGTTATTGAACTACATCATGTGCTGCAGCTGGCGAACTTAATATATCGTCACCACACTTAGGGTCGTATATAACTTTCTACTAGGTCAAAATATCTTTAAAGTAGGTCGATATTTTATTCTTCTCATGAAAACGACTTTTCTATTCATAAAACGTAATCGACTGCATAGTATTTAAATAAATTTAAGGTGATATTATCTTTTCAGAATAAAAGTTTGTGAAACAAAACCATTGACCGTCTCGTGTGTGTTCTATGGGGGGGGGGGGGGGGGGGGGTAACTTTGATATTATTCAGTTTATTATTGACAGATGATTCAACCCCTTGGCACCACAGGGTGAACTTTACTTGGCATTGTTGGAGTAAAACATTACAACTAAGTTATCCTCAGAAGAATGTATGTGTACGATGTACGAGGTTTGCGATACATATTTCCTCCAAGGAGTCTTCACACTCACAGTTGTCCGCTGCCCAACCCGCGACCCCAAACATCCAGTCAGGTAAACGATGTCACAAGACTGACCTTGCTTCACGCTAGATTCGCACAAGATTTCACTTTTACTACTCGGCTGTCCCCCCTCTTGGGCTGGGTCGACTGCTAACGGTCCGCGGTCCGTCTACTGGGGGTCTGGCCTGCCCCACAAGACACCGCGCCGTGACAATGAACTACCCTCAAAGTGGGGTGACAGCACCTCAGGTGTCCAGCGCGCTACTCGCAGAGCAACAAACATTGACCGCGAGCCTGACAGTGACGAGGGTGTCCAGAAGGTCAGGGACCGATGTGGGGAGACGTGCTAGGTAAATAAATATCACTACAATGATAGAAACGAAGCAAATATCTTGTACGAATACACGTAGGGTGTATATACTGTATACAGAAGCCCAGCGGTATAATATTGCGATTCTATCACAACTTTAGCGGGATTATGTTCACTTATCTACACTACATTGCCACAGTACGAAATAATATCCTATACTCATACACGGATGATTAGATAACCCTCAAAATGCATTTTATAAGCATTTTTTGCACATTATACAGCTAAATTATAGCGAACATTCTTAACCGTAAAATAACGTGATGGATCTAAATAATCGTGTTATCGTTGGCGAAATTATGTAAAATATAAACCGTGCAATATGTGGGAAAGAAATACCAACCTATATAATGTTGAAGAATGTAGGAATTTGACGCACGCAATATGCTGCGGGGGTGCGTTTGGTGGGTGCTTATGCCCGGTGGAATGTGCCCCCCCCCCCCCCCCCCCGCGGAATGTGCAAGTGCCTCCAACACATGTCCAACCCAAGGCGCTTACGCCCAACGCAATCAAACCCGACGCACAAAAAAATCCTTTTCGTCAATTTCATTCCGTCGATAATTATAGAAAATTTTCCGAAAACCATCATCCACAATTTTTTCCCCCTTCTTTCGCCTAAGTGGTTTTGAATCGTTTGAGACAGATTGCAGCATCTCATCTGATGTGGTCTGTTGTGCCTTGGGCTGGTCCTACCGTCTTGGGCTCCTGGCAGACGCCATATGGCGCGTACACGCACACGCACACGCACGCGACACTAGCGCGGCTTCCGGGCTTCGGGGGTACCTCCGCAACGAGGACGCTACCCCGTTTGGCCCTAGGGTAGCTCTGCCCTTCGTACGAGGTGATAGACAGTGCGGCATCCTGGGAGGGGCTTTGCCACGTGCATTCATATTTGATAGATAGATATTTTGAAAAGCTTCTACTTTAACATATCTTTCTGTTTTTTGTTTCTCCCTCCCTTATTCTTTTTCTGTGTAGTGTAGAGATATAATATACATAGATGTTACTTTCCCTTATCACATTTGTTAAATATTTTATACTTCCTACTTGTTTTGTTCTTCTATTGGGTGGATTTATATAATTCTTTCTTATCTCCGTCATTGTCCAATGTTATCTTCTTCTATATAGTGAGTGTTGTGTTATTTTAATTTTTATTTCTATTTTATTTTATTTGGTTTGTTGTTTTTATTGTTGTTCCGTTGTGAGTTGTATAGTTGTACTATAACTAAATAGAATAATTATTTATTGGAGAAACACTCTAATAAAATGTATTATTAAATAAATATAAACACAAAAATAAATTAATAAAATAAAATAGCACTCTCGTCACATTCACCTGCCAGGAGTCCCTCAGTGTCGCATTGTTGCCAAGTTGCCTCATGACGTCACAGAATGACGTCACCACACAGTCAGCGTGATTGTCACAAGAGCCCTTATCTCAGTGGAGCATCGATTCAGCGCGCGAGCAGGGGTCAATGTTTTCAGCTCTGACACCTGCCAGACTCCCCCCCTTCGCATAACTTTAGGAACACTCCATAAAAATGCGTTTTCGTATGCAAAATCCTGCGAGCGCGTAAGACGTGGACTCGGCTGTGCGTAACTCATACTTCGAGCCGACGCGGCCGATGCAGGTGAAGTGGCTCCACTGAAATAACTGACAGTATAAGTGACAATGAACAATGATAATGACAATGACAATGTGAAGTGACAGTACTTTCTTTTAAGTTAAAACACTTGAGCTTTCGTGGCCCGGATTAATGTTAATACATTAACATTAATAAATTAAACCATAATAATGTGGAATCAGTGGCGTAGCGGAAGGCCCCGCAAACCCCGCAAGGCGGGGGGGCCCGATGATATAGATCGTATTTTATGAAAATTTCAAATAAGACAACAAATTAATTAAAATGTATTTTAAATAAAATTACAATTACAATACAATTACAAACGTTCCAGAATTGCAGTTGGAGGATCAAAACGTAAGTTATTTGATTTATCAATAGCCTACTTAAAATGTATCATAATTGTTGTTGTTGTTGTTGATGATATAATTAATATGTTATTATGGTTTTAGTAGATAAATGTATACATTATTATTACGTCGCGTGGAACTGGTGGATATGGGGGGGGGGGGGGGGTTGAAAATAAGATCAAACGTAAATATGTTGCCATGTATGCTGTGAACTGTAACTCGACATGACGACAAAACAAATTGACGCACATAAACTACATTGTTTCGGTATTACATTCAGCTCACCACTTTTTCCTAAAACGCACCAAATGCACTCTAAAAACCTGCTTTCAAAATTTTTTGCCTGCGGCGCTTTTCATGGGCTCCGCCCCCCATACCCCCCGTGCTTGATCCTACCATGTTCAATGGCCAATGTCGCGGGGGGGCCCCCGACTTCTGCGCTACGCCACTGTGTGGAATAGATATGTGTGGTTTTATAATTATATAATTTACAACTACTTTTGTAAAAAAAAGTATTTGCAATCAGTTTAAAATGTGCCTTATTCGGGATTCGTACCATCCTCCCTTGGCTCTGGTGGCGCGTGACGACCCCACGCAATGCGTGTGCGTGTGTTGCCCCCTGGGAATGTCAAAGGGCCTGTGATGTGAGTGAGCCCCCAATACAAGGTGTATGTGAGTATTATCAATGCAAATTGCCATTAGACCCGTATCGAGTTGTAAGAGCGGCCGCCAGGGATCGCGGGCGGAAAGCGCGTGTGCGTGTGTCGCCTCTTTGTACACAGCCCTCTACACTCTACACTCACACGGCGATACTGACCTCCGACCTCTAATATTGTTTCTAGACTGTTGGTGGCGGCGCCGGGTACACCAGTCATTAAAACATTTCCCCTGGAATATTGTTTCTAGACTGTTGGTGGCGGCGCCGGGTACACCAGTCATTAGAACATTTCCCCTGGAATATTGTTTCTAGACTGTTGGTGGCGGCGCCGGGTACACCAGTCATTGAAACATTTCCCCTGGAATATTGTTTCTAGACTGTTGGTGGCGGCGCCGGGTACACCAGTCATTGAAACATTTCCCCTGGAATATTGTTTCTAGACTTTTGGTGGCGGCGCCGGGTACACCAGTCATTAGAACATTTCCCCTGGAATATTGTGTCTATACTTTTGGTGGCGGCGCCGGGTACATCACTCAATACATTTCCCCTGGATTTATGAACACATTTTGTTTGTGTCTCTTATTTTCAGTGTATTTATTCATTTTTCTTTCTTAGACCTCATTCGCATTAATGTTATTTAAATTATTGAAACGTTTTACTAATTTCCTACTTTACTTCTTCTTTGTTTTTACCTGTTCTTTCTCTTTCCAAATCGAATTATTTTGTTTTTAACGTAGTTTGTCCTGCTTATAGTTTCCTTTCGATTATCAGTGAATAGCCTGAATAAATGCAATATAATATACTTATTGTTATCAATTATAAAAAATATGATTTTATTTATATTAATTTTATACCTGCAATTACGTAGTGGAAATTATTCAAAATCGTTTCCAATTATTCTTGTCGATAAATGTGATGCTAACACGTCGTAAACACGTTTAAACATGTCCTCGAGCCGAGACACGAGTGGGTCAGGTGTTCGCAATGCATGCCGGGACAACGTACGCACGTCCCACCCTACTCACGACGTACTGACTGTTGTGGGAGTGTTCTGGCCACGTGTTACTAGGAACCAGTGTACATTCTATCCAACAAAAAGTAGAATAGACGTGTGTAAATATTCATGTATGAATAGGCTGCAATACACTTATAACAGTCTATCTATCTTAAACATAAACCTAGATCTTAACTTTAATACTCTAGCAACATTTAAATCTGTTTTACACGACACTATTGTTGACTCCTAAACACACACATACTCACACACCCACACACACAAACACACATTCACACCCACGCAAACAATTCACGCACACACACACATAAAATAGTAGTGTATGTTTTTGAATATCAAGTGAAGTGATTTTTGTTCTTAGTTTTAAATTTATGTGTAATTTAGTTAGTTTCTAGATTGTTAATTGATAAGTTGACATATTACATTTGCACTAGTGGAATAATTTTCTGTTGCAAATAAATACTTAATAATAGAATATCAAGCATTGAATCAGCTGTGGCGCGAGGGTTATGAGGACGGCCGCTAGGTAGCAGCACTGCACGAGCAGCGCGGTACAGTCAAAGCGCATCGCAATAGACCCTTGCCTGATTTTAACTGTCACCAAAGATTAGACTGTCTAATCTTTGCTGTCACATTTACTGTTCTTCTTGCTTTGTATAAGTTTTTAATATTTTGAAAGTTTGGTTTTCCGCGGTCTGGAATAGTTGCATGTTATATATATTTATTGTACATATTACATAATGTTGTGGTTTTTTTTATTTGAATCATATAATATATAATATTATTTTATAATTTTACACGTTAATATAATCAATTGAACTCAACCTTTGGAGTTCTCATCATACGGAAGACGTTCAGAGTTATAAGGGTGCATTGATTATTTGATTGGGGGGAATCTTGTTGTAAGTCTTTGATGCACTGAAATATCCCAAGCACCATTCAATCAGATAAAATATGATAACATGAAATTTAATACATATACAGCCATATAGTTAAGTTTTTTTTAAATTTCTGAATTTAACAACACACCCCCCCACGATAGTTTCTGCAATATAAATCTGAATTAATTATAAAGTTTTTTTATTAAATCTGCCAGAGACCATTATTTGTTCCTGGCATGCGACTTAACTTAACTTATTGTGCGTATTAGCTTTCTTACTTAGAAAACTGATGCTTACATCGATAGGATAGGAGAGCGATCTACCATATTATGTTTGGAAACAGACCTAATGAAGCCCGCGAGAATCGGGTGGGAATCGATCCCTCGCCCCTCGCATCGTGTCCCGAGCGCTGCCGCCGAGCCACCCTGGCCGCAAAGAATGCCGGGACCCGACCAGCTCCACAGGTGATCAGCCGTGAAACACCTGCTGCGGTGGCGCGGACAGTGACGGATGCCGGAACTACAGATGACAGATGACAACCCCAAAGAGCTTAGAAGCAAGGTGCGCAGTAGTCTGTACAAAGCTCTCAGATGTTCATAACTGACGTTGTACTGGCCGCTACTGTAGACCAAGAAGTCGATATCTTTTTGACTATTCACTGTTCTTTACCACAAAAAATTAAATTGCAATATTTTGAAAACAACTTCGGTTTTCTTCTACGGCACAACTCAAAAATTGCCTCCCTTGCCAACCAGCTGAAGATGTGTCAACATTCTACTGGAAGACAGGAAGATAAACCCCAACATTTGGTGTTTTACAACGTACTCGACATAACGTCGGCCGATCGCCGGGGTCGCCTTAAGGGAGTCCAAAATACGTTTGGATCGCCAAGAAGACCTCAAATGTGAAGAAGTGTGATAAAGTATGAAGAGGACGGGCGATGAATGAAGGAATGACAGGAGATGCCGAGAGTCCTCTTTGCTTTGTGGTCTACTCCGGCCACCACGAGGATGGACCCACCTCGACCGGAATAGATTCAAATTAATTCAATTTTATTTTATTTCAATGGGAAGTGGAAGAGGAAAATAGTAGCCTAAGATTATAACACATGCAACATATGATCCAGACAGGACGTGTCGTGTATTGGGGTTCAAGAGTTGCACAGATTGACGACGTAGCCCGTAGACGTCGTCAACCTTCACTCCTGATCGATGTCATCACTTCGATCAGTCGCGCTTATTAATGATCGACTTCCTGGCCAATGTTTTGTTTGTCTCGTTGAAGGTCAACGCTGGGTTGGAGGTCAACGTTTGGTTGGAGGTGATCGTATTAATACGCAATAGAGGTGCATGATAGCGAGGCTTCGACTAGAGGTTGGCTCTATGCATACGCAGAGGACGTGATAGAGGGAGAGGGGAATAGAGAGAGAGAACAATAGAGTACGGAGAGTACGGAGCGAGTACACGTCAAAATTTGAGTTCATTATTCAAAATTCTATGTAAATGTGTTTATGCATACGGTATGATTTTTGACAAAAAAAGTCAATTTGATTAATAATTAATATTGATATAGAAATTGTGGTTGGTAAATTGTAAATATTATAATTTATTTACATAAATCAGTTACATTATTAAATACAGATTGATTTATCGCACACAATTATTTAATGTCAGTGTGTTTCCAAAATGAGAAAAAGTTGTAAATATATTTATGTATCTATGTTTTGTTTAATTATTATTTTGAATTCTTCTGAGAGCAGAAAATTCTTTCCTTTAGAACCAAAAGCTGCTGTGCTGGGCACCCTTAATAACGCAAAGCCGTTAGAAAGAAAGATACCACCACCCGTGAAACATGTCACTGAGCCGATGTCGGTCCTACTTTCAGCCGCGTCCTTGAGCTCTTATCTCTCGCGTCGGTAACTTGTCTAACAACCTGTCAACAAAGGCAAGGAAGTCAGATCGCCTTCCATCTTGCAGCTGAAATATCTTCGCCGACAAAGCCCTCAAACCGTCTTCACCCAAAACACGATTGCGTTAAGTTATGAGGCTGCCTTGCACGTTGCGGGCTGAGCGATAAGAGATGGTGTGATAGCGGTGCACGAAGGACCTCCGCGTCCTTGAGGACTCGACGTGATAACCGGACAGGACACCCAACAGCAGACACTCATATTTGTTTTGATAACATCAACAAACAAATCATGTTTTGTGTCATCAACAGGTTTCGTGTGTCACTTCGGCAACCCTCGGGTCAGGTCGTCACTGAGCCCCGAATATAACCGTGTTCTGGTCCTCTGCAAAACCGAATGGTTATTTAAATATATTTTATGATTTGAATCACATTTAATTCAATTCGTTGTGACAAAATCAAGAATACTCCCCCCCCCCCCCCCCCCCCAAAAAAAAAAAAACTCTTTACAGCTCCCCCGTAAGTGATGAGCTACAGCGCAAGGCAGGTCCAAGTGACCCTCAGTGAGCTAAGGCGCCCCGTAAGTGATGAGCTACAGCCAAGGCAGGTCCAAGTGACCCCCAGTGAGCTACGCCGCCCCAGAAAGGTAGAAATGTCGCAAGATCGCCTCCTTGCGGCGTCACCTCGCATTAGCCTTGCTAATCCTGTGTGGTTCTACGCGGCTGCAAAGGTATGGAGATGCAGTGTTAATATGGATAAGCGGTCAGGCCTGCCTCCTCTCTGCCCTACACCTTTCATCATAAGACAACTTCTAGCTGGCGGACAAATAGAAGTATATGGGGTCGGGACGTAGCTTTGAGAAAATGTGTCCCGTTTGCACTCGAGGTGACTCTGCCAGTCGTGAGAGGCGACAATAGAGAGCCTGTCCATTTCCCTCACTTTTCTCCACCTACCCTATTATTTTATTGGCTGAATATAATTTAGAAATCAATAGACAACATACTTTGATGAGAAATAACGATTAGTAACCACATCGGACAACAAGTGATTGCAGAAGAGGTGGAGTAAATACGTGTGCTCCCTATACTCTTGATTTACTAATGTCTCGTACCGTACAACAGGTGTATTCTACAGGAGGGATTGTTGTATAACAGATGTTAATTATAACAGTTTTGCGAACACGTCTATACTCGTCACAAGACTGACGCTGAACTGAGCCCGTGTCGGGGTGCGTCCGGCCATGTCTCGCACTTAGCGGCAGAGATCTCGCAAACCACGATACCCTCTCAAGACTGACGCTGAACTGAGCCCATGTCGAGGTGCGTCCGGCCAAGTCTCGCACTTAGCGGCAGAGATCTCGCAAACCACGATACCCTCTCAAGACTGACGCTGAACTGAGCCCATGTCGAGGTGCGTCCGGCCAAGTCTCTCACTTAGCGGCAGAGATCTCGCAAACCACGATACCCTCTCAAGACTGACGCTGAACTGAGCCCATGTCGGGGTGCGTCCGGCCAAGTCTCGCACTTAGCGGCAGAGATCTCGCAAACCACGATACCCTCTCAAGACTGACGCTGAACTGAGGTCATGTCGGGGTGCGTCCGGCCAAGTCTCGCACTTAGCGGCAGAGATCTCGCAAACCACGATACCCTCTCAAGACTGACGCTGAACTGAGCCCATGTCGGGGTGCGTCCGGCCAAGTCTCGTACTTAGCGGCAGAGATCTCGCAAACCACGATACCCTCTCAAGACTGACGCTGAACTGAGCCCATGTCGGGTTGCGTCCGGCCAAGTCTCGCACTTAGCGGCAGAGATCTCGCAAACCACGATACCCTCTCAAGACTGACGCTGAACTGAGGTCATGTCGGGGTGCGTCCGGCCAAGTCTCGCACTTAGCGGCAGAGATCTCGCAAACCACGATACCCTCTCAAGACTGACGCTGAACTGAGACCATGTCAGGGTGCGTCCGGCCAAGTCTCGCACTTAGCGGCAGAGATCTCGCAAACCACGATACCCTCTCAAGACTGACGCTGAACTGAGCCCATGTCGGGGTGCGTCCGGCCAAGTCTCGCACTTAGCGGCAGAGATCTCGCAAACCACGATACCCTCTAAGCTCTTTGCCTCCCAGATGAGAGAGCTGCGGTTCCTTCTCGCTGTGGTCTCCCTCGCGTCCCTCAGGACCCTCTTAGCGATCCTTAAGGATGTGGTCTGGTCCTCCAGGACGCAACATGCAAGTTATTCCAACTCTCCCACCTCGGTGACAACTTCTGCATTAACATGAGATCGATGATCTTACGAAACTCTCTTGGCTGTGACGTCACAGTCTTATCGTCCACGCTGGGGACACATCTCACTGATGGTAACTACTGGAGTAGCTACCACGGTATCTTTGTAAAATTAAAGTTTTAACCGTCGTAGATCTTTTATTTTTGATGACAAAATTTACAAATTTAAAAACTTGTCGGAAATTTAGGAATTACCACAGATTTAAGATTCTCTAATTCAACAAAAGTTTTGAGTTATTGTTTGTACGTTTGTTTAGGAACTAGATACACTTTTTTTCGGTGATATCTACTAAGACATTGTATGAATCGGATTTGTTTTAAACTTGGTTGTATACTTTCCTCGATCTACTTTAGACTCATTCGGCCCCCCTCTCCAATATGTGTTATTGTTTTTCAATGATTATAGAGAAACTCACATTTTTTGTCACTATTTTAATAAGATTAAATAATTAAAGTGAACGTTTTTATCCGTGCAAAAACCACCAGCTGCCTTCGGAGACACGACTCACAATTATTCACAATTATTTCCTCTTATTAAAATATTCACACACCAAAAAAAAAACTCGAGCTTGCTATAATTAATATCCACGTGCAACTCAGAACTGATGTGTATGCTTCTCTCGTCTGTCCTGGCCGACACTTAGCCCACATCCCAGCCAATCAATCGCGTCAACACTTTATTAGCATTGAGGAATGTGTTGACTGAACGTCTCAAGGAAGCTGCTGTATCGTTGCATCTTATCATCGCGTTCTCTAGACTGTTCTGCAGCCTTGGGACATCTCATAATTATAACATCTGAGTTTATAAATAAAACGCAAACTTACCAGAAGTATAATTTGAATAATTGTCAAGGTCTATGTTGTATAATTCAGATTACGATGTCAGTGAACATTCAAAAATCTATCCGTGTTGCTTCATATTAAAAATCGGACGATTATACCAGCATATCCATATTTTGTATGTAAGTAAGTTAATAAGTAAATATGTATATTATTGTTACTGTTTGCCCCAGTTGGATACGAAAGATTTCATCGTCATTGATTGAGGGATAATAAATGTAAATGTCTTAATGCCCATGACGGTTTCAAACATAATTTACAAATTGCGAGTTATTTGTATTTATGTACAAGTCTATAGTCATGTTCAGAAGTTAGAATAGCCCAGCTCGAACCAGGGATCGAACCCAGGTCGCTAGGATATCTGTCGAGTGATATAAACTAACAGGACCGAAAATCGATATATTTATATGCATGCTATATTAAAATTAAAACCTCAGTTGAGATTTTAAACTTTTTAACATTAATCCGGGCCACGAAATACCAAATATTTTTGGGTTATAAAGCAGCTGGCAAGAAAGTTCTATCAAAATCTGTGTAGTGGTTTTTGAAATCATCTTTTACAAACTACAAACCCTCAAACCCTGTGTCTTCAGAATAGTATATAGATGAATAACTATTGTAATCTAGACTGACATTAAGAAATACGTTTGAGATGCAATATTGTTGTCTTGCGCCGCTAAAAAAAACAAATAAAAGTAGTTTCCCTATCTTGTAGGCCCATCTTGTCTTGTGTGCGTATGTGGTAGACCCCCCCCCCCCCCCAACACGTCATCCCACAGCCTTTGATTTACTCTGATCGCTCCTCGTCTCATCAGCTATGCAATGTATTCAGAACCCAAGTTATTAGGTAGGCAGTGAATCAGTGAAACATAAAGCTCGACACGTGTTGAGGCAACTGAGCTTCCGGTTTCACTGATCATCTGTCTACTTCGACGTTTCGACTGAGTTACAAACTTAGCTTCTAGTTACATTTGGGGTAACTTCTATATTTGAGATATCTACCTACGGGTGCAAAGTGCAAGCCAACTGGTTAAAACTACTTATGTGTAGTAACGTTTTCAATATCTTATTAATTGATGTAATTTCGATGTCACAAGTTACGTAGTGTAGGCCTATACAGTAAGGCTTTAAATTTTTGTGTAGCTACATTTTAAGTAAATTTTCTATTTTATGTGGTACTTCGTGTAACTTGTATTAGGAGGCTGTAGAGTAGCAGTAGGCCTACTGTTGTAATATGCTGGTTTGTCATTGGGACCCGATCATTTTCTTTGAAATGTATAGTGAACCCGCAACTGACGTCACATCAGGACTACAACAATGGAACAAATGAATTGAACTGATGGACAAACAATCAGCTGTCAAAATAATAAAATTGCAACTATACAAATAAAAACAAGTTTAGCAATAGTAACTTCTCGCCATTTAAAACTTTTAATGATAGATAACGACTAAATGAAAGTTTTGTATGTGTACTTGTTTGTTTTTTGTTTTGTTTTCCAAAATCAGAAGAAATTATTTTTTGACAGCTTGTTGTTTGTCCATCGATTCCATTCATTTGTTTCATTGTTATCTTTTGGTGTTGCTAGTGCCCTATTGAATATAACTTCGATTAAGAAATAACTTGAATTTAAAACATTAATTTTCTCCACACTTGCCCCCAACTAAGAAATGCGTATTTCTGCGAATTGCTTGTTCGTTTGTTCTGGTGTAGTGAGCTAAGTTGTAAGCAAAGCTGCCGATCGCTGTTTTTTGTCCGTCGCGTATTTATAGATAGACCGATCGCGCCTAGAGGTGAGTTTTATGGTTCGGCCGCGCTCACTCGCCTTCGCCTTCGCCAATCCCTTCGTAATTTAGAAACCCTTTCGTTTTAAACTATTTTATTTTCAGCCCGAGATGGCTCTGGGGCAAAATAAGAATCTGTTGAGATTTTTATCTAACTAAAATATCTTTAAAATCATCGTCTTCTACATTTTGCCCCGAGTCGTCTCCGTAAGTACAGGTGCGGACAAAACCGCTGGACCTCGACTCTTATTGGCCAACGATAGATTGTGACGTATTATGATGATCAATGCAGTGAACTGAACGGTATCACAGTTTTGATGGTTTCGCAGGTATATTAAAAGCGTGAATTAAAAATTCTGAGCAAAATATTTGTAGACTGTGTTCGTCTTTGCATAGACTTCAAACTATATGAATCATGTTTTATCTGCTTGCAATGTATTCTTTTTTAATGTGGATTAATTTAAATGGGAATTGAAGTTACTTCTCACAAGAAGGTCATTTTATTGAGTTGATGAATTTATGAATAGTAAGTAAGTATAAATGAGGGTAAACCTAAGCTACTACAATACGCATATATACATAATTATACATTTATATTGTTTTACCACTGGTTCGCGTAGGTTTAATAGTTTAAGGCACTACTAGTTCACTCTGATCTAGTATGAGATGATGAATTCAGTTATAATACGACCCTTAAAGGAATGTATGCAAATCATTCATACTAAACTGCATATATTAACAATCGTTTTAAATAAAAGTGATGGAAATAACAAACATTTATTACGGATGATCTTTAACGGTATGAAATCTGGCATCTGAATTCTTGCACTTCGTTAAAATACAAAACCCGTAGCTAGTTTTGAACCCTAAAATAAACAAAGTGGTTTCTACGCATTATAGGAATCATAATTGCCAATAATTACCACTAAACAATGTTGAACTAGCCGTGCAAAACAAAACATTATCAGTGACCATGCAAGGCATGGGTGCTTTGACGCCCACAGGAAATACATTCCTCTGCATTGTAGAGTGGGTAGCCATTAGTGAACATACATCCATCTAATAACAGTTAAACCTACAATTATCTTTTAATAACAGCTTTTGTGGTCGGAAATAATCGACGTAATTCTTGCAGTGGGTAATTAACGTATCACACTGAAATATGCGCGGAATTTAATTTCAAAATAAAATACAAAGCAATGTTCTGTGTGCATTAATTTGAGCCGATTAAGAGGGTTCGGCATACTAAACGATTACATACTATTATATGTTCAAGCTAACATCTCCGCGGGACAAAGATAAATAGAAAAGTGCTGTCAATGCTATCACAAATAACTTTATTCCAGCATTTTCACTTTTATTTAGAACCATATTCGCCCGGTAATAGTATTGGCTGACGAGAGTCTACTTGGGGATGTGTAGACGAGTAGGCTCCATCGCTTCGCTCGCCCCTGTACCGGGCCCCGGGCCCCAGGCCCCCGCCGTAGCCAGCGGTCCTAATCCACTTTGTCCCCCATCATCGAATTATGTAATCTTATCATTTAAAGCGGCCGTTTAGTCGCTATAATAACGACCCCGAGTGTTTGGGTTCAGTTCAGTTACGAGAAGTCGATGTGATTTCTTTCCGTCGGGGAGGCGTCATTACCCCAAGTGGCCAATTACGCTGCGTTCTGTTCTGTTGTACGGCAGAACCAACTATGTCCCTCACGCGGGCAGTACAGGGCTGGAGATGTTTATGGTGTAATCATCACTATTAACAATTACGCTGTGTTCTGTTGTACGGCAGAACGTGGATACAGCTGCACGCGGGCAGGGCTATGAGTGTAATCATCACTATACAATTACGCTGCGTTCTGTTCTGTTGTACGGCAGAACGTGGATACAGCTGCACGCGGGCAGGGCTATGAGTGTAATCATCACTAGAAACAATAACACGAAGCAGAACACGTTATTGATAATGAATTGAGTCGTAACCATCGCGTTATCAACTCGTTCATTGGTTTCAAGCAGATCTCCGTTATTTCCATCATCTCTCTATTTGTTCGTCTAGAGTCGAACCCACGAACATATCGGACTATATGTTCTACGTATTACAATCTGGATCCACCTCTACTATTTTCTCCCTCTACAATACCGTCTGGATGTGGGGTAGAATCTGATGTGCTCGTATGTTGCGATGATCGCTAAGAAATGCGAGGGATCAATTACGTGGTTCTCCTGTAGGGCACATTTAACAGGGCACAAGTGTTGCCCTGAGGCTGACCCGGTATTAGAGGATGGGAGGGAGGGAAAGTCCTAGGGCTGTTTTAAGAACCCTTCTACTACGAGATGTCCCTTTTCAGACTGCGGGAATGTTGTGGAATTTTCATTTTTTTGTGTTCATGCCATTTAAAAAAGCAGTTACATTCTATCGCGTTTAAAAAATGATGATTTACAAAATAGTTATAATATATATAAAATTAAAATATTTATGATTTGAAAAGTGGCTACATTTAAAAAATAATGTTTGTATTTCAATATTTTTCGTCGGTTTCTCTCAACTTCATGTTTGTATATTTTCCCAGATGTCTTGAAGGAAAGTATTGTTACTTCATCTAACGCCATATAGCAACCGTAAATAATCTGTGCATCTTGCCCATAATTAATTAAACGAAATGTTTCATAACTTGCAAACTGTTTATTAAAATACCGAAAATAAGTAAAAATCTTATTTTTAAACTTGTTTCGACCGCTATGGTATTTGATTCTACATGGACCAACGTTCGTTCCCACTGCCTGGACACAGATAATATGGTGCAGGAATTTATTGCGATTGTGCTAATGCTTTGCTCTGGGCTGACAAATGCCGGCATGGTGCGTTCCTTGTGTTATTGGTGGTGGCTGCAGGATAGCACGCAACACTAGATGGTCTAGGGTCGTTTGGCAACGTGTTGCTCGTTTGTGTGGAGAACATACCGACACCACTAACACAGTACGTAACATTCACAATCAATCATGGCGTACAATACACACACATACATATATATATTGATACTTTTATTAAAACATCAGATCTTACCCCGAAAAAATGTAAATTTGCTGTACTTATGTACTTATCGTTAAATACTATTGGTATATTTTTCTTTATGCTGACCACCCACTCCCCCTGTTGTCTTACCCTTGAATGTGAATCATTTGGCAATGAGAGCAGAGATAACACAAGTGTAAGTGAGAGGCAACCAAGTACCAACCGGGTAATATATTTATTTATTCCATCCGGCGGACATAGTAATATATAGTTTACATATAGGATCATCATAATCTAGCTAGCTAGATGGTAACAGTAGGCAGCTAGTGTGAGAGGGCTAATGTGATATTCAACCTCAGTAAAATTCGTATTCATTCAAGAATAATATGTAAGTTATGTGTACATACATCTGCATATTCGTCTCGATCATTAAAGTGATAGAAAATTTCAAAAAATTCACGTCTGGGCTGGGCCGGTAAACTTAAAAAATACAATAAAGCTGTCGAGTGTGTACATATGCCGTGTACCGTGCACGGCTTACCGTGTACCGTGCAGTGTGTGCATATGCCGTGTGCCGTGCACGGCTTACCGTGTACCGTGCAGTGTGTACATATGCCGTGCACCGTGCAGTGTGTACATATGCCGTGTACCGTGCACGGCTTACCGTGTACCGTGCAGTGTGTACATATGCCGTGTACCGTGCACGGCTTACCGTGTACCGTGCAGTGTGTACATATGCCGTGTACCGTGCACGGCTTACCGTGTACCGTGCAGTGTGCACATATGCCGTGTACCGTGCAGTGTGTACATATGCCGTGTACCGTGCACGGCTTACCGTGTACCGTGCAGTGGTCACGACACTCCTACCTGATGCCCGGCGAGTGAACGCCTAGTCCGGTGTGATTTGTGGTTATTAATAATAATTACCATGGCCGGGATGCAGATAGGCTACCGATCTGCCCCGAGCGGAGATATGTCGAACTGCGAGGGAACCTTACACACAAATTATGATATAAAACTCCTCCCAGATTAAGTTGGCCCGGACCTACTCTGTACTCTCGCCTAGCACAAAACATGCTCTGCTAGAACAAACAACACATTTTACTCTCAAACAACATTCAAACATCGCATTTTACTCTCGGCTAGCACCAAACATGCTCTGCTAGAACAAACAACACATTTTACTCTCAAACAACAATCAAACATGAACACATTTTACTCTCAGCTAGCACAAAACATGCTCTGCTAGAACAAACAACAACACATTTTACTCTCAACAACATTCAAACAACACATTTTACTCTCAAACAACATTCAAACATGAACACATTTTACTCTCGCCTAGCAGAACACATGCTCTGCTAGAGCAAACAACAACACATTTTACTCTCAAATAACATTCAAACAACACATATTACTCTCGCCTAGCAGAACACATGCTCTGCTAGAGCAAACAACAACACATTTTACTCTCAAATAACATTCAAACAACACATATTACTCTCGCCTAGCAGAACACATGCTCTGCTAGAGCAAACAACAACACATTTTACTCTCAAACAACATTCAAAAATCTCCGTGTAGAATAAACAAGAACACACACGTTACTCTCTTACAACATTCAAAATTCTAACATAACCTGCTAGAATAATAAGAACACATTTACTCTCCGCTAGCACAAAATATGCTCTGATACAAATACATAACTTATACCATCGCTTACAGCAAAATATCCCGCGCTTAGACCAGGGGTATAATACACGTAGCTCTGCCTGTCGTTCGATGAGGGTTTTGCCCGACCTTATATTACTTGATGTTAAATGTAGTGTACATGTGTTAAATGTTAAATGTAGTTTAGTTATTTGGGTATGCACCCACTTTTGACTACATCAATATTTGTACTCTGTATGAATCAATCGGACTAATAAATACTTACTTGTTGAGTGGATACCTAGTATGATTATCGTGAATGATAATAGTCATTGCTTCATGTCCAATGAGTGTATAGTGTTGTACTTATTCCCCGCACCCTCGCTAAACTACTTGCCGTGAATATTATGAGCACAACCTGTTGCTGTGGTCTCGTGCGTCCAACTCTCCAGCCTCAAAATACTGCTTGTTTGTTCGTTTGTCTTACTTCGTGTTGCTCTAGATTGTAAGGTGTGCTCTATAAGCTTCATGGAGTGCATCCTCCGGATCATGAAAAACACCGCCATTATTAGCAGATAGCGAAGAGTGAAAATTAAAAATTTGTAACGCTCGTCTTTTAAAACAGGTTCGCTTCTCGTTGTGATTACGGCTGTTAAGTCCACCAACCCAGCGTTGCGCAACACCCGATTTATGGCCGATAAAGTTGCTTAGATATGCTTTACACAAACACAGCAATATAATTCCAAATATATCATCCCCTCAAGAATCAGGGCTCGTTCATTTGGAATTTGTTCCTTTGTCCTAATAAAGAGTTCCGTCTTTCAAATTTTCTTATTTAATTGTGAAATGTGTTTGAAACAAAATAACTGATTTGAATTCAAAATGTTAAAATAAATAAAAAAATAAATTCACATATCTTAGAGTCTACCCACTCAGTAACTAAACTGATTGCAGTGGGGGACTTTAATTTAAAGTGACTAAACCAACCCTGTATAGGATTCGAACACCATCGACGAGTGAGTGATAACTAATCAAAGATCGATATTTCAAATATGAAACACGTGAATCAGTGATTGGACAGTGCGAACACCTGCGGACAAATGTCATAATCAACAAGGCCGATTCAGAACAACTTTGAATTTATTGAGTGCTTCGTTGCTAGGACGGCTCCAAAGTCACCGTTTAGTTATTCCTAAGCCAAGAAGTAATGGAATTGAATCCTTATTAGAATTACTTTAGAATATTATTACTTTAGAGATCTGTTTTGTTGGGCTACTAAACAAAACACAAAGCCTCGAACTTCCGACTCGCAATGCTACACTTAGCAGGACACTGCCAGGCCGATAGTCAGGGTGAAACGGTGACAGAATATCATACACAGTCCAGGGTAACAGGTTGCTACCCCACAGTGGAATGCGAGGCGGCAACAGCGCATGCGCACGTGAACATAACGAAGTCAGTGTCATGTAGGAAGACCATAAGACCATAAATAAATATTCCCCGAGTTTAATAAACAAGGCTCAAGTTATTACCATATGGCAGAGCTCCTGTATTTGTGGGCGGGCAGCAGCGTAAACCTGTCCTAGCAAGACAGAAGCCACCAACTATTAGCTGGGCAGCGGAGGAATTTCAGATTACTCGGCTGGGATAATTAAACAGGTTAAAAAGTAGATAAAATACGCCTTGTAAATTGGTAGGACCGGACTCTGACTTGAGAGGTATTGTTTACACAAATTTTGTTATTTATGGGGGGAGGAAAGGAATTCAGCTGGTATTGGATAGGAATGTGTTTTAGACGATTGGCAATTAATACGATGTTCTGACGATGGCTGTAAGAGTTACAGAGTCCTCGAATAGTGGAGGAATACACTATACGCAGTATCGTAAATTATGCGTAAATGTTCTAATTTGGACAAGAACACAAACAATAATAATAATGTTATTATTATTATTAATAATACTGTAAACAAAGTAGTCCTTACAAAAACACAAAATGACAGTAATAGTGTAATAAATGATGATAATAACAATAGTAAATTAAAGGCTAAGATGATAATGACATAATAATAAGTGGGTGTTGGACTAAAGTGTTACCGGAGTATTTTATGTTTTTCCTGTCTTATCGGCATAATATGTAACAGTGGCTATTATTATGTTATTGTATTGTTAAGCATTGAATCTCTTTATCACTGGTTGGTTCCTGGTCATACATGAATGTGTAGCTCCGCGATACACGCAGGACTCTAATGCGGGAGGTCGCCAGTTCGATACCCGGCACCGGCAGTCCTGACTGAAGGATGTTGCCAAGGTTATTCTCAGTCACAAGGCAAATGCTAGAATTATACTGCGCATACAGTTCCTCCTTACTATCCTCACACAGTCACACCCTATGTCTAGTTAGTCACCTGAAGAGGGACAATTTTTTCCCTAGGCAGGACCTGGTTTCCAATGTAGAACTTATTCTAAACTTTGTTTAAAATCCTCTAGAATGTTTACGAAAACAAACAAAAAACAGACAAACAGACGACAACAACAACAGGCAGGTTATGACGCTCGTCGTCACAATTATCCTCTCTGCATGGGAACGTAAAGCATGTAATTAATAAAACAAATTGCAACAGTCCCGAGCAAGTCATTTGACAAGATGGCATCATGGCAGGCAGGCTATCAATTGCTCCTCTCCAAGGAAGGCAATCTCAGATAATAACATAGCCGAGTGCAGTTCCTCCAATAATTATACCCGTAACCTGTTCTCTATGTCTTGAGGTAAAACCAGGAGCTGCCGGCCATTAGTCGACTAATTTAAGACGGAATGTTTCAAATATTAATAACCCATAACGCCATGATTGTCTTGCTTGGCTTCCAGTAGCTAATGTATTCCAGACATGTCCCATACGAGGCGCAGCATCCCACATTGCCGCGGCACGTAGAGCACTCCCTGCCGGTTGGCTGGCATTCCACACTCACGCACACACGTCCTGGTGTAATACGTATCAGTACCAAGTCATCGGTTTTAAAATAACAAAGTGCAAGTTTAGTTTTCAGAATCAATTTTTTTACAATTTGTATATTTCCCTTTTTTTATTGTACTTAATTTTATTTTTTCATGTTTTCTTTTAGCTACTCAAGTCCATACATTTCTTATAAATATAAATACAAAGTTTTACACATTGTGGTTAGTTATATTGCTATGAACATCTGTAATTGAGGTGGAATGTGCGACATGGACATCTCACTGTACAGCTCAGTCCAGCTTATTGACTTGCTCGATACATCAACAGTAATTATTGCAAATTCGTCTCCGACTGCAGACTGTGATTGCTTGAGATCATGCGTGTGTTATACCACGAAGGATACTTCTTTAATCAGCCATCAGATTTTAAGCCAGCGGGCATTAGATTTATATAGGTCGTTACCACAGTCACATTATACCATGTTTAACACATGCAATGTTAAAACCTCTTTCATTACATACATTTACTTAGTTGTTGGAATTTAGGGTTGTAGTTTATTTGATGCGTTCAACCTATTCATTATCCGGACTTTGGTTCAACCCTCCCTCCAACCCCGCCGTGTATATTGTCGCATTATGTTCTCAAATGATAACCAAAAGGTTTAGTAAATTACAGTGTCTAGCAGAGTGTTTCAGAGAAGCTACGACGTTGTTGTCACGGACGCTATCATTTCAACGACCTAGCGCTAATTGTCTTATTACTACCCCGAAGATTGCCGCCCTCCTTGAACCGTCCCAGGCGGCCGAACAAGAGGTAATGGTTCTAAATTGTCTTTCAATTATTTCGAGTGAAACTTGATCCTTCGTCGGTCGTCAACGATCGGTTGTTTCGGGCCTGGCCTGGGGCGGCGTCCTCAGACGGGGCGGAGACAGGCGTCGCGACGCCGCCAGTACAGCGGTACTGGAAGAATCATTCTCTACAATAAACATCGGGGTAGTGGTTGGTTTTTCTCGCGGTGACCGGTTTCCGCAAAGAGGGCTCTCGTGCATTTCTTTCGCCAATTGTTGCGATCCACACGCAAACTAGCCCCCCACGCGTTCCAAAACCCGTCATCTTCAAATAAAATGATTATTATGTTAGTTTATCGTATTGCGTCTTCTCATTATTCTTGATTACAATGATTATTTCAAGATTCATTACCGCCGCACTCTACTGTGTACGGTTCTTGCGATAATATGACATGTTAGCCTTTATCTATCAGACAGTCCTTCTATGTTTTCGTCCCTCCCACTATTTTCATCTCTTTATCTCTACTTAATTATTTCTAAATCTGTTTCTCTTTTAATCTACAGCTACGTACAGTTACATCTATACTCCTTTTACCTCTTCATCTTAGCTATTTCTGCTACTCTCTCTCTCTCTCTCTCTCTCTCTCTCTCTCTCTCTCTCTCTCTCTCTCTCTCTCTCTCTCTCTCTCTCTCTCTCTCTCTCTCTCTCTCTCTCTCTCTCTCTCTCTCTCTCTCTCTCTCTCTCTCTCTCTCTCTCTCTCTCTCTCTCTCTCTCTCTCCTGCCTCTATCTCCCACTCTGTCCCTCCACCGTATCGTACATTAAACGATGGATGTTTTAAAGCAACTCCTCCAATTATGGGTGGAAATTACAGTAATTTTCGATTTGGAATAATAATCGTGCAGTCAAAGTAGGCGTCATTACCTCGACAAAAACAAGGGGGGCTCACCTACAGGGTGGCTTGGAAGCGCGACACAGCTGAGAGAGAGAGAGCGAGAGAGAGAGAGAGAGAGAGAGAGAGAGAGAGAGAGAGAGAGAGAGAGAGAGAGAGAGGCATGTATGATGTCCAATAAGATTTCAATGAGCATGTTTGTACTCAATGTACTATTAGGCCAGATAATTATCCCCATCCTGGATTGGTTCGTCATAGTCTTGATTTAGAACGATTTGCATACGCAGGATATTAAGCAGCCACATTAGTGCGGACAAGTGGAACTATAGCACCAAGCTAATTACTGCCAGCCTGCCAATATGTGGATGGTACTGGTTTGCATTTTGTATACTGTGTTAATATATTAATTTAATACTAATATTACAACTATTTGGCTTTTATAACAACTTGTTTAACTAAACTAACATTTCTCCACTATAGTGCGACAATGTTTAGGATGACGCTATAACTGAATGCAATGGTAACTTATCGAAGGAGGGAATGATGGGGCAGAAATATGTTGAATAATGGGAAACACATATTCACCAGCCAGCCACATGCCATGTTATACACAAACCTCAACACTGGCAGCATCGCATTATTTGTCTAGACTCATAATCAATCGATCGAACCATCGAATACGTTTCGATACACATCTCGACAACTACTTTGTAATGCGAGTGTTATTCCGATGTTCAGCTCTCGAGATTAACAACTCAACATTCAATAATTGCAACAACCAGATTGATTTAATGGCAACAGGTTTTACAAGCGCTCATTTGAATTCGTTCTTTTTATAACAGCTTACGCAATTAATCGCGGTGGTTGGAGGGTTAGAGAACTCATAGAAGAATACTTTATAAACCCAAGTTAGCTGGGCGATCACTCCAAGCTATCGGGCTACTGTATGATACAATGAAACATGCTAGAAGTATAATTTAAAACTAAATACTCCTTAACCCTATGTGCGACGTATAGATGAAGTGGTTGAACACTACACTACACCTTATCCACATGAACTATTTAGAAACATAACGATGACATAAATATGTGAACATAAAACTGGTGATACATGGACCACAGATAACAAATTAATTTGTTATCTGTGCATGGACAATAGATAGAAGATAAAATACATCAAAAATAATGTAAAAAGAGTATGAATTAGACGAAGAGGGTGAAAATGTAGTTCCTCAATATGAAGCTATTGCTAGAATGCGATGAAGATAAAAACTAAGCCCCAAGTAATAGGTATAATATCTTTCTAGGTGCCCCGTCTGGGACCGGGGGGGGGGGGGGGGGGATTTGACCCAGACTAACTGCCGAAGAGGCGACGAAATGAGGTCCTACACTTCCGCTTCTCCACCCATACACCCCATCAAAACTAAAAGTGTCCCCTACTTGTCGCTATCGTCCTACCCGACATCGTGTACGTCGCTTCTAGCCGCGTGAAACATAGTAAGCGTGAACTGAAGGGGGTAAAGCCAGGCCTACACGAAGCTCATAGTTGACTGTGCCTCACATCGAGACGTGACTTTGTCTGTCAGGTAGCTGAGCTGTCTTGTTGTTGTTTACGGCTTCCGTTCTCGTCCGGGCTGAGGTTCAAGACAACGATCAGAGTCACATCCGCGGTGCTGGGGTCGCGGATGTGGGGGTCGGACGACGGGAGGTGAGGGGTAGAGGGAGATGTGGAGGACTGACAACGATCAGAGTCACATCCGCGGTGCTGGGGTCGCGGATGTGGGGGTCGGAGGACGGGAGGCGAGGGGTAGAGGGAGATGCGGAGGACTGACAACGATCAGAGTCACATCCGCGGTGCTGGGGTCGCGGATGTGGGGGTCGGAGGACGGAGGCAATGGGTAGAGGGAGATGTGGAGGACTGGCAAGGATCGGGGTCACATATCTACGGGTAGACGTTGCTGGGGTCAGAATGTGGGGGGCAACGAGGAGGTCAGGGTCCACGATATCGGTGGAGGTGGAGGACAAGCCAGGGGTGGGCGAGGTGAGGTTAAGGACATAAGGACTGAGGGAGGAGACATGGAAGGATGAGAGGGTAGGAGGGGAGGACGTAGGCTGTAGAGGATGGACCGTGGACGGAACATAATTAAGATATGTGTGAGGTGATGTTCAAGTAGGACTGAGGGACTTGTTCATGCTGAGCTTGTTGTACTAGCTGTGTTGAACCAGCGCTCACAGGCCAGGGTGTATTGAGTATTGACACCCCAGCTCGGTCCCCCTAGACTTGTTTCCATGCCCGTGTTTCAACACAATGCCGCGTATAACACCACCCTGCACACGTCCCGGCCCAATCAGCTGTCAATTACCAATCACTGCGCTCACACTACACGCACACGTAGCGGGTACCGGGTGGGTAGGAGAGCGGGTACGCGGACATGGCGGGGAACGTTTATTAAAATGTTGGGAATTCAAATAAAAAAAAAGGTAAATGATTTAAAAATGATAACGTAATGATTAAGATGTTGTTTCTCCATCACACTGCGTATACATTTCAGCACCTGCTAGATAAATTAGAAAAATTCCTAAGTAAAAAAACTCACGAACCGGGAATCAACCCCTGGACCTTCTGCTTTGGAAGAAAGAATAAACTGCAACCAACGAGTTCCGTATGGGTATTTTTGATCTCCGATTTATATATATATATATATATATATTCATTTACAAACGTATATTTATTTCTAAATTGTGTGTCATAGGGTAACAACGCATGAGCCCCTCACTTGGCAATCAAACACGACGGCCTCCCATAATTACAGCCTGATTGACAGCTGACGCGCATGAAGGAGTGACACGTGGTCCAGCTAAGCCACGCCCACTCATTAGAAGCTGATCACGTGACACGCAACGTGTGCACGGAGACCCGGCATGGTTAGTCGCATTGTTTTACGGTTCAGTTTCAGTGGCGGGCCGACCTATCAGATGTTGGGCCAGAGACCGATTACTTTCGGGGTGTGTGGGCTAACCATCCCGACGCTCAAAGAAGGTGCCGCATGCCACTGTACAGTTTTATTTCAACTGCGAAGAAGTATAACTCATGTGTGAGTGAGGGAAATCTTGGTAAAATCTTCTGTTAGTATTCTCGGTGCGGGTTTTGAACCGGTACCTCGTGTGCTAGCGTTAAGCCATCCCTTTTGGTCGTAGAAAACACAACTGTCTTTTCAAAAAATTTGACATTCAAATGTGCTCTAGTTGAGTTTGGTCCGTTCAGTTTTTAAAGTTAGAGATTGGGATAGAAGATTGGAATTGTTCTAGATAAATGGAGGTGAATGTATGAAGTGAAGTATGAGTTTGTTGGGACAAGAGTATAAAGTACACCCAAGCCTCGTTGCATCCACAAACCTCCCCAATGTTTTCACTACGATCCTATAGTGGGTGAATTAATAGGCTACACGCTGTCATATGTTATTGATTTTTAACTCAAAACGATAAACCACATAAAAAACCAGACTGGGTGTAGACGAAATTTTGACAAATGGATCCACGGTCACTTTCACATTTGTGAACCCGACGTTCCCCTACTTGAGCTCGCGCCATTACCCACATTACCATAGCCATCCATCACGGCGCCTCGATACAGCGTCGCGACGTCTTGCAAGGCCTCGGACTTTAGGACTTAGGCTAAGCGAGCGCGACTTAGGTGCATTATTTGGATACCAGGCAAGAATAACTTTCAAGAGGTACATTAGGACGTTGGTTCGCATTGCAGATGCATTGTGTATTGTATTATATTGAGTTATGTTTGAAAACTACACCAAGAAACTACTGAATGTACCATGCAAGCATAGCTACCAAGAAGTATAAAGAAATGTCTATTTGTACAATACTAATCCTTAACTGTTTATAACTGTTAAGAGGTATATATTCGCATTGTAAATACATTGTTCTTTGTAACTTCCACAACATAACTGCGTAACGTATAAGCTTTCTAAGAGTTATAATGTATTGCTAGCGATGTATGTCTATACAACAATGCACCGAATTTCGTATTGTACTTAAAACTATCACAACAAAAGTAAGAAAATATGTATATTGCTTTGGAAACTTGCATTGACTCAAAAATACTCTATTTTGTATTGTTTGTGTTTAATCACAATTCACTGCAAGCAAGCATAACTTATAAGAGGGATCCTTGGAGCATAGCAGACACTCAAGACAAGTATAAACACTCCCTGACGTTGTATTGTAAGACACTTGTAAAAGTACCAGGCCAGCATAACTTCCAAGAGGTACAGAATGCTTTGTGCCTCCCCTCGCTCGTAGCGCCACGTGGCAGTTTCCACACCACTGCCTCCTAGATCAGTTTGTTGTTTGCCGAGTCCAGAAGGCCGTGAGACACGTGGCACTGAAGGCGTGACGGATCGTGATGACGCGATCGCATTCACATCTAATGGGGGTGACGCTTCATTAAATAATTAATACGATCAATGGGAATGTTCGAAGCTTTGTTTACATGGTTTTAAATATTAGGGTGGCTGAGTCGTTCTCTGCATCTACTTGCACTTAAAGTACACTTGAGGGACACTTTGATGCATGGGTTGTTGGTGTCCCAACCCAAGTTTGAAGCTGGACCCAGACTGTGAAAACCGCTGCTCTGGGTGAAGACTGTAGAACACTGCCAACATTGGGAGAATAACTCAGAAAATATATGAACTAATGATCTTGAAATAGAAAACGTTGGAAGTTATGAAAAGTTGAAGAAAAAGATAGTATATTGTAACTGGATATATTTTGAGGCCTAAAGGAATACATAATAAATAACCATTGAGGGGAATTATCAATGTTGACACGCAGCGAAATAGCCCACTTTATACAGCGTTTCAATAACAATTTAATAAAATAATATATCCCCCGATTTCTAGAATCGGGCTTAGTATAATTGGAGAGTTTATTTCAGGGGTTCAATGATATTTTGGCTGTAGAATTGGTATTTTCTGATTGTGTTCGTGGAACTCAAATGGAAAACGTTATATTATGGTGAAAACACAAAATGTTTACAAGAAATACTGTACGGGAGGAATACGGTGACCAGAAAGAAAACTAAATTTTGTCTTAAAACGTGTAATGCTACTTGCAAACATTTTATGGTTTTACAGGACGGTAAATTCTGCTCTTTAAAAGAATTTGACAATCTAAAATGCTTCATACTTTTAATTGAAATAAAAACAAAGTTTCGGTACGTGCACAATTTGTTTATATAGTATGAAAATCAAAGAAATTCTTTTTTTTTTGGCTTTTCACAAATTCATAGCACGTAATAATGTGATTTTTCTTTTTTTAATTTAATGTGTACTAATTTTCGTTACTTTTACTCACATCAGTGCCTTGCTGTGTACATCCTTATGTCCTATGCAACATGTTGGCTATGTTGACATGTGTTAGCGAGGGCAGTGTGGAATGCGTCTTGCGACACCCACGCCCTCTGTCCGACAAGACCAGAACATGGCGGCAGTGGCCCATTGTTGTGTCGGCTGAGACGAGCGCTCTGATTGGTCGATCAAAAGGGGCGGGGCTGCGCTAATGTAGTCCATCGCAAGATTGCTGCTGCAATGGTCATCAATTAACAGACCTCTCACCCCCATACGTCTGATCTGTCTGACCAAGGGAAGCGCCTTTCATCGCAGGAACGCTTTTAATGCTTTTAATTCTACTAATGACCAAATGTTTCTAGAACCTTCAATCATGCGTTAATGTTTCGTTATTTCACATTTTTTTTTAAATTAAATCTGTAATTCAAATTATTGGTCAACGCATCACTATTTTCTGTAAGTGGCTCCACATCTCCTTATCAACTCCAGTGTTGATTCCTTTGCGGGTAACTTGACAGAGAGAAGATGATATTGGCAACGCTACTTGGTTTCTTGGACATGTGTACAGACAGAAACCATGATTGATCCTCTTCAGGTCAATAATGGACATACGACTCTACCGCATTCTAGCTCTATTTGAACTCTCTGGAGGTAATTGTGTAAAATTTAAAGTCAACGCAACTAAATCCGATTGGCAACAGCCCTATAAGAAGTACGCCACTAATGTGTCTCAAGCAACTGCCCTGCAACGGCCGTGAGGACAGAAACTACCCCCAGTGAAGACATGTAACACTTGACTATTGACGTATCAATCTGCCGCGTTGACGTTGTGACAACAGAATACCCCAGTGTATCAACGCACCCCTCGCCACTCGGGGACGCCGGCCATATCCGGAACTAAAACATGCGACGTCCGGTCGACAGGAAGTGACGACACGCTTCGCTCTGGGGCCACGCATGCGCACATTATAGTACTACCCTCATGGGAACTATTGGGGCTGAGGCAGGCATAGCTTGACAGTCACGGTAGTCATAAGTCATAGCTTAACAGTCACGGTAGTCATAAGTCATAGCTTAACAGTCACGGTAGTCATAAGCCATAGCTTAACAGTCACGGTAGTCATAAGTCATAGCTTAACAGTCACGGTAGTCATAAGTCATAGCTTAACAGTCACGGTAGTCATAAGCCATAGCTTAACAGTCACGGTAGTCATAAGTCATAGCTTAACAGTCACGGTAGTCATAAGTCATAGCAGAGGCTATCGTAACAGTCATGGTAGTCATAAGTCATAGCAGGGGCTAAAAAGGGGCAGGGGCTAATAAAGCATAGCTGTGGCAGTCATATGTTATTGTAGACGTTACAGTTCTAGTATTGATAGCAATATTGTACATTATAGTCATGTCAGTCTATGGTATAGTTGTCCCGAACCTGACTTACCGATTAGTTCGTCGTGATGACGTAGACGAGGGACTCGTGACCAACCAGAGATCGGTATTTGAATTTGGAGCTCGCTGGTTGGCCACGGACCACTCGTCTATGACTAGAAACATCGGTAAGGTTGCTCATGTCAGTCATAGCAACAACCATGTCGTGCTAGTCATAGTAGCCGTAGACCTCCCCTACGGCTCCCACGTGACACTGTACAATGACGTCACGCCGCGTTTAGAGATGATGTTTCAATAACCGGTGACTCGTGACGTCATTTCCTGCTAACCGGAAGCTGGACCGGATCATTAGGAGGAGCTGGGGTGGTTTTTTAGGGGAGCAAGACCCCGAGATGACTTATGGGTTACGGATACGAGAGGGGAGGGGAGGGGGGGGGGGGGGCAATGAGCTGTTATTCTATGAGGGGGTAATGAAAACTAACGGCCGAACTAATGAACATCTTCAGAGAATCCGAGTGTCTAATCGCGATGAAGTAATTTCATTTGCCCGAACATTGTTTTCTAATTAGATTATTATTTCTTTAAATTATGTCTATATTGGTTTGTGCGGGTGAGTTTGGCTCTTCAAGTCTTGTGGGGTGAAATCTATGACCGCCTAGTTGTTATAGCGGGGGGGGGGGGGGGGGCACTAAGACACGCAGCATCTTTTTGACCACTTGGATAAACAGTGACCAAGTCAATTTAGTTGCATTGAATTGAAAGTGAATGTTCTAGTTCTTCTCATGTCTGTCTATGTTCTTCATTTTGATTTTCGTATGTTTTTTGCACGGTTAGAAATATCGGTGACATTTTGGTTTTGATACCAACGGCCGAAGCACTGGACGAGTTTTTAGGTTCTCTAATCTAATTATAAACACAGTATCGCTTTGCACTGATGTACATCATAACCTAGACCTAAGAAAAAGTGTTAATCGCCAGCCCGTATTTCTCCTGAAACTTAGTATAATGTGAAGCATCATTGACGGACTCTCAGAAGTCAAAGCTAAATAATGTTTTATAGATACCTAGAGGGGTCCCTGTGAGCACAGATAACATTCGGTATCGCTATTTAGCAGAAAAACACGAACAAAGAAAGTGCCCAATCCAGCCAATGTGTACATTTGAGAAAACTGAAAACGGTGGACAAATAACATTTGATTATTTGAGGTTCTTCGACGTTCTCAACCGTTAGGTCAGATGACGTCGTCCTCCCTCGTACATCAGGCAGAGCTACATCATGTAACTTGTTGCGCATGCGCGGCTGGACCGTGACCGCAGATATTGTTTATGGCGGACCCGACAAAGCGGTTGTTGTGGTCATCGCAATATGAGTCCGCCTCCCTAATATGGCTTCGTTGGTCGCTACTGGGTTCACTTGTCGTAAACACAAACAATGTCCGAGGGAATGTCTGCTCACGTCACGACATTCCGAGATAAACTCTCGCATGAATAATAATATTGGCCTAACTCTGTAGATATATGACAAAGCTTTGCTGGCGTTTATTTAAAATAGTCCTTGCATTTTGTATTTATAGTAACTAATATATCTTGTTGTTTCGGGAGGTCCCCGATTCGATTCCCTCTAAAGGATGGTCCACACAGATTTTTTAAGCATAAGATTTAAGGTTTAACGCGTAGTCGTAAAGTTGGATCATAGGAAACACGTACTGGCG
This sequence comes from Isoperla grammatica, assembly GCA_945910005.1. NCBI lineage: Eukaryota > Metazoa > Arthropoda > Insecta > Plecoptera > Perlodidae > Isoperla > Isoperla grammatica. Next base: position 1,579,776 of record OX246748.1, read on the forward strand.
TTCACACAAAGTTTTAGTTTTAAGACATTGTTTTCATTGTTGTTCTTAAAACAACGTCTTAAAACCTTAAATCTTATGCTTAAAAAATCTGTGTGGACCAGCCTTAACACAAATACTGACTAAAAATCTTCCTCGAGATTCACTGACGGTCATGTTTAGTGTCAAGTGCTTCACGCCTTATGTGTGAACATATTTATATACAATTTTATATGTTGTATAGTTCCTAAGGACGCACAAAAAGGGCTGCGATATGTTATTACATTTACACAAAATTACTACATAACAATTCTATAAACAAATTGACAAAACATGAAGTAGCGGTGATGAAACCCACAGCCTTTGCACCAACACTGTTCTACTTGAGTGTTTCAACAGCGGTGCCCTAGAAGAAGAAGCCTCCTCTTCCTTCATGCAAATTCTCCCGCCATGCAAACCGACCGCTCGCCATTCCTGACCATACACACTCGTGTATTTTACACGTCAATACATTAAAAGGAATTACATATTTTATTACAATTTTTTGACAATCGTCATTGTTTAGTCGTGTAATAAATTTCTTGGCAACAATCGCGCAGCTGGTTGTTGTAGCCATGGCTACGGACTTGGACGTCTGAATGCCCTGTTAATCTTAGCGGGCTGTGACACATCCACAGCCACCTAGATATCCCACCCCGGGGCGCGATCACGGGTGAAATACAGCTGGCGGTGGGGCCCACATCGCGGTGACCGGTGCCCGCAAAGAGGGGCCTCCAATCATCCCTTTCCTCACATTCAATTGCTCACTTTTTCACATTTTTGACGTTCTTTTTTTTCGTGGCTATACAGATAGACCAAAGCACCTATGATGAAGTTTTGTCATACTGAATTAAACATGGTGGTCAGCAGATATAGGGTCTTTAAAAATTTCACCTACTTATGCCCACCACAATATAACGCCCCCCCCCCCCCTCAAACCTTTGCAATCACCGACAGCGAACTAATAAGCGACAAAGAGGCGCAAGTAGGATGAACTAAAACTACATTATTATTATTATTATTTATTTTTCAACATCAGAGTACATTGCATTACATAATGTATAAACACTACAAGTACATGTGTCTGGTGCTGAAAGGAGGCAGAAAGCGGAACCACGTTCCATCCACGTATAGTGTCCTGCAACCTTCTAAAAATCATCTAAATTAAGTGAAATAGCATATATAGTACACTGTTAATTCTAGGTATGAGTGAGTGATAGTACATGTGGGTATAGTTAGGTTTGTATTATCCCCGCTGTTCTTACCACGTGAACTAAACAATCTTGACTGACTTGCAGCATCGAGGTATAATGATAGCAATATAGTATAGACTGAAATGTCTGCGTGATGACGACTCCTTTATCCCGTTACGAATGCGAGCGTAGTCAACTCCCGTCGAACGCGTCGCCTCGGGCGTTGCCTCCTAGGGCTGCCTCAACGAATATGGTATCAACGCTTAATAGAATCCGAGTTATTAGGAACATCGAAATTTATCGACGATAATAAGCTAATAAATAGTCTTGTATATAAATAATAATAATAATAATAATGATGAACTGTGGTCGATAGGTTATTCAAATTGCTCTGACAAGGCAGAAGGCTGATGGTACCGGTTGCTAGGCAGCTCCGGGCATGTTGCTACCTGTGGTTAGGAGTGGCTCCTTGGTAGCGATCAGGACTATAGGTCGGCAGGACACAGGCTCGGTACCCACCTCTACATACAATAGCAATGTTTTTACCACAGTCGTGCATCTAACTGTATAGTAGGTTCTTAGAACTCAATCCTAACATTTGTCTTGTGTCTGAGGAAAATCTCGGAAACATCTTTCAGGGCCGGTATTTCAATGTCCAGTTAAAATTTACTTTTCAGTTAAATTGTTTTCACCATGACAACGGCCAATAAAAATACACGAAACTTGGCTTACCTAACAGTTAAATTTACTTGCCACTTTAACTGGACATTGAAATACCGGGCCTCAGTCAGAATTGCCGGTGGCCGGTATCGAGCCCGGGACCTCCTGAGTAAGTCTCGTCCGATACCGCTAAGCCACCTCTACCTGTAACGGGGTACAGCAATGTTAAGACCCCCAACGTAACTATAGGCTCATACTTGCGGAATACCCGAGTCTAGTAGCGCCTACTTAACTTCCTACTTATCTAGTTCCTATACCATCTACTTGGAACCGGTGCTTTCTTATTTTAATTGTATTTATTTTCTGTATGTACAATAACATGCTTGAAACTGTTACCTAGCAACGACGGGTGCCCTTAGGGGTAGGGGACGGCTATGAATTCCACGTCTCTATATAGCGGTAGTGGCAGCCTTTCATAGTCAGCCCCTACACCTACAGTGGAGTTCCGCGAGAGTTTACACCAACCTTTTAGGTAGTTTTCTTGGTACACCCCTAGAGCAAAGTCCAGTTGAGCAATTTACTCCATTTAAACTCGAGCAAAGGACGAGGAATTCAGATGACTGAATACTTTCATCACATTCTTCAAGGCGATGAGGTCCGATCGTTCTAGGAAAACAAGAAATCCCGGGGTAGCTTATTTTTCAACGTATCTATGGGTGTCCAAAACGGGGGGAAAATGGTGTGGCCGTGGTGTAAACTCCCGCGGAACTCTAGATGTAGGGGCCGACTATGAATCCCAACACTCTTCTCACAGTGAATACTGAAACCGTGTAGAGGACTACATAGTGGTGTAGTGGTATAGATGTGTGTAGTGGTTGGTAGATTTGCAGTGGTAGATGTGTGTATAGTGGTAGATAAACTGTGTGTATAGTGGTAGATGTGTAGTGGTTGGTGGGCAATGGTATAGATGTCGGCCATGCGGCGACCATAGATCAGCTCTTTACACCTCCGAGGAGTAATTTCACACCTGTCACTACCAAGTTCAACACTTCACAGTTGTAATTAGCATTTTGATAGCCCCGCTTAGCTGCATGGGTGTCTAAACTATGCGTTCCATCTGACCCTGGCCAATCACAGCCCCGCTTAGCTGCATGGGTGTCTAAACTATGCGTTCCATCTGACCCCGGCCAATCACAGCCCCGCTTAGCTGCATGGGTGTCTAAACTATGCGTTCCATCTGACCCCGGCCAATCACAGCCCCGCTTAGCTGCATGGGTGTCTAAACTATGCGTTCCATCTGACCCCGGCCAATCACAGCCGTATCTCACACACAACGGCCCTCCCACTGTCTACGGTGCTCAAATTAATTATTTCAAGTAAATAATCATGATTTACACCATCGAAGCTGTATTTGGTGTTTTACGACGTACTGTACAGGTAGGTCACGTGACAGATCCATTGGTCATCGCCGGGGTCGTCATAACGGAATCGAAGTTGACTATTTGTTGTTTAACGACGTACTCGACAACTATATGTACATATGACGTCGGGGGGTAGTTGGAGGAAAGGGGCAAGTAGGACGTAAAGGGGGGGAAATGAGAAAGGGGTGCCATGGACTGCATTTCATCTGACTTGACCTGTCCGGCTACGGTGGTCCTACCAGAAGCATACGCTTCCGCCGGCATAGCACTGGGGATCACCAGAGCTCGCAAATCTGCCCACCACGATAAAGTAGCAGTCCCTGGACAGGGGTAGTCCAAAAAGGAGGTATGAGGGTTAAGGGGATTGTTGGTCTGTTGTTGAAAGTATGAAGGAGAAGTGCGAAGGTGTCAGAGTGAAAATGCTATATCGGAGTAGTTTTGAGCAAGACTAACGAAAGAAAGGCAACACAAACCGAACATTCCATTGTCATGAGTACACCTGTATGTGTTTTTGTAATTTCAACCCAAATCTTGTGTTCGGGTACTCGTCTTGGCCCGGGCCAGCATCGGGTGCCCGGTGGGTGCCCCGTGAGGCCAAGCCACGAGCCTGCCAGCGAGCGGTCCCTGTGATCGATGTCAGACAACACAGATCGTTTGTTTGTCTCTCATTTGCATGCGTCCGATTGGCCACGCTCCGCGCATGCGCTCTCAACGTCCATCCATTACCCGGCTCGCTACCGTTGTGACGTTGTATGTACACGTGTCGTGTCTTGAGACTTGGCCCGATACAACCCTACGTCATAGACATAGTGCTTCGTTGCTCACCAGTGATCGGTGTTTGAAATTGGGGCTCGCTGATTGGCCCATCTATGATGAAAGCATAGGTGAGTTTTTTTCGGGACCTATAGCCACATTTTTCGTCCAATTTTTTAAAGTAATTTTAACAATAATGAAGATATAGCCTTTTTGAAAAATCTATACGTTAAAAAGAAAGTGCAGCATTCATTATCAACACAGATATTGAGTCATTTGTTCGTACCCAACCACGAAATATAGGTTTAACACGTATTATCCTGACTGTGTGATGTCATATCTTATCAACGCAAGTTATCGATTAACATCGTTGCCAAGAAATGAGATGTAACACCTAAATACTGTTATTTAAAAAAATATGATTTTGTTCGAAAAACTGTTGGAAAGAGAATTTCACGGAGTAGGCCTAATGATTAAGTTTCTGGATCATCTTTCAAAGCTTTACAGAACAAAACTTGAACTAATGACTCCACAGTGTACCTTGCTTTGGTCGCTTAGCCCGGCCCATCAGTCTAATGCGATACGATCTCAACGACAAGCGGCGTGACGCTACCGCGCGCGATAAGTTCTCCTCGTGGCCGCCAGATGACGGATTAGCGCTGACAACCGCGAGCTTCCGATTGTTCGAAACCAATATTTGAATTGTAAATGTTCTAAATTTGAAATGGTGGCGCATCAACCAACAGGTAGTTGTGACGTCATCAGTCAGAGAGTGACAGGTCATAGATTACGGCGCGGGGTGGGCAAACCTCGTGAGCTGGAGTCTCCGAGCACTTCAAGGGTGGAAAGAGGGAGGTGAAAGAAGATCCCCTCCAAAGCCAGCGTAGTTTTTTCTACATTTTTTATATTTTTTAAATTTAATTAAGGGTTACAATAATAAAGCATATCATATCATGGTGCATCGCCTAATCGTACAAGTAAATTGCTTGATGCTCTTTCAAAGCTAAAAGAATGAAAAAAAAATACGAATGTTTTAAATAGTTAGAGTGGTGCATTAGGCGGTCGTCTGTAATATACTGCAGTTAATCAATTCTAGGTTCGAGTCCTGCCTTGAGCATGAAGTCTTGTGTAACATCATCTTTGCCCACTCATCCTCTAGATTACCATCGTTGCCAAAACACGAGACGGAAAAGCAAATGTTGTTCTGAAACTGCCAAACCGAAAGACAGCCGTGCAGCGCAGTTTGGTGACCCTAAGTGAGGCCAACTATTCCGGCGGGTATTAATTAGAGTCAGATGTGGAACCGAGCGTGATATTCGACAGGTGTCACCCAGAGGGCGGTCAGAGGTCACCTAGAGGGCGGTCAGAGGTCACCGGTATCGGTGCAGCCGAGGAGACTGCATTATTCAACAATAGCAGGGCCGCATCACTTACTGTTGCATGTCAAGGAGATGTCGGGTGAAAGGGGGGGGGGGTATCTACCCTAGCCCCCCCCCCCCCCTCTCAACGCCTTCATGGCAGCTCTAGCCCCTACGTAGCTAGCTTCATGCTTACGAGTACACCGGAACCAACGATCTACTTGAGACAGATCCATTATGAGGGATAATCTGTGACCTTGGGTTGGATACCTGCAACATATAATGTGACTTGTTCACTCTACTAAAAGGAAGATTGTCTTTACGAATGTGTGAAAGTACGCCAGTAATCTGTTGATTTTCTTTGAGACCGCGTGCATGTCTGGCTTCTCTCCACGCTGAGGGGGATGTAGGACTATTTTCGTTGTAAAGGAACATCGGGAGGTAATCAGTATAACCGTTAGTCATACCGACCACAGCCACTGCGCCGGCTCCAGCCCACGAAGGTATCCAGGACCTCATAGGCAGAGCCTAATGTCTTCTGAGTGAGCCTATAACGCGCCGACCACGGCCACTGCGCCGGCTCCAGCCCACGAAGATATCCAGGACCTGATAGGCAGAGCCTAATGTCTTCTGAGTGAGCCTATAACGCGCCGACCACGGCCACTGCGCCGGCTCCAGCCCACGAAGATATCCAGGACCTCATAGGCAGAGCCTAATGTCTTCTCTCCATCAACTGATAGTTCTAAAGCGTCAGACAAGCAGACTGTAACGAATCTCAAGCCTTGTAAGGCAGCGCTGAGCGGATCAACTGTCAAACTGTGCTTGGCGTCACACAACTGTCACTTTCAGACCCGAATTGATAGCTGTCATTAATTTTATTAATTATGATTAATGTAAGACTCAATTGGGTGTTTTTTTGTTGATGGTTGGGACTGTTTTTGTGAGGGATATTGTAACTTGCACCCAGCGAAGATATATTAGAGACAACCAAATAAAAAACAAGATTTATCCGCATGGTAACAATTCGAAATGAGTTTGGAATTTGTTTTTAATGTGGTTTTGATTTTCTGTATCTCTGGTGATGTTTTTGGTTGAACACAAAACTGATTTCAATGGTATAGGCCTACATTATTATACCGCATTTTTGCTATGATGACTCGAAAACTACCGTTTACATGTATCGTTCGCTAGCATGACGATATATTAAATTAAATAAATTGCAGAAGTTATACTCCTCAACTCTAAACAGGAATCGAACCCTGGGCTCCAACGGAACCAAAGAACCGTAGTAAAATATTCACAGAACAGTTGTAAAATGAAGGCAGGGTGGCGTTTTACAAGTTCAACATGACAGATAGAAAATGTAAACGTTCGTACATTTTCTGAAAAGAAAGTGTTTTTTGGTATTAACTGAGTATTTAATTTTAAATTAAATGTATACCGTTGTACTTTGGCTAAATGTTATTTATATGCACGAGCTATCATGAATATTGACGGATTAAAATTACATTTTCGGTATAAATGTAACTACTATGTTGTAGTGACGTGAATCAAGTAATTTTTCTCGTCACATAATTACCATGGCTATAATTAACAAGCACCAACATGTCAGCCAATATGAATAACAATGTTGCACCGTCAAGCCAGACACTTGTTCGACAGCCAATCAATACACGGTCCGATACTTTCCATTTCATCAGCTTTATTGAATGCAAGAACAAAGCAGCTCGCTCACCCGTGTTTGTCTGTTACGTCATCAGCGTCAGTTGTCCGCTTGGCCGACATTATTCTCGCTGATGATCTGGAGTATAGTCGCCTCGACATATCGAGCAATGTGCTGACGTCATGAGGACACATATAAGTGCCTATACTAATAGAGTACAGTTGGTCCTTCGGTGGTGTTAGTTAGTAGTAGTAGTAGTAGTAAAGGTCTCTCACACCAAGAAGTAAGATAGTGCCAGGGGAGTCAGGACCGCCCACAATTAGTTTCAAACTTAACAAGTGCGAATCACTAACGTTTTTCCCGAGTATCTAGTACAATTTGGTTGCGTTAAGTTTTTTGACGGAAACCTGCTTGCACGTTTTCTTGTACGTTACCGTCAAAAAACTTAACACAATCAAATTGTATACTAGATACTCGGGAAAAACGTTTGTGATTCGCGCTTGTTAAGTTGGAAACTAAATGTAGGTGGTCTTGACACTATCTTACTTCTTGCTGTGAGAGACCTATAGTAGTAGTGGTGGTTTGTGGTTATTGTTGCTGCGCTCTGCTCTTTTAGACCCATTGTACGACAGGCAGAGCCGAGTCTTGGGTATAGAAGCGGCCTAAGGGTTGACCCTTGATGTCGTCAACGAAGGAATCAAATCTTAGCTCATCCCTCAAGGTTGCTGTGTTGCCAGGAGGTGGGGGTGCTGTTTGACGAGCACTGCGTGAGCGAGGCCGGACGGTTCTAGTACCAGACGCGGCCGCCCGTAGAGAGAGCGCCACAGGAAGTGTCCGCCATCTTGTATCGTCTCGTATTTCACGCTGAGAGTTGTCTACCCCAACTATCCGTCTGTCTATCTGTCTGTGTGTCTGTCTGTCTGATCCATCGTATATTACTTGTCGTGTGGCCACCGGTTGTCATTGCATCCTAGAACTAGAAGTATCTGAAATACATGAACGAAGACAAAACATGTGAACATGCACTCATCTCGTGGACAATTTTGTAAATATATTACATAAAATATTAGCTTTCCATTCTACGAATTATTTTCGTACCTATTTATAAATAGCATATAGTCAATTAATTGAAAGCTTGTAAATCCCATCAACATTGAAAACATCTGGAAACATAAAAGAAATATTCAATCATTATGAAGTCTTATGTGGCAAACCAAACAAATTGATAAAATGCTTTATAAATTAATCAAAGCACCCAACGAAATATAGTATTCAAAATCCCAGAGAAATGTCATGAAGTTAGTTCGAATTAAATTAATGAAAATAATGAAATTAATCGAGGTTTATAAATTCTTCTAAAGGTCCACTGGTTTACCGCGATCTTTGTAAGGCTTGTTGCGGTGACCCCGACTGACCCGCCCCCCGCGGCCGCTTGATGAACTGCGTGTCCCCCCCCCCCCCCCCACAGACACGCTGCTAGCAGTGGTTCCTCCCCCGCCGAACATTGTAGCACAGCTCGGCAACAACAGAACGATTCACCCGAGCTGGAGGAGAGACAAAGTAATGAACAAGCCAACGCTTTCGAAGTAATGTACTCCACTCTATGTGTTAGGGTTCGTCCAGTGTAGCTCTGCCTATCGTACGAGATGACTGAGACGACGCTTTATAACGAGGTTGTTCGTGAATAATAATAACAACATAATAATGGGGATGATTATGATAGTAATAATGATAATAATAAGCACCGTCTAGAATATTGAGATTATTTTATGCAGTTATCATAATTTCATTTCTAAAGCAGAAGTACACATTAAAGTCTGGTATTCACGGCAATAGTTTTTATTTTTTTATTTTTTTTGCTGGAGAGTGTTTCTACAGTAATTCATGTAATTAGTCGTTACGTAGCTTCACTCGTTGTGTAATGGCTCCAACTAACATTGACCCTTGGACGTGGGAGAGGAACTCAGGGACTACGATGTTACACAATTCAATTATATACATACACCTTACATTTTTATTGGTTGGAGCAAACTCGACATACTCTCGTTACACTTGTTTCAATCTGCCAGTCTTTTGTTTTGTCGTGTCGCTGTTGAGGTGATGCTCGACGTTTCGTTACCTATGTTGACAGCTTTCTCAAGACTGTCCCGAGAAAGCTGTCATGGACATGGGTAGCGAAACGTCGACCTACGTTGACAGCACTGTTCCGAGAAAGCTGTCATGGACATGGGTAGCGAAACGTCGAGTGTGATACATCACCAAAGTGATTGTACACTTTGTATTAAACAAATCAAATTTGACTAGTCTTCCTTACCTGTTCTTTAATTTGCTTTAGGGTTAATTATCACACACATTTTATTATTATACGCTGTAAACAAAGCCGGGGAGAGTATTAAGTGTATTTGCTTTACAGAATCACGTAGCCAGAGTTTCATTGTCGAATACAAAAAAAATCCAACAGCCAGCCATGTTTTTCAATTGAATAAGTGCACTCCACACTCCATTGGCAATTTTCCTGGTTTTCCGCGTCATTTCCCTCAACCAGTGTCTTGCGTTTTACCGCCATAAACCCTGGCGGTGTGTTAGCGAATTACAACCCCTCCCTCCCCCCTGAGCGACCGACCGCGGGGGATAAATCAAGTGTGCGAGCTGGTTGTGGCCGTGTCCGCGAGGGGTCGGGACTGGGGCCGCTCTGAGTAATACGCCTCGCTATAAAACAGTCCACATAGAAATACATGAATATCGGCACTCGATCTATGAGATGTGGGTTCGAAACTCGAGTTCTGACTACTTGATAAAAAAGAAAAAACAATTTGCTTTTAAGTAGGTACAGAAAAAGATGAGAATGTAAGTAAAAAAGTAATGCTATTATTAAAACAAAATTGATTCAAAGCGATATTCACAAAAATGCACGACTTTCTAGTCAATATTTTCCAGTTTCTACCATCTACTTGAAACAGGTACACTAGAGGCAATTCACGCCCTTGGACTGGATACCTGAAAATACCAAACACAACGGGCGTAATTAATGAGTTGTGTACACTTTACGAAGCGGACGACTACCTACCTTTACGAATGTGTGTTAGAACGCCAATAATCTGTTCATTTCCATTAAACCAGCGTGCATGAAAGGGGAAGTAGATACGGATGAGACTTGCGTTGGGAGTAGTATACCTGACAGTGGACGCGTAGCCGCTGTGGATGAAAGCGGCCCCACTTGTTGGAGTATTAATCCTTGTCACCTCATCGCTCATTGTCTCGTTCTCGTCTGGCGCCGGGGGGAGTCTTGGCCCCCCCTCCCCCCTCCCCCCTCCTCCCTCCCCCGTGGGGGACATAGCAAACACGGTGTCACAGCCTTGTTAACCAGTGTTTGTGTAATAAGACAGGCAATTACGCTGGCGGTGTCGTCGATACTCGTCACAGTCTCCGGTCAGTGATCAGCGTGCTCGCAGTGCAGCAGGGCTAGGGTTCGATTCTTGGTTCATTGTTTCCACACCACAACGTATAGTCAATGAGTTGTAGGGCACTAACAAGGACCTATAACATAGTAAATCATAGGGTAACTGGTAGCCATAATATTTGAAATCAATCCAAATTCGGCAGCCAAGACACAAAATACTTTTTTGTGGTCCTGTCATCGCCTTTGCCTATCTATGGTCTATTGTATACAGACCATTGGGCACTACCCATAAATCTGTCCCTAGACCAAAAGCGTCAGTTCTCTGTAGTCGCCTGGAGGCCAAGTCTTGAAACCTCGCGACTCGGCCCGCTATGACGGTTCGAGTCACTTGTTGAAATCGCGCGCGACTTGACAAGCTTGTATTAGCGTAGTCTTGAAACCGACCAAGTGATTCGAAACGCAAAGAGAGTTCAAAATATTCCGAGTGACTGACTTTTCGCGACTTGAGTCTCCGCCCCCCTCGACTAGCAAAAGGACCAATCAAAAACGGTGTTACAACAAATGTCGAGATATAATGATCGATAGCAAATAATCGATTTATACAACAGAGAATCAAAACGGACGCTTCGAAGAATGTCAGGGCTTAAATATCGTATTTCCTAGGTATATTCAGGATAAAAGTGATCAATTAAATTAAGTTATGGATGAGTGAAGTAAAATACACCATTAAAAAGCAATAATTCTATTTTTAGTAGGCCTGGAGCCCTAGGCCTACAAACGGCCAAATGAGCTCTCAATTAAGATTGCAAATTTTCAGCCGCCGTCGTGGCTCAACGACTGCGCCCGCGGCTGTCACCAAAAAATCTCGGGTTCGATCCCCAACATATCCGTTTTTTTTTCGCTCTTATAATCTAAAGTGTTTGCCCTTGTAATACACATGAATTAAATCTTCTTTACTTAAAATGAAATTTCGGGTTTTTATTCTGGGTTTTAAGCGGCTTTAGCCGTACGCCGGTGGATATAAGAAGATAGGTCCGAAGTAGGCCTATCCTTTCGGCAAGGATAATTTAATGATTGCCTTTGTTTCCTTATTAAAATAATAGATACTTATTGACTTACTCTAGTGAGTCTGAATATCAAGTGATGAAGCACGTGAAGGCGGCTCCATGAACTCCGACAGCTCTTCTATTAAATCTAATGCTAAATGTTTGCTAAGTCTAAAATATTTGATGAATTTAGTGTCCGAGAGAGATTGAAATGGATTAATTCTTTTACGGAACCTATCTTGTACATTTGCAGCTGCGATTTCTGCTTCTTCCAGGTCTGCAATCGCATTGATCATAAAAACGTTATCCATGATATGAAGTTGTGCGCCCCAAGTCTCCAAAAACGACCAACTCACATTGAATTATCTCGTGGTTTGAAACGGGAAAAAAAGTTCGTTTCAAGTCGCACTGCTAGTCGCGCGTTTGTGTTCAAGACTACCGTTTTGATGCTTTTGAGCGACTTGGCTAGATTTCGCGACTCGGAACGGGTGGTGAGTTGAAACGAGTGGTTTCAAGACTTGGCCTCCTGGGTTTCTGTTCAGTCCGCGTAGTCTTGGTTGTGTAGCCCGGGCGCTACGGCTGGGCTACCCGGGTGGGTGTCTCTGTCCCAGGTAATCACGTGCAAGGGGGGCTGACGTGCGCTGTGTAGCCCGGGCGCTACGGCTGGGCTACCCGGGTGGGTGTCTGTCCCAGCTAATCACGTGCAAGGGGGGCTGACGTGCGCTGTGTAGCCCGGGCGCTCCGGCTGGGCTACCCGGGTGGGTGTCTCTGTCCCAGGTAATCACGTGCAAGGGGGGCTGACGTGCGCTCCCTGCCCATTGCCTCATTACCCCCCCCCCCCTCGCTTGTCTCAATCTTGCCTAATGGGCCTTACTTTTCACTTACTGAGGAAGCGACACTTTTATCTTGGTTATGCAGATAACGAGGAGTTGTGTAGCCTACAAGACGCCCCCCCTCCCCCCCGGGGGGTGTAACTTACGCGGACGTGTAAATGCGCCCCCAGGAAACATTCACGCTAATTCACGGTCAGCAGCGCTGTGTATGGGGTGGTTACAATTGGAACTAGAATGTGAACATCGATGGAAAACACGGATGTCAGGTTCTTTCCTAATTCGTCAGTTTGTCTTTGTCATGTATACATTGCACTATCTAATACTTGGACACATTTTTGCTTGTTTACCAGGGAACATTAAACTTTAGTATAAAAATGGTGCCACACTAAAAAAACGATTGTATTATTGAATAAATAGTACAATACAATATGATGCCAAAAGAGTCATGTTTTGATTTATTTATAGTATTTGCAGGAGGGTTCTGTGTAGTATAGCGATATAGCAATTCTGTCTGTGGGGGGGAGGGGGGTGGGGGGTATACGATAACATAGACATACTTTTGTGATTGCCCCGGCTGGGACTCGAGCCCAGATTATTCGGGTCTACTTCTACCTCTAATGGTAGCTCGATCCCGGGGTCTACTTTTGTTATACTAACGTGTATTTGTTTAAATATGTATTTGCAGTAATATACTGTACAAGTCGAGCTAGAAATTTTTGTAGAGCGAGATGATATTAGAAAGATTAAAACCAAAATTAATATTTGCGCTGCAACTGAGCCACCTATGTCGACGACGATCCATCTGTTCGCCACACGACGGTGGTTTGAGGTTGTTTTGTTGGCAGTATTGACGGACGCGTGCGGGGTCAGGGGTCACCCAGTGGTGCCAACAGAGCGGACCCCGCTGGGAGCCGCTCAGCGCATTCCTGGTGAGAGCGGACAGAACTATGCATCAACAGAACAGATCAAACCTAACACAACATTACGTAACTTCTCTGTTGGAAATAAAGAGTTAAGTTAAATGTTTCGCAAACAAAAATATTATTTAAAAAATTAATAACTATTTAAATATGTCCTAGATAACCTGTGGGTTATAGCATCGTGTTACCCGTGACAGCTTTCCCAAGACTATCTCGAGAAAGCTGTCACGGGTAAACGTCCAGCATCACCTTGACAGCGTTATATACGAAGCAGTTTTTTTTTAATGTCCATTAAACTGATTTAAGAAGAAAACTTAGAAGAAAATAAATATAACTATTCAATTTACAACTCAATAATAAAAGCAAGTAACAATTAAGATGACACAACAACTAAACAAACTGTATTGTGGGAACGAGAACAAATATGTGTATAAAAATATAGGAGACGTATTTACAAAGAGAGACAAAATAATGAATTCACGTGTAGTAGAACTCAGAAGAATATAAAATTATATTCTTAAAAATTGAAAATAGAGAGAAACCGAACTAGAAACATATGAAAGAAAGGTTACTAATCAAAAGATCCCCACGTCACACACCTGCTCGTGCCAAGCATGTTTTGGTCCCCCCTGCGCCTGCGTGCAACGTGGACTCGGGGTCAGCGCGGAGTCAAGCAGTGAAATATGGCTGTTAGTTTTAACTGCGGTGATAATTATCTAGAGAGGAGAAGAGAAGAGAGTCTCGAACAAATTAGAAATCTGCAGGTCGGGTAGATTGATCGATCCCTGATGCGGCGGAACATTAAGAGTCAACATGTTTGATGGGCCGGTGGGTGGGGGAAGGGGGGGTTCAAACAGAAGGAAACAATGGGATCGGAACGACAAGTAGTCTACTCTGACGTAAACGTTTAGGCAAGGTGCGCCGAACTCCACACGGAGGCTCAATATTAGAGTTCGCTGAGCCTCCGCCAAGAGATTTATGGACGACTATACATAATACATGTTGATTCGCTAACAAACGTCTGAGAGGAAAGTATTATTTGTTTTCATAAAAATAAATACACATTATTTAAATACATTGTCGATGTATTGTGGGTTATTGCGTCGTGTCGCTGTTGAGGTGATGCTCGACGTTTCGCTACCCATGTTGACAGCTTTCTCGTGCCTAGTTATTGCGTCGTGTCGCTGTTGAGGTGATGCTCGACGTTTCGCTACCCATGTTGACAGCTTTCTCGTGCCTAGTTATTGCGTCGTGTCGCTGTTGAGGTGATGCTCGACGTTTCGCTACCCATGTTGACAGCTTTCTCGTGCCTAGTTATTGCGTCGTGTCGCTGTTGAGGTGATGCTCGACGTTTTGCTACCCATGTTGACAGTTTTCTCGTGCCTAGTTATTGCGTCGTGTCGCTGTTGAGGTGATGCTCGACGTTACGCTACCCATGTTGACAGCTTTCTCGTGCCTAGTTATTGCGTTGTGTCGCTGTTGAGGTGATGCTCGACGTTTCGCTACCCATGTTGACAGCTTTCTCGTACCTAGTTATTGCGTCGTGTCGCTGTTGAGGTGATGCTTGACGTCTCGCTACCCACGTTGACAGCTTTCTCGTGCCTAGTTATTGCGTCGTGTCGCTGTTGAGGTGATGCTCGACGTTTCGCTACCCACGTTGACAGCTTTTTCTACGCACGAAAAATATTGTTATAACAAAATTATCTGAATAAAAATTTTACATCGTCAGTAGCCTACAAAAGATCGTATAAGCAAGACAAAGCATCTGTTTTATTTTTAGTGACTATATCAAACATAGTATTTTAGGAGATATTTAATAAATCGTAATGTTTACAACGCAGGATACAATTAAAATATATTTTTTGTCATGTTATAGCTTAAAAATGATGTAGATAAATATAATCATAACACATCTGAACCAGACCAAATGACAAAATACTCTCGGTTATAATGATTTAGATGTTGTTACAATGTTGTTACTATCTTTGGTTGAGTTGACCTGAGTGAATGTGACGCAGCATTGAGACCTGAGCGACATCGTGAACTTCCTAATGACCTGTCTTACAGTTCGGGTCTGGCAAAGCTCCAGCGACGCTCAGAGGTGACATAAATTATCTCTCAACTTATCACTTAACGTCTGCATGTTTAATAGCTCGCTTTGAGCAGCAGACTTCAGAACTCGGGGTGACTGTTGCATCGGACAAGGCCAGGGGGTCTTCTTGCTCACGGTTCACATGTTTCCTGGGTATCACCTGTTCATTTGCCTAATAGGCGATCGACTACTGAAGCCAACTATTATGATTTAAGAAAACAAAATGTATGTGTTCATGAAAACTGAATGTTTCCGGACCGAAAAGGATAAATTGAACGGTTCGTGGGCGAGTTGCCACATACGATTCTAGTGAGCATTATTGCAACTAAACCAATACATAGTTCGGTACATGATAAACATTATGTTATCACATCACAAAACTTGTTGCCAATTTCGTGGAGTGCCGATTATTTCTTTCTACCCTTCTTGAAAGTGTTTATAAACCTTTATACTTGCCAAGTATAGTCCTCAATTGATAATAACCCTCTGATTGCCCAGTCGGGAATACAAATGCATGATGCTGTTGATAAGGCAGGTGTTTCTATACCGTATTCACGGTAATGTTTTGTGTTCAGTGTTTTGAAGAGTACGGTCAATGTTTTTCTTGTTACTTTCGGTATGGCGCTGTCTGTCCGTCCAATAACAAACCCTATTTGTTGGGGAATATTTAGTCGATCGACAATGATGGCGAAGAAACCGCTCTACGGAATTGGCAACAAGTATATTTATTATTTAATTAACAAATAATTAATAACCATTTTCTTGTGCTCATTCTCCACTACAATTAATGACGACGCTTCGTGGTAAGCTGAATGACTTATGCACGCATCTGTACTGTTGCCTGTTTAGCCGGGTAATCGCTGTGCTCAGCATCCATCATTACGGGCATCTCATAAGCGCAAGTCAACAATGCGAACAATGGCGTGAAATCACTGTTTCAATCATTCACACAGGACTGCTGCGCGCAACAACGACTCAAGAGGTAATGACGACCATCTTTAGTACACCACGTCACCCGGGTAACGGAGTTGGGATCTAGGACTGAATTCCAAGGGGAATTGATACATATTAATATATAATTCTGTTGTTATTGTTAGACGGTTTGAGAGTTTATTTTGCACCGTTTTCAGTTTTTCTAAAATATGCATTACATAAAGTTTAGCTTTGGTACAAATGCGCTCACAGTACTGGTAGATCAAGAGGGAAATGGTGTAGTTGAGAAGGGTTATTTAGTAATTTATTTGTTTTTTTAATATTTTTCCTATTCAGTTGAAACCTAAAAAGTTATGTTAGATCCTAGAACGCTTTCCGTCCCTTTAGTCCGCCCTGTATAGTTAGGCTCACTTATTTATTTATTTTGTTTATTTATTTATTTTATTTATTTATTTATTTATTTATTTATTTATTTATTTATTTATTTATTTATTTATTTATTTATTTATTTATTTATTTATTTATTTATTTATTTATTTATTTATTTATTTATTTATTTATTTATTTATTTATTTATTTATTTATTTATTTGTTTATTTATTTATTTATTTATTTATTTATTTATTTATTTATCCATCTATCTATCTATCCATCTATTTATTTATTTATTTATTTATTTATTTATTTATTTATTTATTTATTTATTTATTTATTTATTTATTTATTTATTTATTTATTTATTTATTTATTTATTTATTTATTTATTTATTCATTTGTTTATTTATTTATTTATTTATTTATTTATTTATTTATTTATTTAATGTCTATCCTATTCAGTTATAAAAGCCCAACTAAGCTGTAGCCTATCTGATTGATGTGGGGAACGAGGGTGAGCCTCAGACTACGTGAGCCCTACAAATTAAAACTCTTTATTAATTATGCTTAAGGTTGAGGTTAGGAAAGGTAAGGTTTGTCTTGGCTTACGATTAATTATCTCTTATCCACCGAGTAAATGTTCGTTACAGATCCTACTGTTAGTATAAATGGGTCTACTAGACGTTTGGAAAACATTCGCGCATGGTTTTAAAACTAGATTAATCTTGTGCACGGTACAGAACATAAACGTATCGAATTGTGTGATACATTGTGTGTACCCGTTGTTAAAACCCTTCAGTGATGAATCGTAGCTTGTTTAAATTATGTCGACCTACAATTTGTTTATCCTGAACCTGATATAATGAAATATAAATAAAATGTACACAACGAATGTGTGTTACTAACAACAGCAATCAACAACAACAACTTCGCAACTCTGTCCCGTCGGGGGTAATTATTTATTAGCCTGATGACCGATGAATACTTCAGTGGTGGGAATCGAACTGACGTCCTCCCGAATTAGAGCAACGTGTGTTACCACTGAGCCACCTCTATCGGGAACAACTTTTTTGATAGTATTAACATTTCTCAATAAATGTTATATATTATTCTAATAACCGTACTGACAATAATAGTAACGCGTTTCCACTCTAGAATGATTTAACAGGTAAACGTGAGAAAGAGAGGGAGGACCCGGGTTCGAAACCTATGATTGTCGTTATATCTTCAAGCCATGTCGCGTTGACACATAAGATCCAAGGCCCAACTGAAAGTGGCCTCCATGCCTAATGATAGGGGCGGACAACGCCTCATGCCGTCCCTGGAATGTTACGACCCTAGCGCCATCACTAACTGCGGACAGGCCTGCAACTAATTACCTCCCTGGGGGATGCGCGCAATAATAACTGTTATTCTAACAGACAGGAGGCGCCCGTTTGTTTTATAATTACCACTATTTTAAAATCACTGCAATAATGAAGATGGTTTATTGATGCGCAGGACAGAGATGTTTGTTGCGCTAAACTTGACAGACTTGAAAACAAGGGTAGCTGGGCTGTGGTTGGGGGTAGAAGGCAATACGGTGGATCCAACATGTTTCTCTTGATTTTTTACCACTGCACACCAAAAAAATATATGATTCATGGTATTCTCACAAAAAAAAAAAAATGCCAATATTTTTACAACAAATCTAATACATGCAAATAAACGTGTTTTTATAAATGTAATGCGCAGATGTACACATATATTTGGCGTCATTGACCAATGATAAATAAATACACAAATCTACCCGCAAACTGTGTCAGTCAAAAGGAGAGGGGGGCTTGACCCCCCCCCCCCCTCAAATACTTGACATTCCTAGTTAACAACCGGATTGTTTAACCCCGCAGGCAGAGAACAAAAGCTAATTAACTCTTAAAGACTTTTGAAAGACCCAACTTTGTTCAATTAAAATTGACAAATGATGATAAATGCAGAAATAAATGTGTATTTGTTGTCCAACCACTCAGTTACAGCAATGGGAGACATGATCCCATTTATTATGTACCCCTCTACTATCACGGCTCATAGTCATAAGTATAAATAACATGTACAGTTCTGAAGTATATTAGCATACGACCTATTTAATGTGAACCTACTCCGCTATACGGTTCAAAAATAATTAGAAGTACAGAACAATAAACGAACAGGGCTGTTATTTTTGATTCGCTGTAGCAACCATACCCATCACTAGAATAGAAGTGTGCCTAAAAACACTTTCGTATTTTTATTCACTTTGGCAATGTCGTGTAATTTTGATAGTTTTGATAATATTGAGCCAGGCCTCGTTAGACGCGACTACTAATACAACACAAGAGACAATGCACAACAAGACAATCCTGCGGTTGAACATTCCTCTCAGTTAGGAACCAACGTCCATTGTTCTCAGATGCTTCACTCGCTCCAATTGAGTCGAGACCCGAGAGTTATTTTAGGAACAATTCAAATTACTAATAAGGTGGAACCTGCCATTGTGTGGTGTAAATAAGCTGGCTACAAACATTACCATGTCATCATAGGACAGTTGACACATGGTACAGTCCGAAGTAGAAACTAGTTAACACGTCGTTAATACTACCCTACAAGGACATATAAACGTAATGATCTCGAACAAGGTGGAGTTTCACGAAGTTTTGTTTATATCTGCTAATAGAGGGGCTAGTGCCAATTAAGATAGAGGGTTAAAGTCAATTAAACATACCTACGTTTAAAACGTTTTCTATAAAATCAATAATAATTGTTGGAAGTGTTAAGTCAAGGCTCTACAGGAAACAATATGAAGCAGTTTAAACATGGACTAGTGAGATAAAGGGGATGAGTTCTGGAAGACTTGTGGGTTATTGCGTCGTGTCGCTGTTGAGGTGATGCTCGACGTTTCGCTACCCATGTTGACAGCTTTCTAAAGACTGTCGCGAGAAAGCTGTCAACATGCTCGACGTTCCACTACCCATGTTGAAAACTTTCTCAAGATTGTCACGAAAAAGCTGTCAACATGATTGACGTTTCGCTACCCATGTTGACAGCTTTCTCGAGACTGTCACGAGAAAGCTGTACATGGGTAGCGAAACGTCGAGCATCACCTCAACAGCGACACGACGCAATAACTAGTCACGAGAAAGCTGTCAACATGGGTAGCGAAACGTCGAGCATCACCTCAACAGCGACACGACGCAATAACACACAGGTCAAGCCCAACTGTGTCGCGAATGTGTCTAGATAGCAGTAATCATATAAAATACTTCAATTAAAAAACTATAGATATAGGTTACGTTTCTTAACTAAGCACTTGGATAAATATGATTATTAACTTAATTTGATTAATATAATTAATCAGTTTAGTTACTGAGTGGGTAGACTCTAAATGTGAATTTATTTTTATTTATTTATTTAACTTTAGCCTAGGACCTAGGTGATAGATGATGGGGGTGATAATTGTGTGAGGTCGGTACGTAAGTTAATATAAAACGTATGTTTAACACAATGTAGGTCATTTGTTTTAAAGAACCAACATTCATACGATACAATATTTATGAATTGTCGGGAAAATAACCACTTATCTGACTACGCTATTTAGATAAATGGCAGGCACAAGAAATAAATGTTGTTTTCCAATAGGTAAAGTATAGATTTATTGTTACAATAACGTCTGGCGCTGAACAAATCTGCTACGTCTGGGACTCGAACCCAGCTCTGCTAGTCGGTCCTGTAGGTTGAAAGTCCACACTATAGCAACTAGATCGCAGCACTGTACACGCTCGCTCTCCAGCGCTCTGTGGACAACTGGTTGAACTACAAGGAAGCGAGCGGTACATTTAAATCAATAAAACGCTTTGCCTCGATGTATCGTTTCACATCGAGAGTCGACAGTAATCGACACCCTCGCTCCCCCTCATCTAGAGTTGATTCTCCCTTTTATTACTCCTCGAGCCACCGAGCCCTCCAGACTTAGTTCACTCTCTCGCCGCAGAAACGCGCTACACACGTTTTAATTGTGCCCCTTAATAGTATCTCAATTGAATCGATGCATCCCGATAAGGCAGTTTACTTCTATTTGTGGTGGGTATCATAGTATTTCCGTTGCTATGGTGACCGGATATTGACATCACAGGTGGGGTAGGGTTTAAATTTGCACGCAGAAGGTTGAGGACAGTTCCGCGTTGCCTTTTGTGTGACGAGGACATATTCGGAAGTGTCCCCAGAACAGATATGTCAAAGTGCGGGATAATATTCGCTATTAGTTCGGAAACAAATTAATCCTTGTTACGTTTTAAATTATGTAACTACCAGTTATTTGTTCATTGTTGCTTATTTCATGTGGGCGTGCTTGATCATTGTTCTTGAGTGAATGCTGCAGTGCAACAATTAAATTCACAGTTTAAATCATCAGATTAGCTTTAAGAAGGTTGATGAGGTGTGTGTGGTGTGAAGTGGATACAGGAACGTGACAATATCTTAAGACTATGTAACCCTAGCTGTCACGTGGTTATCAAGGCGCCTCTTATTGCCAGTAAGGTCCCTGTTTACGTACTCTGAAATCTTTTCATCTGAGTTAAGAAGTCTTGTCGCTTGTCGTCTTACGATCGTGTAACGAGGTTCATCGAGATGCGAAACTCTTTAACTATTGTGCAGTGACGACTTAGCTGAGAAAATTATCTATATTTAGCTAAACTGTAAAATAATTGTGTCTATAACAACGAACCTACAAACGGGTGTTTGCGTATTTCTGTAAAGACAGATTTGACTCCTATGTGAATCAAAACGTTTCTCGAATTAAAAACTGAAGTGGTTTTCCCACTGTTTTCCCGCGATGACCAACGACTCCCGCCTGACCGCCATCTTGGCCCCCGGACCCCAGAAGGACCCCAACATCTACACCTTCTCCAGCTACCCCCGCGCGTTCTGCAACCACCGCAAGAAATACAAGAACTACAGCTTGTAAGTAGACGACTCTTGTTTGTGTGACGTCATGTGTTGAGGGGGGGGGGTGCCCTCATACCGCCACTGTGAGCACGTGACTCAGTGGCGGAAGTGTTAATATCTCTATAACAACGTAACTGTTGAGTTTGTATGCAGGATCTGCAGTGCGATTCTGAATGGCCGTGAAAAGTTTAACGCATGCTTTTTGTCGTTACAGTAGGCGAATGCAAGGCGGTGATTGGCTCATCGCCTTCTTTTAACGACAAAATCTCGGGCTAAACCTATCGACGCCCATTCAGAATCGCGGCCCTGTTGTGTGTGCCCCAACTGTACAACCACATAACTGTATGAGCCACTACTAACGCGTAAACAAGAACATTGTTGTAGCCCACTCTGTGATACGTAAACCCCAAATATCATAACAGTGATCTCAATCACATATTGAGTGCTATCTTCCAAGGCGTCATGTCGACATTCTGGACAGGTCCTGTCCGTATCATTTTATTAACATTAATCCGGGCCGCGAGAGCCCACGTGTTTTATGCTATTCCTGTCCGTATCATTTTATTAACATTAATCCGGGCCGCGAGATCCCACGTGTTTTATGCTATTCCTGTCCGTATCATTTTATTAACATTAATCCGGGCCGCGAGATCCCACGTGTTTTATGCTATTCCTGTCCGTATCATTTTATTAACATTAATCCGGGCCGCGAGAGCCCACGTGTTTTATGCTATTCCTGTCCGTATCATTTTATTAACATTAATCCGGGCCGCGAGAGCCCACGTGTTTTATGCTATTCCTGTCCGTATCATGTTATTAACATTAATCTGGGCCGCGAGAGCCCACGTGTTTTAATGAGTGACTATTGACAGTATTTCCCCGAGGATCTCCAAACAGTCATCGATATCTTTGATAAAAAGAGTGTGTTTGACTGTGCCTTGAACGGGGACAGTCTTGTCCATGACGTCACAGCCACGTGCTGTCCTTGTTGACGTGGTAGTAGAGAGTGTGTTTGACTGTGTCTTGAACGGGGACAGTCTTGTCTATGACGTCACACGTCACGTGACGATAGCAGCCACGTGCTGTCCTTGTTGACGTGATGGTCTCAGATAACAAGATGTATTATTCAACACCGGCTGATGTTGATTGATGCGTCTGTTGATGGGCCCCACCGTGGCTGTCAGTCACTCGTTAGTCACTCACTGCGGCCTCTTGTTTTCAACCTACACTCATATTCTACTCAGAATAATAACCTCGGTGCAAGTACGCAAAACTAAAAATCTAGCTCGCATATTAGATTTTGTTTTGCACGGTATGAATCTGGCACGGATTGGTTTAAAAAGCTCTTCTTTATTTTCTTCTGTTCTACTTTTCGTTTCCATATCAATGTAAGACGCATGTACTGGCGTCGGAACCAGGCCTGGGGTGGGGGGGTTAAGAGTATCATCTCCCCCCCCCCCCCCCATCACCCATGGGAAACTTTCTATAGCATTACAGCAATCTAAAGCAAGAGTGAACACACATTAAATATGGAAGTTTTCAGATCCTTGGAATTGCGCGTATTGGCGTTTTGGCCATTATCTGCTAAATTATTGTATAATTGTAATTGTTGTTTGACATCGATACTAATGCGTATTACCGGCACTTATTTTATCATATGACACATTTAACAACTTAAACTGTGTACAAATATACACTTTAAAACACAAAACTATGCAAATCGATATTACACTCTGTTGATAACCCGCGTATTGTGACTGAACCGAGAGCCCAAACTACAAACATGGAACATGTATGATTACAAGAAAGATGTCCGAGTGTTACTTTCAAGGTACATATTTTTTCTGATCAAGACAACTTCTATGCCAATGGTCGAAAAAAGTCGCAATGTTGTTTCTTATGCGAGCTCCTTACGAGGAGACCAGAGCTCGAACAAACCGAGTTGGAATTTTTCCCCTGGTCTATAATTTTCTTTTTTACTCGGTAAATTCATGACTAATTGGCCTTTATCGGTGTGATTTTTTTTGGATTAGCAGGTAAATACTCGGTAACTTACTCGTTCCTTCGCTTGTGAGTGAAAGTGTAAACAAGGTTCGGGCCGTGCGTTGAGTAGTGGGAGGGGGGGGGGGGGGTGTTCCAGTCGGCGACATCTCGGTCCAGCCAAGCCAGGGGTGATTAGCGGCTACACCGCACGCCAGGCAACGGGAGAACTGCGCACTTGGCATTGAGTTACTGGGGCAACCTTCATTGTTTCTAATATAGTTCTGGGTGAAACAGATGGAATTTCAAAGGGACAACTTGCATTTTATTGTAATACGTGATCTTTATTGAACATTAAGAAAGCGGTTATATTTTTTGCCATTTTGTCGCTGGCTGTTGTCGATTAGGCTGTAAGGCCTCCCTATTATAAGAGACATCTATGGACGCATTAAAACCTCTTGACTTGAAACTTTGCGTGGCCCCAGATTCCTCTCCAGATAGATAGACCCCGACTCTCGAGTATAGCTCTGCTAATCGTAGCAGGTCACAAAGGGGTGAACGCACGATGGTTTGATAATGAATTATGAAAATAAAGATACCCTTGCTCGCATGGCCTTGATGCGTAGTAACACCTGCTAACTCACACATCGACATGCTTTAATTGCTGTCGGTCACGTGACCTCTAAAGAGTCTCCTATTGGTCAATCAATGGTTCCGGGTCCCCTTGAGTTCCGCGTGTCCGCCACCCGCACGACACGCAGTGTCACCGAACTATTATCAGCGCACGCGGATCGTGACTCTCGGCATCAGATAGCGCGCGGCCAATTATTGAACTAAATGTTGGCCTTGGCCAGGGTGAAAATGGGTAACGAAATGGGTCCATGGGTCAACATGGGTAGCGAAACGTTGAGCATCACCTCAACAGCGACACGACGTAATAACCCTCAGGTCATCCACATCTAATGCTTGAGAAAGCTGTCAACATGGGTAGCGAAACGTCGAGCATCACCTCAACAGCGACACGACGCAATAATTCCGCTACCCATGTTGACAGCTTTCTCGTGCCTACAGGCACGAGAAAGCTGTCAACATGGGTAGCGGAACGTCGAGCATCACCTCAACAGCGACACGACGCAATAACTAGGCACGAGAAAGCTGTCAACATGGGTAGCGGAACGTCGAGCATCACCTCAACAGCGACACGACGCAATAACTAGGCACGAGAAAGCTGTCAACATGGGTAGCGAAACGTCGAGCATCACCTCAACAACGACACGACGCAATAACTAGGCACGAGAAAGCTGTCAACATGGGTAGCGAAACGTCGAGCATCACCTCAACAGCGACACGACGCAATAACTAGGCACGAGAAAGCTGTCAACATGGGTAGCGGAACGTCGAGCATCACCTCAACAGCGACACGACGCAATAACTAGGCACGAGAAAGCTGTCAACATGGGTAGCGGAACGTCGAGCATCACCTCAACAGCGACACGACGCAATAACTAGGCACGAGAAAGCTGTCAACATGGGTAGCGAAACGTCGAGCATCACCTCAACAGCGACACGACGCAATAACTAGGCACGAGAAAGCTGTCAACATGGGTAGCGGAACGTCGAGCATCACCTCAACAGCGACACGACGCAATAACTAGGCACGAGAAAGCTGTCAACATGGGTAGCGGAACGTCGAGCATCACCTCAACAGCGACACGACGCAATAACTAGGCACGAGAAAGCTGTCAACATGGGTAGCGAAACGTCGAGCATCACCTCAACAGCGACACGACGCAATAACTAGGCACGAGAAAGCTGTCAACATGGGTAGCGGAACGTCGAGCATCACCTCAACAGCGACACGACGCAATAACTAGGCATGAGAAAGCTGTCAACATGGGTAGCGAAACGTCGAGCATCACCTCAACAGCGACACGACGCAATAACCCACAGCACAGGTCATCCACATCTAATATTCATTGATGTAAAATAGTCCGCTGGGAATTCCATGGGTCATAATATTCGAGACCTGATTATGTAGAAAGCCTCCGATACAAACCTCTCACCATAATTGTTTTAATGCCACTCTACCACCCTCCCCGCACCCCCCCCCCCCCCCCCCACCCCATTAGGTATGATAGTTGATAAGGAATTATCAAGACCTGTACGAGTTTCTTTTTTATCTCAAATAAATAGCTCATCTGCACATACAATTGAATTTTCTTACATAAATAATTTCATTCAAATTTTTTCCTTTGCACCGAAAAGACCGCTCACTTCATCGATATGAAAACAACGTTTTGTTTGAATGGTCTGTTTAAAATAACGTATTCGCTTTTTCTCGATCTGCTGAGAAAAATAAATTCAAAGCCATTATTATTTACTGAAAATAAAATGTTTCTAGAATGCTGGTTTTCGTTACCAAACATTCTTAAATGTTGTAACAACATATTAGCTTCGTGTATACTCTTATACTGCGTGCCTACTCTTATAAATGAAATTATCTTCAATAACGTCTACATTTATGATTGTTGTGTGTGGGATTGGTCATCTCTTTAGGTTTGCGCCATAATGAAGGTTGGGTTTTAACGTAAGTAACTAATGTTGGTAATGTGTTTGTATTCCGTCTCAAGTGAGCCCGAGCATTGCGTATTGTGACCGTATCACCTCCCCTAGTGGTCGATCATGTTGTCCCAATGAATAAGTCACTTCCCTATACTGTTGGTCCGTCGCGTCACGTGGTCTGACGTCACATGCGGCCTCACGTGACCTGAGGGTCGCTGACCAGTGGTCGGTGAGTCTTGAGACTTGCCTGGCTCGGATCATCGGAGTCAATCAATCGTGTAGGGGTGGGCATCGTCCCAATAGGGGTGGGTATTAGTTGTTTGTTGGGTGACCCACATGCAGTATGGGTTCTTACATGGTTCAATCGTCCTCTTGCTTCTTTGATTTAATTTTTCAGTTCCTACTTCTTGGTTTGGGCGCTCTAATGATGTATCTACCTTATTTATATCATATTCATTGACATTTGTTATACGATTGACTAACAGAAAAATTAAAAAGATGTGCATATATTTTAGAGAACAAAGAGTTCAGTTACTGACTTACTGTAAAGTAAAAAAAAAAAAAAAAAAAAACATTTCTTTCTCGCTCTTATATTGTGTACCTGTTTATCACGTTATATTTTTACTGTCCATCCGTTTCGATGTTGCTGCTATGTGCTACAGTTTGTTACTATCTCGACGCCTTTTTTATTACAAATATTCTTCTTGTCTGTTCGTTTTCCTTAAATCCCGTTAAGAGATGAGAATTCGGTATTAATTAACACTCATAGTAAGTTTGAAGCATGTTTTATTTGCTCTTCAACGTAAGAAATGAGTGAATATATCCATTATATTATGTAGACAGTGAACAAGTGAACTGTTCTCTGCCATGTCGAGGCGCGAAACGTTCAGTTACCCCACGCTAAGTTGCTGAAACCTCTAAACGAGACACTCGAGTGTTCAGGAAGTGGTTCTCAAGCCGATAGAATGTTATTGGTCGTCGCTATCGGCGCTGATTGATTAGTTTACCGGCCGAAGCTGCCCCGAGAATAACAGCGACTGACGTTATTGAATATTTCAGACAAGCCGGAAACGATTGTCTTTTGTTTACCACCGATTTCTGGGATTTCGGGCGACGCGCGTCAATTTATTGATACAAGACAAATTTGAGCGGCCGAATTAGGTCTTGTCTGACAGCCGATCTTTGACAAATAGCTTTGTGATAAGCATGACCGTAATATGTGAATAGGGGTGGGTCGTCAGACGGACTAAATTATATGTTGTATTGTTGAGGAACAAATAGTCGTTGAAAACGCGATGGTAACTTGTGTAGACACGCACACACGCATACACGCTCACGCATACACGCATACACGCATACACGCTCACGCACACACAATCAGTTACACACACAAGTTTGCAATATTGTGGGGTTAGATAGGCTATTATCCAGATTTACTGTAGTTTAGATACAAAATTGATAGGTGTCAAATTGATTCTCTAATTTCATCCAAATGTAATCGAGATGTCTGTAAAAGTTGATAATATTTAGCCCTACATCATTACATAATGTTGACTTTGAATGTCAGCTTAACGAACAAGCTTTTCGCTCTTTTTGTGTCGAGCACTCTTTGTGCTGGCGATTCATTTCTAAATGGAGTTATATTCAGCTGCTTTACACTCACCTCCCACACAATACTGACAACCAGGCGATACATCTTCTTCTTCTTCTTCTTCTTCTTCTATACATCTACTTGTTGCTCGCCTTTCAGGTCTGTTTGGAGTGAAACAAGAACAGGACAACATGTAAACTATCAACAGGTGCAATAATTGAATTCAGTGGCCAGAATGCGGCACGGAGGTCTCGGGGGGGGGGGGGGGCGTTCTACTCGTGAAGGAGATTGAGAATCTCGAAGCCGTCTTATGTTATTTTGATCTAAAGCAACATGTTTCTTGGCTTTGACTAATTTATTTTAGGAAACAAAATTAGAGTGTGATTCTGGGGGAGGGTGTGGAGGGAAGGAGTTTGAAATGTCAACTTCTGCCAACAAACAAATAAATACAAATTTGTATTTACTGATTTTCAATGGGATACATTACCGTTGATAATGTGCTTTGTTGCCATGACACCTTCAAAGTCCCCTTTTATTTTGTGCCAGTACCTTTAGTGATAGATTCAAGTTAATTTCCGACGTTAAACCCATTGAACGAACTGGGAATCTTACCCTGCACATTCTGTATTGTAATTCGGACAGACAGACGTACAGCAAGAGCCCGCGCATAACGATGAGAGTCGATTGCGCTAACAATGCTGCTCGTTGAGTGGTGCGCTCTAGTTGAGACGCATGGAAGCTCTATGCCAGTCGGTGATCGGTGCTGCACTCGCAGCGGCGACGGACGCAACTAGTCGGCGTCTCGGTCGGTCGAACAGTCTCAGACCGGCACCGCCACCATTCACACAAACCTCACGTTTACTCGCATAGATTGACCGGTGCTGCACTCGTGGCGGCGACGGACGGAACTAGTCGGCGTCTCGGTCGGTCGAACAGTCTCAGACCGGCACCGCCACCATTCACACAAACCTCACGTTTACTCGCATAGATTAGGCCTATTACGCGTATAATCTTTTTCATGTAACAGAAAGCTGAACACTTGTTCTGATGAATCACACGGAACAAAAAGTTTCGAAGGCAGAAAGCTATAAGGCCTAATTGCAGAGCCGAATGCCTCGACAGTAGTAATCGATTTTGTTTTTTCATTCATCAGAGCTGGAGAGACACGTGATCGTTCGACTTGGATGGATAAAAAGTGATCAATTGATTGATAAGTGTAGTGGTCGATAACGCAACCGGAAGTAGCTGTCTGTTATCACGCGTGACACGCACGATGCATTATTGCAGTCGCGTGCGTGGCTGCTGTTATCTATGTACATGTACATGAATAGATACGGTGATGCATTGCAGCGGGCATGGTGTACATGAGTATTGGAATAATATATACTAATCATGCATACCCTTACGTAGACGCATAATATCAAGGGAGAATAACCTACCGGATTATCAAGAATAATTTATAAAACTAGGAAAACGCTCTGTTTGACGCGTTGATAAGCGAGCGCGTCAATATCTACGAACTTTCTGGCGAAAAGATTTCAATGCTAATACAAACAACAATTAACAACAATTCAAGAATGCGCATTGCAAAAATGTTTCTAATTTCCATAGCAATTATACTTCCCGACATTGTTGGATGCAGTGCAATGTGCGTTGCTAAGAATTTTCGTGGTCATGTTTTCAACACGGTCCGCCACCGTTACTAACACTTATTGACAGCAATAGAAATGTAATTTCTGCCTCTAATACGTGTCGGATCGCGTTTACATTAGTATATTCGTGACCGGACAAAAATTTACTATAAGATAGCCACCTCACATTTTGCCGTTACTGCGTTTTAGAAAAATATTTTCGAGTAACTTTCGTGTAACTTTGCCAATACTTATCAGATCGCCATTACATTAACATATTCGTGACCGGAAAAAAGTTTAAAAAAATATGGCTATCTCACATTTTGCCGCCATTTTGTTTCAAAAAAATATTTTGCAGTAACTATGGTGCAACTTTGTAACTTTTCAAACGATTTTGCCTCAAAACTATACACCTTCAATCCACATCGAGGCTTGTGGATGGTCCAAATTTCAAGTTGATCGGACTTTCCGTTCGACCGCTATCGACAGACATAAAAACAAAAAAAAACAAAAACAAAAAAAAAAAAAAAAAAAAACAGAACGAAGTGCCATAAGAGTCTCGTGGAAACGCTCGCTTCGCTCGCTTAATTACATTCGATAAACATTTTATTAAATAATGCCGTTTTCGTTTTTTTCAGTAAGTGTATTTTTACTGCAACTAAGTATCGTACGATACAAAACACAGACATTAACATACAGATATAATAATATTGTAGACATTTAGCTACAGTGAATATAACTAACGATTGATTAACAGAGATAATGGCAACCTTCATACTTTCGTAATAATGATAGTTAATTATAACATGTTCATCACAATAAATGAATTAATATTTACTAACTTGGGTAGTAAGGCAAATTTATTCTTTCGGTTTGTTACTGTAGGTTACAAACATTATATCTATGTAGTTTAAAGCAATACTTTAGTATAACATTACACTGAGTAAATATAAATGTCGTGATGTTCTTATCTTGTCATATCTATTGATATTGTGGGTCACATCCACTTTAGTCGATAGAATCAATGTAACACTGAGGAAAGAACATCTACCATGTAATGTAAATGGAACATTGAATAATATAAAAATGTAATTTTGTTCTTTTAGGAGGTACTGTACAGTCTATAAAATACGACGAGTATAACTCAGCTAAATGAGCTGCTTAGCTATAAGCTGGAGATCCTTCAGTGGGACGTATGTCGAGGTACGAATAAGTACTAAAGAATAATAGTAAAAGGCCAAGTGAAAGGGAAATAGTAGACGGACTACGGTTGGAATACGTGCAATAATCTAGGATATATAGTCATGAAAGACAGTCAAAGACAGAAGTCAAAGACAGAAGTCAAAGACAGAATACATATCCTCGAATTGATCCCAGTGCTGCAGACATTGAACAAGTAACAGCTTCACTGTCTAAATCATATCATCAATGACTACATCACTGTCTAGACTAAGACAGCTACTCGGAACTCCTTCTCTGCTATTGGCTAACTCAACACGCTATCACTGTGGTCGCCAGCTGATATCTACACTAATAACTAACACCATTGAGAGTATACTAACAAACTAAATGCTAATACTAATAACATTGGTTCTGAGCTGAATACAATAGTGGGCGCAATTGCATGTTGTCTGCTAGAGTGATGGGGGTTCGATGCAAATCTGCCTGTCCGATATCAACCCTCTATGGCTGTCGGGGTCACCGCCTTGCAAACATGCGGACTTTCTAGTCTTTAATATAAGTCACAATGTCTGAATGTGTAGAACAATTTGAATGTAGTTTCATTAGAACAAAATATATGTGCAAAATGTTGCAAATATATGATCATCAGCAAACACAAACCATATCTACGTGGTTTGTGAGCCCTTATCGCCAACTCACTGTATATGTTGCGTATGTCCACAGTTCCCTGTCACTGCTCGTGCGTAAAACCCTGAAAGAAGGGAAATCACGATTTCGATAATATATAATAGTGGCTATTTTACATTTTGTATGCCGCAATGCGGGCTTAGTGGTATCCATGCTTGGTGTTCGTTTTCATTATCGCCATGAATCATATCTCCTACGTCAGAGTACATCCTAGTCACTCGGCTGTAAGTTATCACCACTTAGTTACAACAGTGATTATAATGTTGTATAAAAATAGTGCTCACTATACAAGACCATTTAGGACTTCCCAGATACAAAGTAGGTATAGTCTATGAGGCGTTGGTAAGATAAACGTTCTAAAAAAAAAATTCTGGGTGGAATCATGTGGAGTATCCTCATACATCACCCACTCATCGTCTCGATTAACATCGTTGCCTAAAAAATGAGACGTAGATCCTAATATTGTCATAATTACATAACTTAGAAGAAAGTAGCTGAGAATTAAAGCAAGACATAATGCATAAGGTTTTAAGACGTTGTTTTAAAAACAACAATGAAAACAACGTCTTAAAACTAAAATTTTGTGTGAACGCCAGTACGTGTTTCCTATGATCCAACTTTACGACTACGCGTTAAACCTTAAATCGTATGTCTTAAAAATCTGTGTGGACCAGCCTTTAGATGGCTCCAAAGTCACCGTTTATACCTAAAAGCCAGTATTGCCTAAGGGAGATCTAAAGCTAAAAGACCCAAATCGATTCTTCCCACAAGTCCAAAGCCACTATAGCACAGCCGCCCATAGGCTGTCTTGCGTGGTGTTACCGTGCACTGCCGCCTATAGGCTGTCCGTGCACAGCCGCCTAGAACAACACATAACTCCACACACGGTAAATCAATTGAATTCCAACCAGCAGGAAACATGCTAACATGCTGCACTTTTATTCTGACTAATTTATGCAGTATAGAAAATGAAACCCCTAGATTATTATTCACACTCACTGCCTTGATAAGTCTCGCACACACGCAGAATGTTATGCAGGCGGTGCATTTTAATATGCTTGGAGTGTCACGGAAGTCTGGGGATTCTAGCGCAGTAGACCGGGCCCAAGGTCCCTGTAAGTCCCCTAGCGGGGGCTCGTCGAACTCAAGGCTGTATACAGTTCAAGAACTAAAAATCTAACCTTATTCAAAGGGGGGAAAACTAGTCGATTAATTTGTTAAACGTAATTTAAAAAATTAGGAAATAACATTGTATATCAACTGAATATGTTTGTATTCTCTCTATATTGGGAATTTAAATATAAGTCAATTCATAGTAATTAATTACGTATATATAGCGAATAAAGCTGTAGATAAATGATTGCAATGAGTTAGTAGAAGCGAGCTTGAAATTAAGTCCAATCCAATCCAAGAAGAGTGAAGGAACATACTCGTTAGCTATCTCGTCTTATTGCAGTCTTGCGACTTATTCAATGTATAATTCATTTTATAAGTCAATTAATAATTCAATTCAATGAAGTATTAGTTGTTTAAGTGGTTTAGTAATTCGTGTCTAATACATTTTTATCAAAAATTAAAACAATTCTGTTTTTGTTTGTTGTTTTGAAATAAAAGATAATATTGAGATGCAGCCCTTGGACTTTCCTTCTCAACTATCCTAGTAAGTCGCCAAGAGGGCAAATATATTGGTTTATGTAGAGTTAGGCCTATATAGACCCGTACAAAAGGCATCCTGACAATAATATTAATGAGAATCGTCCGTCCATATCTCGCTAGAAATGTATAATACATGGACGTTGTTATTCGTGTAAGCTAATATTAATGTTGTATTCCAAAAGATAAATAAATCACAGGCCGCAATGTTTATTATTCATAATGTTCAACATTATCTCGGTTCATTCGGAAGTGTCAGCACATGTTGAGTTGAGTGCTAAGGCAGACTTCCAGCTGTGGCGGGCAAAGATACAACAACAACCGCGCTACGTAGAAAGGAAGGGACTAGTAATTCAGCCTATTATATTATCCACCACTCACAAGGAATGAGATTGCAATTTTTTTTTAAGAATACTTTTTTTATTTCGGCGAGAATCTCTTAAAAAGATAATAGCTTTCTGATTGTGTGTTATAGTTGGTATCACTTTTGTCGACCTTGAAAGAGTGAGAGAGCAACAGTGTATAACGAATAAAGAGAGAGAGAGAGAGAGAGAGAGATTTGAACCTATTGATAACGCAAACGAAATATTATAATTCCATTTTTTTTTTCGATTGACTTTTTTTATTTTAGAGAAAGGTTTCGTTCAAAAATTCTTCGTGTTTGTAATTTGAGTGACGGGTTATGCCTCACATTGTATCGAGGTATAAAAGTGAGTCTAAGTATAGACTTCTCCGAACAATAATCCCGCTTCCGTCCGTGCACTTGACCATGAAAACCTTATCACTCCATCTGGAATAAATTATCTGTTAAACACATTCGTGGGTTGACATCGCTCGCCCGGGCTATAATACCCGCAGTGTTGCCCGGGTACCCGGGACAATATAGATGCGTACTTGAGATTGAGCTATGCAAAGCGGGGTTGATAAGAAGCGGTTTCCTTTTATGGGTGGAAATGCCGTAGCGTGCTCGGATAGGATATGCTAATAGCGAGCTATTCATTATTTGCCTCGCCACATTTCTGAACCTAGTCTAGGCCAATGTTACCCGAGTCGGCACCTTTCAAGGCCACCGTTGTAGGGTTGTTTCCAAGTGTATAGGGGAGTTATTTCTTGCGAGGCTGGAGTAACCACGTCGTGAGGTTATGTGTACTGAAATGTAACAATGTATTTCTGTTTGCCAAAATGTGTTATGACAATGTATTCTAGTGTACGCGTCTGATATACACCATGATATTACCATATGTTAAGTGTGTTTTTATGCACAAATTTGATTTTGTGTATCTATATTTTAAAGTGTATTTTCATGGCATCAATTTATTGTGTATTTACGTATGCTTTATTGTTTGCATTAACTATTTTACTAATGTATGTAATTTGTATCTGGTTACATGTACATATACTCCTTTCAATATCAATTCAATACAATGTAGTGAATTAATGCAGGTTTCTATAAAATTTTTGTGTAATGTGTTTATTGTATTTAGTCTATATGTATTACTTCTTAATGTTTATTACTCAAACCTGTAATAGTTAAGGATTGTGGTAACATATATTATTGTGTAGCGATGTGATTTTATGAACAACCCTATTAATTCGTATAGATCCCAATGTATATTGTAGTGTACCAACATTTCAATCACCCTCTCTATTCGTGGAGATATTTAGCCACATGTTGATGTGGCCTCAACATACTACGGTATAATGAAGAAATGGGAGAGAATATTTCAGAAAAATAATTTACATACTAAAGAATAATTAAAATTGTATCCAACATGTTTACATTATTACAAAGTGCAGGAAATACAACCTTCATTACCGCAGCACAATTCCGTCATGCAAACGCGTGATAGGTTGTCTTTGTCGTGACGTCACGAGATAACGCAGCAGTGTTGAAGGTCATCCTGGCTCCCTTACATTCTGTTGTATCTAGGACGCTTGCCGTGGTAGCTAACATATAACGCTTGGGAGTAGGCTACGTGCTCCAATATATTACGTGTCGTGTGTTGTACATTCATTAGTGGTCATTTCCACTTCGGTTCTACTCGGTTCTACTCGTAACGAGCCGAAGGACGTCGGAGAGACGAGTTGTCTGTCGTAACCCGGCGCCTCCACCAATCAGCGACAAGATTTTATCCCCACCCGCTCCTCTCAGTCCCGCTCTATTTAAATAGTTTAATTACTGTTCTTAATTATATCTTAGATAATTATACGTAACAAACTTGCATATTTGGGATGACAATTATGTTTTGTAGAGCATTTATGTGTATAGCGCGTACCTCACAGCTGTGCTCTTGTCGGCCATCTTCCAATGCATTCTTTGATGTATCTTAAGTTAGTCACTTAAGTAGTTAACACATTTATTGCAGCATAACTTGTAATGGAATAACAAGTACTACCGCTATACTTAAGTAAAGTACCAAGTGGAGACAATTGTTGCCATAATACCAATGATCATGGTAAATGTGGGGTCAGTCACACCAGAAGAGAATGCAGATGCTTGCCTCGTGTAGCGCGGGCTTCCTTGTGGCGTGAGCGCAGGGGCAGCTTGACCCAGGGTCAACAAACAGGGCGTGACGTCACGCCAAGACTAGATCCTCGGACCGGCAGAGATAGGGGTGCTTCGCTTCCATGAAAACCCTTGTGTGTAAAACCTCGCATGAGTGTTTATTGCTCACTATTATCACCACAGTTAACAGTCTTGCCTTACGAGGAGTGGTTAATGTAGATTACACAACACGGAGGTTTCGGATTGGTGGCGTTTTCGATTTATTTTCCGTTTATATTTTTTTCATTTTATTTAATTTATTAGAATGAAGCTGGTAAAGCAACAGTTGATGTGGATTTTAAGGCAGCTCGTCTATATATGGCTGTTATATACAGCTTTTATAACACAACCATTTTAATTTTAAAATGTTTTCTTGCTTTTCAATCCCTTCGCGGATGCTAGTTGAAGGTCATTGCACCCTTGCGTATGTGATCTAAGGCTGCATTGGGTGGTATTTCGTTGCGTTGCCGTCTCTATAATGATATTCTAATGTTTTGCATCGTTTGCTTATAAAACAATAACTACACATCATTTAAATAGCTGCTATAATTAATTATTGTTTATAAGTTTTCCCTTCACTCTGTTTGTAATGTTGTAATCCCTGCAAGTAGCGTCAGTGTTCTGGAGCATTAGTTGCTGCAGATCAGCGCTACTCATTGGCCAAGGTCAGCACACCCAGATCGCTGACCCTAGAGCAGCTAAGGCTGACCAAGCTGTGGTCACTGTGCGTGTTAACAAGCTGGGCAATAATTAATAGCGTTTATTACGAGACATTAATAACGTTCAGCGAGGAGTCTTGATTAGAGAGTGAAAAAACCTTCCGACGTTTCAACATTAACAACATTAACAACGTACAAGTCTGAGTTTTTAGGATAATTAACAAGTCTGGGTAAAGACGAACAGATCCAATCTGTTACGTAATCAAACATAGTTTTATAATATAATAATTCACTCGTTATTAAAGTATCTCTACAGACGTCGATTGTTTTGCACGTTGAAACATGTCCACTCAAATATCTGCCCGATATTATTGAAGGTATATGTTAGATAGATCTAAATCAGTGGTATATGTCCTTAAAGTCGGGACTTAAAGTTAGTTGAAGCAATACGACTGGCTGGTGTACTGCAAAATATCAACAGAAAGTATGTTTTAAATAAATCGACCTACAGATTATCAGAAATCATGTAATTACTGAAAATACAACAAATGGAAGATGTGTTTAACCGTTTACTCTTACTTGAACCGTTTCTAGAATCTATTCTATGATCACTTCTAGTCCATGAGAAACGTTTCATGTATGTTGTAGGTGTCCAAGTGACGTCATAAGGGTAATGTCCCTAGACCGGCACCCCCACCATAATCTTTGTATTGCTATGTATAACAGAGAACGTTTGCATCTCAATTATTATAACTACTTTAAGTATAGGGGCTCTATTTTAGAAAATTACTTTTCAACGAAAAGGTCATATTCATGATATTTTTTAGAAAGCATTTATTAATATAGAATAACTACGAGAAATTTTGAAATACAAGAATACCATAAAGTTGCTTCATGCAAGTAGGCTTATCTAGGTTTACAAAAATGCATCAAGGTCTATATTAGGCCTTCCCTATTTCAAAGTAAGTTGAGCGTTCATCATAAGGTCTGCGTAAGATGACAGTTTATATTATTTCTAATGTAAGCTAAATGGGATTATCAAAATATGTTAGTATAATCTGTGTAAGTATGTTTACCATCATTATAAATACATTATCTTTCATTAACTAGGCAACGAGGTCGCGGTGTCAACGTTTCAACGAGTGAAACCTCGGTTGTTGACTCGACTGTGCAAATCAGCTTCTATTATTGTCTAGGTCGGATAGAATCAGACTATCGGCGATCGCAGAGCTATTTCAATGCCATGTCTTGGACTAGAGTGCCCCCCTCCTCCCCTCGATGCCATGTCTTAGTCTTGCGCCTCCATCGATCAAGTTTGCCCCTTGAAAAAAGTTTCCGTTATAAAAGCTAATATTGAAACAGTGATGAATATTTCGTGAAGATAAGAAGCAAAGTATTATGGGGTAGTTTGTAAATCTAAGCTCGCTCGCGCTCAGCAAAGAAAGCCAGCTAAACGCGATCTGCGCTTGAGATACGAGAAACGTTTGATCGGCGAACAAACAAAACCTTCTATTGTTTTCTCGCTGTCCGATCCGACAGTTGAAATCACAGCAGACTTATTGGGTTTTAGCTTTATTGCACTATTAGTATGGAGTTGTATTACTATTATAAATCCACGCTATCAGCAAGCGCCGAATATGATTACTGACTTCATCAATACTATAATGAATCTTATATTGACTATTGACCGTACACTAATACACTAGTTGACAGTTATCGCTCACTCGTCGATGGTGTTCGGAGACTACAGGGTTGATTTAGTCGCTTTAAATTAAAGTCCCCCACTGAAAATCAGTTTCGTTACTGAGTGGGTAGACTCTAAATGAGAATTTATTTATTTATTTATTTGTATTTAATCATTAAAGCTAGTATTTCAGGGGGAGGGAACCCTGTATATGTATTCACCACTGCTCGATACTGAAATTATATGAGATCATTGTTGATTTTTACAGGCTACTTGTTTGCATTTTCTGTGAACTAAGAGATTAGCTTTCGCTATCAAACCGATCTATGCTAAATAAACCGCTGGTAATAACACAGGCTGAGGTAATAGCTTAGAGAACATGAACCTGGGGACAGAAGTACTGTCAGGCACGACATAGTGAGTGGAGAGACCAAGCCTTGTCGATACTAGAGTGTCGTACTGTCCCAAACCATGTCGATACTACAGTGTCGTACTGTCCCAAGCCATGTCGATACTACAGTGTCGTACTGTCTCAAGCCATGTCGATACTACAGTGTCGTACTGTCCCAAGCCATGTCGATACTACAGTGTCGTACTGTCCCAAGCCATGTCGATTCTACAGTGTCGTACTGTCCCAAGCCATGTCGATACTACCAGAGTCAGAGTCAGAGTTACAAGTGTACAATGCGTAGCCATGATGGACCTATGCCCCTCTATTGGCAGAGCTACCCTGGACCTATTGGATCCCAGGTCAAACGACGGACGAACTTCAGGAACAATACAAATGGCAGAAACGTGTAAATAGGCCCATTACCCAAAAAGAAACTGCAGAACCTAATTGTATCGTCTGTTCAGAAGAGCAGAGTCGTCAACACTTGGCCATATTCTAACCTGAACCCAGAGGGGGATGAGACCCTCAGATAGAAATACATTGATTTCTCTGAAAAATCAACAACAAAGTAAAGTGTAAATATTTGGACTCATGTTGAACTTGCAAGGTTGAAAGTTGAAAGTTTTTTTATTTGGAATGAAATACATTTGCAAATACAGGTGGGGAAGATTAATGAGAATGGAGGTACAGAAACCTGTCGATTACACAGTAGACACCCAACAAATACAATATGCATAGTCGTGAAACTAATATACTTAAGACTTATTGAATTATTTGTAATGTCGCGAATAGCTCAACTGAGACGTCAGCGTTACCAACCTATGCGAATACACCCCACGGGCAGGGCGCATGCGTGGTCATTGCTGTGGTCAGTGCGAGCCTGCCCAGCGGTCAGTAGCCGCCCAGGGGCAGCGCGGGAACATCACAGCTCACAGCTCACCTGAGCCTTACATGGGGCCGATACTCTGCCCTGGTCGATAGCCGGTGATCTGTGTGATATTGTCATGTGAACAGGTGTGATATTGTCATGTGAACAGGTGTGATATCATGTGAACACGTGTGGTATTGTCATGTGAACACGTGTGATATTGTCATGTGAAAAGCTGTGATATTGTCATGTAAACACGTGTGATATTGTCATGTAAACACATGTGATATTGTAATGTGAACACGTGATATTGTCATGTGAACACACACGACATCGCAAGATGTGATTGACGAGTGATTTGTGTGTGCGGAATTTCATTTCATGTGATACAAGCCGAAAAATTGCGTTTTTATTAAACAGGATTCAAATTTTGATACAGTACCCACTTCGTAACATTCCTATTTAAATTTTTTATATTTTTCAGGAAAACTTTGAATTCTAGTTATAGTTATAGCAGCAGAAAATAATATCATAATAATTGTTGACGTAGATTGTTAAGTTTATTCACTTGTCGGCTTTAAATGCAAATGTTTGAGACTCTCTGAATGACGTAGTGAGACAGTGTCTCACGTCGCAACGGTTACTTCGTCTCACACGAGTCATCCCAATAAAACAACTGATAAATAATTCGCGCACAGTCCGGCCTGGTGACGTCACGCGAAGCTGCCGTGACGTAAATAACCCGCATTGAAATTCCAAACGAACTTCCGTCGGACGACGCCGAGAGAATTTCCACCACCAAAGTGCTACGCGGAAAATGAGTTACGAATTTACATATCACGAATGAGTAATTAATTGAGACGGAAAAATTCATGATTCGTTGTTCTTTGTCGTCGCAACGGATTTTATTTAAATCAGTTAGCCTAGATTTGGTCGCGTGTTCTCGACCCGGCAGAGGCAATTGTTTCGTGTGATGTGATGTGCAATCGGCCCAGAAGAAGGAAGCCACGAGTGACACAATTACTCCTTCAAAACAATAACAAAGTTTACGATCAACATTTGAACGAGTTCCTTTTGAACTAATCAACGATCGAAATCGCTTATTTCTCGAAAAAATGATCGATAAGTCTCGATGAATTACTTAACGTCGAAAGGTAATTGGTTATCGGAAGTCTGCCTTACGAGAATCCAAAGTTGACGTGAGGACAGAGAGAAAAGAAAAGAACAAGTCTATTGGCCATTTAATTAAGCGGGTCGATCAAGTAGCGTTCTGTCTTATCTCCCGATGTTGTCGATAATGCCGACAAGTCCTGGCCAATACTCCAGCGCCGGTTCTTCAAGCAGCCCCACGCTCTCTGCCGAGGAGTCTCGTCACGTGATCAGGCGTAGCCGCCGGGAGACAACGGAGGCGTTCTACAAGAAGAGAAAGGGAGACACGACGACAACAGACAAGCAGGAGACAGAAGCGGTGACCAAGGTGCAACGGTTGGAGACCTACGCAGACGACTTCGAGAGCGAGACAGATATCGAGTGCGACGTCGACGACGACGACGATCGAAAGTCAAAGATCGATAATCGAAAAGAAGACAGCGACGAACACGACGTTGCGTTCACGATCCTCCAGGACGACGACCTTGAAGTCGAGGACAAGAACGTGGATGTCGGTGACGAGGGGATCGGGAGCACCGAGGAGCTTTGCGTGAACCACGCCAGGAAGGCAAAGAGGTTAGTTGGCTCACTGCATGTCTTGTGGCAAAGAGGTTAGCTCACTTAATATCGGGAGCACCGAGGAGCTCTGCGTGAACCACGCCAGGAAGGCAAAGAGGTTAGTTGGCTCACTGCATGTCTTGGGGCAAAGAGGTTAGCTCACTTTATATCGGGAGCACCGAGGAGCTTTGCGTGAACCACGCCAGGAAGGCAAATAGGTTAGTTGGCTCACTGCATGTCTTGGGGCAAAGAGGTTAGCTCACTTTATATCGGGAGCACCGAGGAGCTCTGCGTGAACCACGCCAGGAAGGCAAAGAGGTTAGTTGGCTCACTGCATATCTTGTGGCAAAGAGGTTAGCTCACTTATATACTAGTAGATCAGGAAAAACATTGCACATCTTAACGAAGGTGGTTAGTGGTTATAGAACGTGTTTGATGGAGAAGAGGGTGAACTTATAGCTAACTAACTAACTTTGGTAATCATAATACAAAGAGTAGAGAATAGAATAGAATACAGATGCATCTTGGCTTTCAGTTTGATTGAAGTAGTCAGCTAGATGTTCCATCAGTCAGTGGGTCCAACAAGTGAATGCTGATGTGGTTGTGAGCAGACAGACGTTAGCGCTGATCACGGGGTAGTCATGTTAGGCACGCATGGCCGTAATGAAACACTGTCCCTCGAGGGACCTGGACGCCATTAATGTGGCCTTGTTACGCTCGATCAGGGCCTCGAGCGGCATCTTCGAGGCAGACTCGAGCCCGGAGAGTCGCGAGTCGGACACCAAACTGCTCAGCCCCGCCAACTCGTCGCTGCTCAAAGCTAAGCTGATGGCCTTGACGCAAGCTCAAGAACAAGACAACGACCAGGAGGACCTCGCATACACCAAGAAACTCATCAAGTCGCAGGAGTATCTGCAGAAGATACACAAATCCCCCGACTGTCTCCAGGTAAAGTTACTTTTGCAATAAGTATCCTCTCTACATAGCACTAGCTGTTTCCCAGTATTATGAAACTATTCCAAGACGCAGTAGTACAATGTCCTTATAAGTTCTTATATTATTCGTCGAATAGCTTGTTTTCTTCATGGCAACCACCAATCAAAACCTTTCAAATAGCTTATTTGCAACATATACAACTTTCCTATCTGTTGATTGTAATACCGGCCCTAAATATTTAGCATGCAAAGATCACCACTGTAGACTATAGATTGGAAGGCAAATAGAGCATCTGTAGGAAATATGCTAGTCTATACTGACTTCAGGTAAACAAATTGTCTATGTAGAATAGGTTATAAGACTTCTTCGGATAAAGGTATACTCACAATGTTGACTGTAGTTCGAATGACTGTTGACTAGACTTTTAAGTTAATTGATCTAACAGGAACAAGCAGTTAATGAGAATAAGTACATATTTGTTGAGTAGGTTTAAGTGCTTAAGGTACTTCTGGAGAATTCTGATGACTAGATTGATATTTGTATAGCATCAAATAATTGGGTAACAGTAACGAGACTTCTTCGGGTTACCGAGCTAGGAGTAACGAGCAGGAACACTCAGCAACCAATGAACCAATCAGAAGCTTCAAATCAACTATTTTGACACCTGTGAAAGTCATTAGTGCCTACATCTCTGTCTCTCTCTTCAGGATGATCTTCTCTACAAGAAGAACACTAGTCAGAAGGTCACCAAACAGTTCGACCGCATCAACAACCTGAGCCGCGAGAAGGTCCTGAGTCAGTCCAACGGGAACCTCCACCACCAGAAGACCTTCATCCTGAAGAAGGACTACAGCCAGAGTTACAACAACATCGAGAAGCGCAGCGACTACAGTCGATACCACCAGAACTGCTACGTGCCCGGCAAGATGTCGACCAAGTCTCCCTGCCTCGGCGAGCAGAAGATAAACAAGACGCGGGGGAAGAGATCCGTGGACCCGCCCACCTTCAACATTACCAACAACAACAATAAGAACGTCTACAACTTCAAGAACCAACAATACAGCCTCAACAACGGACTCAAGAGCAACGCGAGGAGTCGACCCCTCAACAACAACAGCAACAACAGCAGCAAGCCGGTGTTTGTGACGACCGTCAAGAAGGGAGAGTTCTTGGAGCCCCCGCCAGACATCGCCTACCTCCTCGGCTATGGCCTCAGCTCGAGCAACTCAGCCAATGGGAGCAACAATTCTCTCAATAGCGGCGTCAGAGACAGACATCAGCAACAGGCGTTGTTCTACTCCTTCAGTAGTCAGCCCAGGGTTCTCAACCAGGCGCGCAGTCGCGAGAAGACGCCCAATAAGATCAACAACAACAACAACAGCAATCTTAATAACAATAACAACAACAATAGTCACAACAATCTCAACAATAGTGTCAAGAGTTGCCACCAGAGAAGCAAGAGGTCCACTAAAGCCGATGAGTAAGTAGGACTCAGTATGTTATGTGTCGCACTTTTGATCTAGCATGTGTAACATTGTACATTTTGTAACTTTAATTACTAACCAATCAGCGGCCAGTATGAATCAACAAGCTCAGCTTGTGTTGTGAGAATATCGTTTCGTCATTCGACGTTTACAATTGAACGTCCGCGAAACTTTGGGAATAAGTGGAAAATTGACACCTTGGAACAAAGCACATATTACATCTTTAGATTTAATCTTATTGAATTAAGGTGAGCAAGAACTATCTTCTAGAACGGAATATCTGTAGATATATTATAAATAATGTCTTATATCTTTGCATGGTTAAATGAGATACAACCTGGAGCTAATGGTGAACGGAGTATTACTGAGGCTCGCCAAAACAAGAGTAGTTATGTTTTCCGAGGAAAACTGGGACGAACATTACAAATTGATTCCGATCTTCTGTCGCAAACATCACCGTCACGTTGAACCACGTGACCCTACGTGCCCTGTCATCACCGTCACGTTGAACCACGTGACTGTACGTGCTCTGTCATCACCGTCACGTTGAACCACGTAACCCTACGTGCCCTGTCATCCCCGTCACGTTGAACCACGTGACTCTACGTGCTCTGTCATCACCGTCACGTTGAACCACGTGACTGTACGTGCTCTGTCATCACCGTCACGTTGAACCACGTAACCCTACGTGCCCTGTCATCACCGTCACGTTGAACCACGTGACTGTACGTGCTCTGTCATCACCGTCACGTTGAACCACGTAACCCTACGTGCCCTGTCATCACCGTCACGTTGAACCACGTGACTGTACGTGCTCTGTCATCACCGTCACGTTGAACCACGTGACTCTACGTGCTCTGTCATCACCGTCACGTTGAACCACGTGACTACGTGCCCTGTCATCACCGTCACGTTGAACCACGTGACCCTCCGTCCCCTGTCATCACCGTCACGTTGAACCACGTGACCCTACGTGCTCTGTCATCACCGTCACGTTGAACCACGTGACTCTACGTGCCCTGTCATCACCGTCACGTTGAACCACGTGACTGTACGTGCCCTGTCATCACCGTCACGTTGAACCACGTGACTCTATGTGCTCTGTCATCACCGTCACGTTGAACCACGTGACTACGTGCCCTGTCATCACCGTCACGTTGAACCACGTGACCCTCCGTCCCCTGTCATCACCGTCACGTTGAACCACGTGACTACGTGCCCTGTCATCACCGTCACGTTGAACCACGTGACTGTACGTGCTCTGTCATCACCGTCACGTTGAACCACGTGACTCTACGTGCTCTGTCATCACCGTCACGTTGAACCACGTGACTACGTGCCCTGTCATCACCGTCACGTTGAACCACGTGACCCTCCGTCCCCTGTCATCACCGTCACGTTGAACCACGTGACCCTACGTGCTCTGTCATCACCGTCACGTTGAACCACGTGACTCTACGTGCCCTGTCATCACCGTCACGTTGAACCACGTGACTGTACGTGCCCTGTCATCACCGTCACGTTGAACCACGTGACTCTATGTGCTCTGTCATCACCGT
The DNA here is from genome assembly GCA_945910005.1 of Isoperla grammatica. Lineage (NCBI taxonomy): Eukaryota > Metazoa > Arthropoda > Insecta > Plecoptera > Perlodidae > Isoperla > Isoperla grammatica. The sequence continues at coordinate 1,624,516 of OX246748.1, forward strand.
CACGTTGAACCACGTGACTACGTGCCCTGTCATCACCGTCACGTTGAACCACGTGACCCTCCGTCCCCTGTCATCACCGTCACGTTGAACCACGTGACTACGTGCCCTGTCATCACCGTCACGTTGAACCACGTGACCCTACGTGCTCTGTCATCACCGTCACGTTGAACCACGTGACTCTACGTGCCCTGTCATCACCGTCACGTTGAACCACGTGACCCTACGTGCCCTGTCATCCCCGTCACGTTGAACCACGTGACTGTACGTGCCCTGTCATCACCGTCACGTTGAACCACGTGACTCTATGTGCTCTGTCATCACCGTCACGTTGAACCACGTGACTCTATGTGCTCTGTCATCACCGTCACGTTGAACCACGTGACTGTACGTGCCCTGTCATCACCGTCACGTTGAACCACGTGACCCTACGTGCTCTGTCATCACCGTCACGTTGAACCACGTGACCCTACGTGCTCTGTCATCACCGTCACGTTGAACCACGTGACTCTACGTGCCCTGTCATCACCGTCACGTTGAACCACGTGACTGTACGTGCCCTGTCATCCCCGTCACGTTGAACCACGTGACTGTACGTGCCCTGTCATCACCGTCACGTTGAACCACGTGACTACGTGCTCTGTCATCACAGCCCTATAGCAACGTACCAACACTCGTCTTCTTGTAAAATAATTTAGTATCGGCCTTGTAAGGGTCTGTCTACTGACCTTTAGGCCGGACGGTCGAATAAGTCGATCGATTGTTGCGAGGCTTAATAAACGAAACAAGTGAACATTTTCAGGGTGTTTCTTTGACCTTGAAAGGAACAACATTCTCCGTTACCAAAGAACTTATTTGCGTATGTCTAAGTTGTTTGCACGCGGCCGGTATAGCCCCTGCCGCACTAGTGTTCGGGTTGTTGATGACTTTCACAAGAACATTCTCACAAAACTATTCCAAACAGTTTGTTTGCGTATGACGGATCACGAGTATTTCAATTACTGTTCTTTCCACAACTTTTTCAATTAACACGAGTTTCCATCACTCTAAGCTAAACTACTAGTTTTGTTTAATGGTCTATTAGACTGTTACTCGTAAACACGGCTACAGAGAACCCAATAGGCTGGCCCGGCGGTATCACGCGTGACTATTAACTTAGGGGGTCGCGTGTTCGATTTCATCGCTCAAGGTTTTACCGAGATTCACAAAACAATGCTGGGATTGATTCTTACGAATATCTCTAATCGTTTTTTGTTTATTTAATGACTATTCTATACAACTGATTCACACAGGAGAATTTATAATGAAACAACAATGAAAACACTGACCAACATAAAGTAACAATTACGTTAACACATCGAAAAAAAACTACTATAGAAACAAAAAAATGAACTATAAAAATTGTGTATATAATAGAAAAAACGTCTGTAACAAGTTATTATAAAACAGGCCTACACATATGTGTGAAAGAAGGAAAGTAACTCAACTATGTACAGAAACAGATCAAAAGAGACAGAGAAACAGATTTAATGTCAAAGAAAATGATAAATAAGATAGAACTCTTCATAATCTTATGAATATGGACCATCAGATTCACAGTAGCGTCTCCTGTCTATATTAGGGGCGGGGGGGGGGGGGGGGGCATCCCTGGTATGCCAGTAACGCCACGACCGTACCCCTTACCGACGACCGTAAAGTCGTCCACGACCATTAAGGACTTTGACCTTGACGTAGGGATGGGTTCTGCGGCACAAGAACGCAGCAATAACATGCGCCCCGTCGTTGACTTGAAGCCCGGGGCCTCCCTACCTTGGGGTGATTAGCCCGCCTGGGAATAGAGGCTCCCGAGGGACAAGCGTTCCTTGAAGTACGGGATAATCGACCGGCTCAAGTTCAGGGACTTCCGAGTACACTGCCCATGTCGTATGTCTCATATGTCTTACATGTCTTACAATCATGTCCGCGAGAAACACTGGTGACAAACGATTTTTTTTCGAGCAATCTTGGACAAATTTGTTAGATGATCTTACTTAAACATGTTTTAAAACATCTGCGAAGGAGTATTCCCGATACTAAGACAGAGCGGCATCCATAGTTGTTCGGTAGTATATCTGAAACGCTTCCTCCATTCCATCCATCTTTATCCATTTGTTTTTGTAAGCACTATTGGCCGTATAAATAATCTAATAAGGCAATCAGCATGTTTGGTATTTGAAAAATAACCACTTTATTGATTAGAATATTTAAAAAATTAAATAAAAGTATTGACGAAACCAAAATGGACAATATTATACACGTTTCCAAGAAATGAAGCGTTTAAATTACTACAAAACATTACTACTACTACTACTACTACTTTACTTACTAATTACTACTACATTACTACTCATGTAGGTTCCTCCACCGACCGGTCACCCATCCACCTCCTGACCAGCTCGACGTCGCTTAACCACGTGGTCGTTGCCAGGCAACCCACCGCCTTTCATGTTCACACTGGACTGGACGTTGATCGATATTACTCAACACGAATCTTTCTTTCTTTACCCGTTTCGTAAAAAAGGTGACGTTCGTTTTTCTGGCACGGAGATCAACGAAGATAACCGATGGATAAGCGCGAATATGAAACGTAAATACTCGTGTTTTATGAGTTGCATGGCTGCGTAGAACAAGTATAGTCACGCCAGCCATGGCCGACAGCTTTCTGTGCTCTCATCTTCTTCAACATGTGATGTGTTTCTAGAATTATTATTTATTATTATTTGGTGTTTAACGACGTACTCATATGACGTCTTCCGAATCAGATTCATTAAACATCGCGGGGGTCGTCATAAAGTGATGGGCGTTTAGCGTTTTGATTAATACATCCGGCTTATGTAAATAAACCTTAAATTATCGCGACTTTTGAACTACTTGTGACGGCTCTTTTGACAAAAATATGTGATAGAACTTTGCCACGTGATGTACAGTGAGTGAGTGAATGAGTGTGTGAGAGAGACAGAGATATACATATTTCAATACGGCCACCTGCACGAAAAATGCGTTATTTCTGGGAAAGTTTTAGGGGGATGAAATTGTTTCAGTGAGTTGTTTTTGTGTCTAAATAAGTAATATCCAGGACAGTAATATCTTGGACTTCTGCAGGAAGTTATTTTCTTTCCGACGTGAGACGACATTTCAGTAGTCTTGTCAGCACGAACATTAAACATAGCATCTTCATCAGCTATTCTCGCATTAGCTGGATGAATCGAGAGTATCTATAAACGCATCTTCCGTGTTGGCCTTACAGAATATTATCCCTAGGATGCATCTATCAGCGAAACTCAAGGGTTACACCAGCTTAACCCGAAGTATAGTGTGGAAAGAATACCCGAGGAATATCTCCTGTAGACAGTTGTATAGTCGTGTCCCGCAATATGTTCAATGTATACATCAACGATTGTATCTCTTTAAATGGTTACGAACATTATTTTCTTATACTTGCAGTTTATAAACTTTAAAAGACCCAATTTTAAAAATAGATTGACCGTTTGCATCATTGATGGCTTTGTCCTGTTCGTGCGTAGCCGAGCCTTCTGATTCGTCGACAAACTATTCGCTCACCTCATTCGCGTGTATGTATATAATTATGTTCTGACCGAGTCCTCGTCCAGCGCTGGACTAAGTCAGAGCTCTGACTGAGTCCTCGTCCAGCGCCGAACTAAGTCAGAGCTCGGACTACGAGAATAGCCAGCATTGATTGGTGTTGGCAACAATGCCTGGTCATACCACGTGGTGTCTGGGCCTCAATAATTCACCGCCTGGCGTCTGCCACGCCCCCTAGTCTGTGTGCACAGCCCTCGTGGTCGACCACTTGACAGGCGGTGGGTGGGCGTGACGTCACTGGACGTGGGTTCGACGGTCAAGGGTTTTACTGCGCACGTATCTCGGTATCCAATATGACCACTGCTTGTTGATGCATTGGATTGAGACTATAGACAATATCAAAGAGCACAGTTTTATTTAGTTAATCTCTGTCCTATTCACTCCTCTAGACGCTGTCCCTTGCCCCCCCCCCCCCCTCCCCCCCCCCCCCTCCCCCCCACTGCTACCGGCGACCTCTCGATTCATTAAGAGTGTGGCGTGGTGTAGAAGTTCTCCACTAGACCGCAAAGTAGAGGAATTGTTCCGGCCCAGCCCTCGATGCCTCCGTTAACCTCAATACCGTCCATCAGGACCTTGCCACCCCCAACCCCTCACACTTGAACTAATTTATGCGAGAATATCCAGGTTACGGGGGTCGATATTTGACCGGAAGTGACGGTGCTGTGGCGGTTCCGGTCCGGCCGACCAATGAGGAGGGAGATGTTTGCATGTTGTGTTATCTGAGGCCAATCAACTCGGCCCCAGGGTTCACAAACAGGCAGGGGTCAGAGAGGCGACCTAGTTTGTACAGCCCTGAGAACCACTAGAGTGGACATGCATAGCTTTAACAATTTGATACGGGTCTTGACTTTAGCAAAAAGAATTCTTTTAAGAGACTTTTTACCTATATACAAGAATTCGAATCCACTATAACACTGGACTGTTAAATTTAATATAAAGTACTTTAAATCGAGTATTAAATAATGAATGTTGTAACTTTTGATTTGAGCAAAAGTTGAAGGCAGAGAAACTCTTTTATTGTGAATAGAAATATTATGTAAGCGTATATAGTTTAGGTCCTCAATTTACTGTTCAACATTTACCGTTATTTCTACCTCATTTTATCTGCCTCTAGCATGTTTTAAAACAGTTCCTTGTCTCTCTCACTCCTCGGCCATCTTTTTGTATACATACCCACCATACACCGCACATCCTGGTTTATCTGTTGCTCGTATTCCCAGCTTGGTCTCTATTGGTCTCCCCTTCCTTGCCCTGTCACCGTTACACGGAACATGAATGTAGTTACTTCAACTTATTGGCTAGTTAGAAGACTCATTAGTAAGTCAGCTGGGCTCCTGTATAAACCACAGGACAATGTCCGGACATTTCAGTCTTGTCCGAGTGGATTTTAATTTCACTTCCTTATTGCAAAGTGATTAGTTATACTTCGCGAACCGGCCGAGTGGGGCTTAGAAGGTGGGGGTTGTGTAGTTGTTTAGGGGGTGCGGAAGTGATTCAGCTTTCAACCCTGCCCTCACCGTTTGACGTTCATGGAGCCTTCCCGTGTTAGGGGCTGTAAAGTGACAACAACAACAACTTTCTCTCGGCTACGTAGACGTTGTAGTCAAATACTGAGTAGTTGTTGTAGTGAACGACATCAAGTGCTGCCTCACCCTTGCTGCCATTTAGGGCGCCACCCTAATTATTATCATCCCCTCTTGAGTGAACACGGTTCATAGGACCGAGGTTGTCGGTACTTTACAACTCTACTCTAGAAAGCAGTGACCTATTGGTGGAGGTGCCGGGTCTACAGAGGTTGTCGTTACTTTACAACTCTACTCTAGAAAGCAGTGACCTATTGGTGGAGGTGCCGGGTCTACAGAGGTTGTCGTTACTTTACAACTCTACTCTAGAAAGCAGTGACCTATTGGTGGAGGTGCCGGGTCTACAGAGGTTGTCGTTACTTTGGAGGTGCCGGGTCTACAGAGGTTGTCGTTACTTTACAACTCTACTCTAGAAAGCAGTGACCTATTGGTGGAGGTGCCGGGTCTACAGAGGTTGTCGTTACTTTACAACTCTCTACTCTAGGATGCAGTGACCTATTGGTGAAGGTGCCGGGTCTACAGAGGTTGTCGTTACTTTACAACTCTCTACTCTAGGATGCAGTGACCTATTGGTGGAGGTGCCGGTTCTACAGTGATTGTCGTTACTATACAACTCTACTATAGAATGCAGTGACTTATTGGTGGAGGTGCCGGGTCTACAGAGGTTGTCGTTACTTTACAACTCTACTATAGAATGCAGTGCATATTGGTGGAGGTGCCGGGTCTACAGAGGTTGTCGTTACTTTACAACTCTTTACTATAGCATGCAGTGACTTATTGGTGGAGGTGCCGGGTCTAAGACATGTATTTCACGATCCAATGTTTCGATTCCAGTATTCTTCATCTCAATGTCGGAAACACATTAACAGCTATAGGACACAGTAAAATACAGCAAGCGATAGTTTTTCTTTTATAGCACAGGACCCAATTGAGGAGGTTGTGACATCACACGCAGCCAAACAACGTGTTGCTAGGCAACTCCATTGTTGTATCTTTCTTTGATTGGTGCACATTCAATGTTTGTCCGAAACAAAACACGGCAACATGGCTATTTTTGGAATTGGGTTCTGTATAGTTTGATGTTTAAGCACACTGAACAGTGGTCACGCACTATCAACTGCGTGCGTGAATGTCCGCGTGAGGGGAAGGCGCAGGCGGTGGAAACTACTGGTGACACTTCAAGCAGGCGGTGACATGATTGTTCAGACATTTTGATATATTGCGCATCTCTTTCTTTTTTATCGATTTACCTGGGAATTTCGCAAAATAATATTCTCACTATATATTGATTAAGTCCGTAACTGAGCGTTTTTACATTCATTCATATATTCGTGAATGCTGTTTTTGTTTGCAGACATGCACATTGATGCAGGATTGATGTGTTCACGTCATGCGTATTGGGTAGGCCTACACGCAACTGACGTCACAGCCCCCCCCTCGCATGCCCAGACACCCACGTGATCGCGCGCAGAACACGTCGACACTATCACGATCTAACTGCGTAATTGTTAATTCTTAGGGATTAGCGTAGCCTATAAGAAATAATACTTAGTCAAAATTTCAATGGTTGCTGTAAACATTCTTTCGACCCATTACAATTCATAAATCAAACCTGGAAATTAAATAACACGTGCGTTTGTTTTCTCAACTTCAATTTGCGAAAAACTAATGATCGGTTTTCGGTGAAAGTTCTTTACGCATATTAAGATGAATTTGTTTAATATAAAGAAAATGAACTTTTAGATACAAAGTGCCCTGATGGAAATTTCACTAATGTGCGTATTTCCACACATCACTACACCTTTTAGGTTATATTTTGTAAAATAATCGTCGTGTTAAAATATTGCTGATTTAGTCGTTTCAATTAGTATTTGCTTCTTTATAGATATCTCGGCAGCCCTGGCTTCTAATGTTTTCAAATATTTCTTGGAAACTGTTTTATAAAATGGCTCCTGCGGTAAGTTACATCGGATCTAGTCCCCTATTCAGCAGCGTAACTGCCCTACCCCTCGGCCAGCTCTGACGTCACGACCTGGGGGGCTAACAGTCCAGACATGATAGACGCATCGATCTGTCACACGACGACCAACTAAACAGGCGTAATTGTAAATTACATATTTATGTAATGTGTATTTTAGCCGCGCGACACGCAGCCTGGTCTGGCTCTGATAAGCTTGGTGTGATAAGAGTCGGACTGTCCTCGTCACGTGCTCACATCCGGCTGTCATGTAGGCTAATCTACTGTCCGGCCATTAGCCTCAATCATCCGGCGTCTTAATACTCTAACAAGGCTTGGTCGCGATACCTCTCAGGCGCGCATAGATTGACATGGTTTGAAGCTCCACCCCTAGTTATTTCTTGTGACCACAGCCCAGCAACGAATATGACTGATTGTAAATAATATAATATTATATGATTGTATCAGGTTGTCACGGGCGTAAGGGGTGGTCATGGTCACATAGCGATGAAGGGGGACGAGGGGAGCGTCTTACTAAGAAAATTCCAAATATACGAGACAATCTTATATGTTGTTCTGAGAAATTCACCATTTTGTTATCTGATTGTAACTTTGAAACTTTATTATTATGATTTAGTGTTTAGCGACGTACTCGACAGCTAGGTCTATGACGTCCGAGGAGAGTGGAGGAGAAGGTGTAAGTATGACGGGAAAATAGATAAAGGGGTGGAAAAGGGAAATCGGAGGCTCTCATTTCGTCACTTGTTACAACGGGCAGACTCACCCTGGGCCACATTCCACCCCGAAAGCAGATGGTAGCTTCTATTTGCTGCAATCATATTATCGTCCTTAAAACGTGTCGGGAAACTTGTGATGTATCATATGTTTGTAATGAGAAGAGGTGTGTCCCGCAATGTATTGGTTGGCTGGTGTTATCTGTCCTGCCTGTGACGTCACAACTCAACCCCGCCACTGTCAGAGAGCCTAGACTAAACCGTGTTGTATGACTGTTACAGCGAGGAGACCAACATCCCGTATGGTAACCTCATGTACGACCGCCGCGTGGTCCGCGGCAGCACCATCGCGCAGAGCAGCGCTGCGGTGAGTAACAACAGAACTACCGCCTAGGCTAGAGCCTTAACATCTCCTTTTGCATTTAGAATACTATGTAACCGCCTAGGCTAGAGCCTTAACATCTCCTTTTGCATTTAGAATACTATGTAGGTGTCTAACGTGTGTTATTTAATTAGAAGAGTTTAAAGTGTTTTATTTACGTGATTTCAGTTAATTGTTATTTGATTCTTGTATTCATGTTTGTCAATAGTGAGTTGCAAAAAAAATATTGTGTCTAGCATTGGCCTTGATGTAAATTAACCCTATTTTGTTGTAACTGTAGACTTAGGTGAATTGAAATAATGCTTACTTATAAGTGGCCATAATTTATAAACTTGAATATTTACACGTTTTTATTTCTGTAACTGGACTTTGAGTTGAAAGTAATTTTTGCACAATAAGGTCAGGGTGATATGTGATGACAGCTCCTCAAGTAACTAGATAAGTACATTCGATGCGCACGCATGATAAATTAGCATATAGCATCTTACATGTATTGCACTGTTTAGTTGTAAACAAGCTAACTTATTTAATTCATTTCTTTTAGATGTAAATAATATTGATGACGTAGATAGTGTACAGTGTGATCATGTAGTTTGTCTGTTCGTGCACTTTCAGCCGTGGAACCCATACTTCGGCTACGCCAAGCTGCTCTCTCAACCCCAGGTAGGCAATCAAACAGTTGTTAACACTCACACACTATGTGTCGGGGCCTATACGCACGCTGGGAGAGTCTGTGTGTTTGGCCATAGAGACCGAGTATACTTGTAAACTTATAGTTAGTTATATAGTTATGTAGTTAGTTAACGGTAGTGCAGAGTGAACGTGTGCTAATTATATGTAAGGTTATCTGTATTTTTTTTTAATGGCTGTAGATGAAATGTATTTGTAGTAACGTTTAGGTATACCTAACAGGATTCCTCGACGCTTGCACATTTGGCTCACCAAACGTTCAATACACGATTGCGTGTTGGAAGGTGGTTGAGTGGAAATAGTTTGTTTGTTTTCACTGTACTCTATCGTCGATGCATCGCGTAAACCTCGACAGACATAAAAAAACGTGAACATATTAAAAGTTAAAACTGTGCATTATACGAGGTTGTATGATAGTCAGTGGAAACAACACTAAAGCGAACAGTTTAATCTAGATGTCAGTCCGACCTTCGTTGACGGTGATGATGATGTTGACGCCTCAATAGTTGGGGCGAAGCGTATCGAGACGACCAGTGTCATAAAACATGACATACAACATGTTGCGGTGTCTTAAAACACTTGTCGACATGTTGTTCAACATCTCACAACATGTTCCCGCAATTTATGTCGACTGTTATCAGTCTATGAGGCCGTGGAGTTGTTAGATACTGTTATCAGTCTATGAGGCCGTGGAGTTGTTAGCATTTCTCCCCCAAAGGGAAAACTTCTTTATCGACTCTGATTCAAACACTATAAAAATGAAATGATCTTATTTATTAGTCAATGTCCATTTGTTGTACGTTATGTCTGTCTATTACTTTTTATGATGGTCTCATTTATTTTGTCCGGCTAAAATATCGTCAACAAATTTTAGGTTAATAGAATATTAAAAAGCTATGAAACTAGTTGTTGTTAGTTCTTGGAGTTGTTTTGTCTGGCTATCCGCCCTCTATTGATCGTTGTACTCCGGCTATCAGCAGTGGACATAGAACTGGACATAGAACTGCACTTTCTGTGGCTGAGTGGGTAGACAATAACTGCGAACAGTGGTCGTTGGCTGACTGGCCCGGGGGTTGCACGAGGTACCGCTATGTGGGTCGTCTGCACGTGTGTGAGGTGCGTGGCCACGTGTCACACATGTATGCACGTGTGTGAGGCACGTGGCACGCATGTTTGCACGTGTGTGAGGCGGAAGTGGGTCCCGCCTGCGCAGTGCGTCGTACAAGTGCGTGCTAGGTGTATTGACTCCTTGTATAGTGGGCCGCGTTGCTCAACACATTCACTGGCTTGGTCTAGTTCGGGGGCTACGGTCACATGTTGTCACACTAACAGATCCAACGGGGGGAGCAACTATGGGTTCATGTTTGTATCTTTAAAATTACACTCAGAATCAAAATCGTGGATGATTTTTAAGTAAACAATAATTCAAATTCTAGTGAATATTTATTTGAGAAAAACTCTCGTGGGTGGATTTGATGTGAAATGCAAAAATTAAAAAACCATCCCCGATTGGGAATCGAGCCCAGGTCTCCCACTTGCCGGGTGGGCGCCTTGACCTCTAGTCACAATAATTCGAATAAAATAATTATTCAGTAAGTATATAAAACTTATTAAATGTCTATAAGTCATTACTCTGCCATCCTTGGGTGTGTTTCACACTCCCCCCCCCCCCCCCCCGTGTTTCACATCATTATTACAGTGCTGTACATTAACGCAGCGACTGTTCTTTATGGGGTTCTTTACACGCACTCATACACACTACAGTGATCGCAATCGGTGTAAGGTCGGACCCAGCTAACCTTACCTCTACACTCCGAATCACTTTAGATAACACACCTACAGCAGTACTGTTTGGTTATAATAACACCCCAGTAAACCCTAAGCTCAAATTGCTACCTTAGTCAGGTTGTAGACTCTCGTAGATAAAGTATTCTAGATCATTTCTAAATTTATGAATTTATGATAAGTGGTTGCTAGCTGTCTACACTTAGTTATCCCAAAGGGTAATCTGTAGGATAAGCCAGTATCTTTCTTTCAAAAGATAAACAACAGTGTTATCTGAATATCTAAATCTCTAGTAGCCTTACAGGTAGTGACTCATAGTTCAAACAAACTGATTTGTACAGTAAATATAAAAAGAAACACGCTATGTTATTGGATATCTGGAGAGGTTGTCAGTCTATGGGACATGAGTACAACTTGTAACATGTTGACATCAGCTGAGCGCAACGTTTCTTGTGGATTGGACTGTTCTCTATCGGCAGATACAGCTAAATATAGGGGATGATTGGCAACTATTATCCCCAACAGTAATAATAACCCCATTACAGCGTACACCGTGCCGTGTATATGTGTATGCGTATGCCATGGTGGATAGTGGTAAAGGGATGAAGACTGACCTTGGGGTTTAATGAAACAACAACTAAAGCATGTTCATGCTATAAGGATATTCCAGAAGACAAACTATTAACATTAAATAAATAACACACGCTTACATATATAAACGACATTTTTATATGAGCCATGATTACTAAGCCGTAAACATGTCGAGAAAAGTGGTTTATTCGTGTAATATAATGGTATTGATTGTTGAAATGTCAACGCTTTTACGCCGCTGAACTCGTGGTATTGTCGACTATATGTGTCAGTATGTTCCTAGTACTCGTGGGTATATGCGCACATGGCTACTTGCTTGGCCTACAACTTGCTTTCACCATAGCGCTCACCTCAGAGACGGGATCTGTCATTTCTTACAAAACTGATGTTTGTCTTCAAAGTTAGATTGATTGTTGAGGGTTCAATACGGTCAGCCAACTGCTTCAATTGTTTTTTGTATTTTACTGTCCAAACTGGATTCGATTCGCTTTTGTCCTCGAAATCAACAAGTTGGATGAAACAACTGGAACGTCTGTAACAGGGATAGATAATGTCCGGTTCAGCGCTAGTTCTGCTGTGAGAATCATCCCCTCCCCTCCCTCTGACGAAACTCACGCACAGGGGTCGGTAATGTCCGGTTCAGCGCTAGTGCTGCTGTGAGAATCATCCCCTCCCCTCCCTCTGACCTTGGAACTCACGCACAGGGGTCGGTAATGTCCGGTTCAGCGCTACTGCTGCTGTGAGAATTATCCCCTCCCCTACCTCTGACGAAACTCACGCACAGGGGTAGGTAATGTCCGGTTCAGCGCTAGTGCTGCTGTGAGAATCATCCCCTCCCCTCCCTCTGACCTTGAAACTCACGCACAGGGGTAGGTAATGTCCGGTTCAGCGCTAGTGCTGCTGTGAGAATCATCCCATCCCCTCCCTCTGACCTTGGAACTCACGCACAGGGGTAGGTAATGTCCGGTTCAGCGCTAGTGCTGCTGTGAGAATCATCCCCTCCCCTCCCTCTGTCCTTGTAACTCACGAACAGGGGTAGGTAATGTCCGGTTCAGCGCTAGTGCTGCTGTGAGAATTATCCCCTCCCCTCCCTCTGACGAAACTCACGCACAGGGGTAGGTAATGTCCGGTCCAGCGCTGCTGCCATCTAAAAGTGACGGCGTGGGAGCACCCCCTCCCCTCCCTATGACCTTGAAACTCACGCACAGGGGTAGGTAATGTCCGGTCCAGCGCTGCTGCCATCTAAAAGTGACGGCGTGGGAGCACCCCCTCCCTCTGACCTTGTAACTCACACACGACGTCGCGCGCGTTAATATTGAATGCGTCAGCTGTTGGCGCGCACGAACACATCGCCTGTTAAATAACTAACACAGTTTCGTATTTTCGGACGCGGCTCCAACGAAACAGTTCGTGGAAGTGTTTTGAATGTCTTGCCGAGGTTGTTGTGTTGGCTCGCCACCAGGGGCGGTGCTGGACTCCTCTGGCAACGAGGTTAATCGAGACTATGAGCATCTTGTCCTCGCATATATCTGTACTATAACCACTCTCCCCCACCCACCATGTTATTTTGTTTTGCCTCAATCTTATTTTTGAATAAATAGTCAACATACTTTGACGAGAAATAACCACCAGTGTCGTATATTAGATGTTGTCTACCGTTGGGCCTCTTTCTCGTCTACTTGTTGTCTACCCGTTGTCTACCGTTGTGCCTCTTTCTCGTCTACTTGTTGTGTACCCGTTGTCTACTTGTCGTCTACCGTTGTGCCTCTTTCTCGTCTACTTGTTGTGTACCCGTTGTCTACTTGTTGTCTACCCGTTGTCTACCCGTTGTCTACCGTTGTGCCTCTTTCTCGTCTACTTGTTGTGTACCCGTTGTCTACTTGTCGTCTACCGTTGTGCCTCTTTCTCGTCTACTTGTTGTGTACCCGTTGTGTCTACTTCTCGTCTACTTGTTGTGTACCCGTTGTCTACTTGTTGTCTACCGTTGTCTACCGTTGTGCCTCTTTCTCGTCTACTTGTTGTGTACCCGTTGTCTACTTGTTGTCTACCGTTGTGCCTCTTTCTCGTCTACTTGTTGTGTACCCGTTGTGTCTACTTCTCGTCTACTTGTTGTGTACCCGTTGTCTACTTGTTGTCTACCGTTGTGCCTCTTTCTCGTCTACTTGTTGTGTACCCGTTGTGTCTACTTCTCGTCTACTTGTTGTGTACCCGTTGTCTACTTGTCGTCTATCGTTGTGCCTCTTTCTCGTCTACTTGTTGTGTACCCGTTGTCTACTTGTCGTCTACCGTTGTGCCTCTTTCTCGTCTACCGTTGTCTACCGTTGTGCCTCTTTCTCGTCTACTTGTTGTGTACCCGTTGTCTACTTGTTGTCTACCGTTGTCTACCGTTGTGCCTCTTTCTCGTCTACCGTTGTCTACCGTTGTGCCTCTTTCTCGTCTACTTGTTGTGTACCCGTTGTCTACTTGTTGTCTACCGTTGTCTACCGTTGTGCCTCTTTCTCGTCTACTTGTTGTGTACCCGTTGTCTACTTGTTGTCTACCGTTGTGCCTCTTTCTACTCTACTTGTTGTGTACCCGTTGTGTCTACTTCTCGTCTACTTGTTGTGTACCCGTTCTCTACTTGTTGTCTACCGTTGTGCCTCTTTCTCGTCTAATTGTTGTGTACCCGTTGTGTCTACTTCTCGTCTACTTGTTGTGTACCCGTTGTCTACTTGTTGTCTACCGTTGTCTACCGTTGTGCCTCTTTCTCGTCTACTTGTTGTGTACCCGTTGTGTCTACTTCTCGTCTACTTGTTGTGTACCCGTTGTCTACTTGTTGTCTACCCGTTGTCTACCGTTGTGCCTCTTTCTCGTCTACTTGTTGTGTACCCGTTGTCTACTTGTTGTCTACCGTTGTGCCTCTTTCTACTCTACTTGTTGTGTACCCGTTGTGCCTCTTTCTCGTCTACTTGTTGTGTACCCGTTCTCTACTTGTTGTCTACCGTTGTGCCTCTTTCTCGTCTAATTGTTGTGTACCCGTTGTGTCTACTTCTCGTCTACTTGTTGTGTACCCGTTGTCTACCGTTGTGCCTCTTTCTCGTCTACTTGTTGTGTACCCGTTCTCTACTTGTTGTCTACCGTTGTGCCTCTTTCTCGTCTACTTGTTGTGTACCCGTTGTGTCTACTTCTCGTCTACTTGTTGTCTACCCGTTGTCTACTTGTCGTCTACCGTTGTGTCTACTTCTCGTCTACTTGTTGTCTACCCGTTGTCTACCGTTGTGCCTCTTTCTCGTCTACTTGTTGTGTACCCGTTGTCTACTTGTTGTCTACCGTTGTGCCTGTTCTCGTCTTCTTGTTGTGTACCCGTTGTGTCTACTTCTCGTCTACTTGTTGTGTACCCGTTGTCTACTTGTTGTCTACCGTTGTGCCTCTTTCTCGTCTACTTGTTGTGTACCCGTTGTGTCTACTTCTCGTCTACTTGTTGTGTACCCGTTGTCTACTTGTTGTCTACCGTTGTGCCTCTTTCTCGTCTAATTGTTGTGTACCCGTTGTCTACCGTTGTGCCTCTTTCTCGTCTACTTGTTGTGTACCCGTTGTCTACTTGTCGTCTACCGTTGTGCCTCTTTCTCGTCTACTTGTTGTGTACCCGTTGTGTCTACTTCTCGTCTACTTGTTGTGTACCCGTTGTCTACTTGTCGTCTATCGTTGTGCCTCTTTCTCGTCTACTTGTTGTCTACCCGTTGTGTCTACTTCTCGTCTACTTGTTGTGTACCCGTTGTCTACTTGTTGTCTACCGTTGTGCCTCTTTCTCGTCTACTTGTTGTGTACCCGTTGTGTCTACTTCTCGTCTACTTGTTGTGTACCCGTTGTCTACTTGTCGTCTACCGTTGTGCCTCTTTCTCGTCTACTTGTTGTGTACCCGTTGTGTCTACTTCTCGTCTACTTGTTGTGTACCCGTTGTCTACTTGTCGTCTATCGTTGTGCCTCTTTCTCGTCTACTTGTTGTCTACCCGTTGTGTCTACTTCTCGTCTACTTGTTGTCTACTTGTTGTCTACTTCTCGTCTACTTGTTGTCTACCCGTTGTGTCTACTTCTCGTCTACTTGTTGTCTACTTGTTGTCTTCTTCTCGTCTACTTGTTCTCTACCCGTTGTGTCTACTTCTCGTCTACTTGTTGTCTACTTGTTGTCTACTTCTCGTCTACTTGTTCTCTACCCGTTGTGTCTACTTCTCGTCTACTTGTTGTCTACTTGTTGTCTACTTCTCGTCTACTTGTTCTCTACCCGTTGTGTCTACTTCTCGTCTACTTGTTGTCTACTTGTTGTCTACTTCTCGTCTACTTGTTCTCTACCCGGCGCCTCCACCATTTCTAGCAGTAAATCTGTTTATTACGTTTCACAAATCGATTCGCCTGAAAATGAGTATTCGAGGTGGAGGGAAATACGAGAGGATATTTACGGTCATAACAGAACGATACATCATCGCGAAGGCCAACGACCGGATTTATAATGTTGTAAAGTTGGTATCGCGAGTTTAAAAATACACTCAAACCAGGTTGAGATGTCAGAAGTGTAATAGTAAGACTAGGGGTACGGAAGTGTGGTAGGGAATATTACACTACTAAGGGTGAATTACATCGAGGTGGCGTGTGGTATAGATATGCGTGCACATATCACTGCAATTAATTATATCTACACATTAGCACAATTAAAGGAAATAACGGGATTGTATGTATTTTATTATTAATCCACTCACTACAAATGGATTCTAGTGAGGTAACGAAGTATTTGAATAGAATACGTTTGTTAACACGCGCTTTGTTACTATGACAGTTCCATAGCAACCGCTTGTGCTAAACCATAGCAACCGCTTGTGCCAGACCAACAGTTTCTCTAAGCTATGTCATCTTTTCGTTCCCAACTTCTTTATCGACCCTGGTTAGAATGACGTGTTCTGTTGTACTATAAGAGAAACCACTGACTAATGTCGAGTACAGGACTTTTGGTATTATTTGGTCGCCTGTGGTTATGTCCGGTCCGCATAGACTTTCACTCTTGGTAGAGCAAGTGGATTTATCACAACAACTGTTTTGCACTGTGCACTTAATCCATTTACTACTGTAACAACCACACATCGTCACGCTACGCCTCGCTACATAAGTTACTCCAAGCATCAAAACAAATCAATTACGTAAGCAATCGTTAAAGCTATTCGATTAGTGTTAACGTGTGTGTATTTGTTTTGCATTATTCAAGATAAGAGATATAAGTAATGTGTGATGGAGTAGAATGTTTGGCTTCGCTCGCTCACGTCTAGACATTAGTGTTGAGTGTGAGTGTGGTTGCAGACCAACGAGGATATCGTGACGTCGAGACAGCAGGAGGCGAGGCGGAGGGCTATCGCGAGGCGGAGGGCCCAGGGAGCGCAGAGCAGAGCCAACCAGTGGAAGGGCTCGTCCCCCCCTCCTGTTTCCGGCAGGAGGCACGAGGTGGCGCAGACAGACAAGTTCTTGGAGGAGGTAAGAGCCCGGGGCGCCCAGTTATACCCCCCCCCCCTTATCTATTATGTAAGCTAACGCGCAGGTCGAAAGTTTTTAGAGTAGGTATAAGCTTCTCAAGAAACCTCCCCTTAGCTTCAATAACTGCAACTTTTGGCGTAAGGGCATCCCTACCTCACACTGCCTACATCACTAACTAGGTTTACATTCTCTCCACCATCAGATCAGAGCCACCCTTGGTTTCATGAATACCGACAATAATAAGAAGATAAACAATACTGTGCAAGTTGCAACAGCCTCTTCAATATGAGCGATAACACTTATCATCACAGGAATTCGCTTTAGAGTTTCGTTTAGACAGAGCAGCAGTGGCCCTTGCATAATTTTAGTGGCCCTTGCATAATCTCAGCGGCCAGACATGTTTCAGTCCAGCCAGCACTGAAGACGTAACGCAAGGCTAACAATTACCTCATAACAACGTGTAATTAACAGATCAATACACTGGTTCTTAGTCATAGATAACATCTTATGGCTTTTCTTACGATGTTCGACCTTTGTTGGCTGTCTCGTGTTTCATGACAAACATCCTCCCCAGATTCTGCGCTGCGCTCTGATTGGCCGAGCGGTCGCGTGCAAACTGACGGAGTTTATTGCTTAATTGCAGACTAGGGTCAGTCACCCGCATCGGTGAGGTCCGAGGTTCGATCGCGTTCCCCGTAAAGATCCATAATGAATACACAACCAGATTACTTATTTACTATTCTCAAGACTCTCGTGCACGTTCTGTTGAACTTTTTAACTATGTTAAATGCCCATTTAAACTTTTTTCGAATGTCATATCAAGCGAATTTTACTTAGTTAATGTATCACTGGCAGGGCTCAATTTTAATCAAAATTTCACTAGGCTGTTTACAAAGGATATGTAAATGGCTGTGATATACATGTCTTATAGATTTTAAATAGATTGCGGTTTATAATCTGAGAAAGTTTAATCAATTTGCACTATTGTGCAATATTTCATGCAATTTATTAAAAAACAAAATCAATCATTCACAAACGTTGCGATGAAGTTTCACCATGTCTAGTTAGCACTTGTTGCTTTGAGCACTTAGGGCGTACTTACATTCAAATAACTATGTATGCGCATGACTTGAGTGTGTTGCTCGTGTTGTGTTGTGTCAGGGGTGTAGCTCGATAGGGGTGGACAAATAGTGAGGGAGTTTTCTACATTTACCTCCACGTCAATAAGTAGCAAGTATGTCGGTAGCGGAGGATACCTTCAATGTTAGTCTGTATCCAAGACAGTGTGTGAAGTGAGTGGACATAGGATGAAAGACAAGACCACGTGACCGTCTTGTTGCAGCTGTTCCTGAACCCGCCGGAAACGGAAGTGGCCTGCCAGACGGAACTGTTCGTTGAGCCCCCCGAGACACCCCCGTTCGTCGCCGCCCCCCTGGGGGTGGACGCCGAGACGCAGGTCTACCCCGGCGAGGTGAGTTGCTGACGTCACTCTACAGTGTAGAGGTAGTATGACGACATAGCAACAGTTGATTAAATACGGACATGTTGCTTCAACAATGTAGCTACTGTACGCTGCAATAACCGCTATCAGTTACCTTGAGCCGCACCTAGCACTGGTGATTGGATTTAATGCGATATGCTACATTTTATCACATTTCATGGCCACTGGTTGCTGCATAAATCATCAAGTTTCAATAGTTCATGTACAGTGTCAAATGTGATTGAGCTAGAACGGCCTACACTGCCTAAAATGCTTGAAACTCAGTCAACAGAAGCTAAGGTTCTGCGATGATATTATAGATCCAACTTGTGGAGGTGTTTAAACAATCTTATCAGTGCTTTTCTCGTGGGAAAAGTACTTTTTTTATCAATTTATCAGCTCATGTTTCGTAAAGGTTTAATCTTCAAGCTCGTTTCATACATTTATATAAAGTTATGAGAAAAGTTTTGAGGTTTAGAAAGATATGACGCTTCATGTCATAAGTGGTACATCTTTCGGTCTCACACAAAAACATGCACGAATATATTGTGTTGCTCACCAACATGGTAGCTTTGAGTTCCAGCTATGCATATCCACATATCTTACTTTGTAACCTCTTCGAGTGTGTTAATGATTACGTCAGAGATTAGAATACGTCCTTGATACTCGTTGCCAACGATGTGATAGGACTATTGACAGAGCAAACAGATGATATGATTTACAACCTGTGTTTGCCGGACGTTTTAATTCTTGCCTAACTCATATTCCGCATGATTTATATCCTCGTAGCGAGTACACACTGTACACTGTACACTGTACAAGTGTACATGTACATTCGGGCTGGCTTTGCTCTAATTATAAATTTATGACCGTGGTTATGCGAGGCAACATGAAGATCGATAACTGGCGTAGTGACGACCAATACTTGTGACTCAACCGTCTTTGGTGGCTGCCAGTCTGTTTGTCTGGGTATCTAGAGACGTCTTGTAACGTTGTAAATATACTGTGAACAGATGTAAATCTTTAAGGATATTACCACTACGAGCTAGATATATGCAAGCTACATATTTTCAAGAGTCCGTTTTAAAAAGCAGCTAGGAAACACGAGAACCCATTAATTTTCTCTTGGAGGTCTTGTATAAATTTTTATTTTTCAAACAAAAGTATCGGATCTTTTACAGAAAGAGTATTGGATCGTTTACAGACATGTTGGGGGGGCGGGGGGCTGCGTCCTTTTTAAATTTTACTGATTCATTCTACAACAGTGATAAAAATTACCCACGCTCCAATTTATTCTGATCGCTAGTAAAAACTGCTTTTCCCGCTGCCTCAAAATGACATCGTACTGAGTCCCTTGCCGTTTTCATTGGATATGGTAAAACATTACATTAGCAGCTGATTACAGGCAATGCTTTACTGCAAAAAGTTCTCAACAAAGCCCGCAGACATGTGGACGGGATGGCGTTTTGACGTGATGGTTCAAATAGTGTGTAACATCAGAAGCCAGTTGAAGGGCACTCAATAGTGGACCATATTCTCAAAGAGAAGCTGAGCAGCGATCTATGTCGAAGGTCACTGACTGACAAGTAGTGAGCGAATATCTTCTCTAGTTCAAGTACAGCACTGTGCACTCACGCTGTTGCAGCTGTACGACTGGGACGCGGAAGTGACGTCACTGCTCGAAGTGTTGGTCGGCAAGAACATCCAGGAGGCGCTGGCAGAAGTGTTGGAGGAAGAAGAGCTGGCAGCGCTGCAGGACCAGCAGCGGCAGTTGGCTGAACTACGAGCCGCGCAGTTGCTGCGGGAAGAACAGCGGCAGGTAGGTTGTAAGAAGGGGAGGAGAGAAGGGGGTCTAAATGGTAGTGTAGGAGAGTAAGAAGTTATCTTAGTATATAGTTAATACAGTAGATAAGTAATTCAGAACAAAATATGTATTAGTCTAAGACTAAACAGTTCAAAAAATAAGTTAAGTTTAGGAAGGTATTGGGAAAGTACAATATGTTCAAGGTCCACTAGATCGCTTGTAGCGCGCGGACTCCGCTAGGAGTAAATCCAGTAGACCTTGCAATATGTTTGGAGTGTTCTCGAAGGCCGTGGTGAGAGTGACAAGTGTTTGCTCATTCAACAGGCGGAGATGGTCGAGCGAGACAGCGACGTGGCCGCCATCTTGACGAAACACTACCTGGCCGAGACGCTGCCCTCGGTGCTGGAGGGGTTGAAGGAGGCCGGCTACGTATTGGATGACGTCACAGTCGGTGAGTGGTGACGTCATTACTTGTCGACACTAAATGTGTCAAGAGATAGCACCACTGCTGCGCAACATGGCTGACAGTTAGAGGGTAACAAACTGACAGGAGATCATGGATCCGCCTAAACTTGTTATTGCGCAAAGTAAGTTTTTAACTTTATTCTGAAATATACATATATTTGAAAGCAAATAGAGCCCAAAGGAACCTCAATGAAAGAGAGGCAGTGTTAATCGGTGGCCTTTTAATTGCATGTGGTTAATTAACATTATGAGCAGAACATGAACTTCGGGCCTTCGGATGCTTGGTGTGTCCCCTGATCCAAAATCCCCATAATATCAAAGGCATCTTGGAAACAAAACGCAACCAGCAAATATCCAGCAAAGCTGGATATTCACTGATGCAACAATATCGCTTATGTTTCTTTGGAATCGTTGCCATTCTCATATAAACACTGACAAATGACACTGACAAATGACATCCAGCGGCTTTGTTGCCCTCTAACTATTAGTTCACGATTTCGCCACCAGAGATCATATCTGCAACATTTAGTGCCGATTGGTGATCTGCGGCCAATCAGCGATCGAACAACTCGTCCATGACGAAGCAAGGGTTGTTTAGGGACTGTCTTAGTGCTCATATGCGATCCATGCTTCAAGACAATCTTTGTCAAAATATTCTGCACTCTGCTGAAAGATGCAGATGTTGAAATGTTTCTTTGTTAAATGAAAATAATTCGAATTCCCACTTGTATTGAATTGCTCACTTCCTATCTTTGCGGTGTCACATAGCCTTAGCTGCAAATGGCCACCGTAGCAGACGATGACTCAATCAAGCCTTCATACTCGGACAATATACCTCAACTTCTTCTTAGCTGTGGGTGGCCTTGAATACTGAGTTCATTCGGCCAGTGTTTGCCCAAGTCTTTATTCTGAATAACTGCCTCATGTATTGACATGAATCTTGTTGAGTTCACCCTGTATACAGGGTCCAGAGTTCGCTGTATACAGGGTGAACTCAACGAGCTTCATGTCAATAAAGTTGATAATTAATCTCGTCTCTTGTTTTGGACGACTCAAGTGACTCAACTCGAGTTACCTTGATCCGATATCACCCCTTTGTTATTGTCGACTGTGGTCTAAAGAATTCATGACTCCACCGTGATTGAAGTGGCATTAATGTTTCACTGTTGACAGTCTAGGCATAGCTCTTCTTGTTCTACCAGATGGTTTCTTGTTCTCAATGTCTCTGGCGTCTGTGTCAACATGTAATTCCTACCTCATGCACTATCTACTATTGGTGATGAGAATGATGACGACATACCTATGTTGCTTCCTTTCAGACGGGGAGGAGGGGTTGATGACGTGGTTGATGGCAGAAGTGAGCAGCGAGATGAACCACATGGTCAACAGTAAAGACATCCTCACTGGTAAGATATGACATCTTCTAAGCACTGAGCTCTGATTGGTGACGAGAAGTGACGGCAACACAGGAAAGCATCAATTCTTGTTCACCGCTGGCAGCTTCTATAGTCTAGAATTGTTTACTCGATTACAATACAAATCAACTTCTTTGCCAAATAACTTGTAGAATTTCTGATTTGGTGATGTAGGTGTGACTCATTTACCTACCTGTAGTTACTGATGTACTTGCTGATAGTGTTATTTTCTTTTCTTCATACACTGAACACATTGATTGACCAACTTGTTGCTCTTGTTGCAGACATTGTTCGCGAGATTCTGGAGACGAGAGCTGAGATCTATAGAGTGATGAGCGAAGAGGAGGGGAAGGAGCTCGACCTTGAGGACAGCGATGGGGAGGGGGAAGGGGAAGGAGAGGAAGAGGGGAACAGACAACTGCCCGAGCAGGAGACATGAGGTAGGATCATAATCGCTAATAACTATAATATATTGATACATGATACAGTGAGGGCACAAACTCTCAAATCACTCAGGTAAGAGAGTATATTTCCCATGTATGATGTGATTTTCTATGAAACTTGTTCATTTTAAGAGATTCGATTATTGGAATCAAAAAGTAGCAAGAGCCGCCTGCTAATATGGTCAAGAGTCTGCTGCTAATGAGGGTGTGGCATGCGGCCGGGTTCTATTTCTACGCCACTCAGCCTTGGAGCGCCACTGGGGCAAACTTGCGCACGAGACGGCGTCGCGATACACCTCGATGCTGTCGGACTCAACGTGGTGGGAACTAATCACTGACAGAGAGATGAAGCCATGCTCCTCATTCTAAAGACTGTTTGTTACAAAGCCTGGAAGTGAATGTTCTGATTACCTTAGGGGAGATTCATGGAGTGAATCGCTGCATCCATGGACACAACTTAGCCCCGTCTGGGACTCGAACCCGGTGGGTACATCCACCATCAAAAGCTTCGTGACTACCTCGCGCTGAAGCAATGAAATATGCAACAACTCCTGCTTGACTTTCCACCAATCAGACCAGTTCTCTTTAGATAATCCCGGAAGCTAAGCGAATCAGTGGTAATCAACGGAACTGTTACAAAACGCAACATTATTCCACGAAGTGAGAGGTTTCGTGTTCAGACCTCGACATTGCGTCATAGGACCCAGTCTTCAAGTGTTGGACAGTGGCCATGCCTGTCGTACGAGGAGCATGACGTCACAGTTAGCGTGTTAAGCCAAGGAGATTAGTTTGTTGTACAAACACGTAACCCTTACTGAAAGCGTGGCTGACTGGCTAGATATGAATCAAGTCTATAGACTAATCTAAAACAGAAGTCTCGACACAATGTTTGGTAAAAGTTTATCATTTTGATAATAAATTTCAGCTCGACTGATTTTATCCACACTTAGTGAAATAACCACTTTTGATTGAAAGTGTTCAACGACGCACGCAACCGTCGTCAGCTCATATGACGTCGTCTCTTACGACAGGCAGAGCTATCCTGGACCTAGTCTAACTTTGACTTCATTTTGAACAGTTGAAAAAGTGACGTAAGGACGCAATGAAATTAATAGTACAATGTTCTTCGAATAACACAAGAATATACATCAAGAGAGCTCCAATTTTAGCACCATTGTTGAAAAGAGAGAGAGAGAGAGAGAGAGAGCAGCTTTGTTTGTCGTACACCATGGGAGGTTGGCCTCCTGCGACACAACGTTGTGATAATACCGTGATTATGCAGTTACTGGAATCAACAACGAATTATCTCCAGTTTGGGGTGAAACTAATACAATATTTCCCTCCCCTCTACTTCCATCACCCCCTGTGACGTCTACATTAGCGCGTGACGTCACTACACGTGGTCAGACTGATCAGCGTGTTGATAAGACACATCTAGCTGATAACAGCCGCGCTAATGTGTTAGTTTCACACCCCGAGACACTTTGAATGAGTTTCGTCGAACATTATTTATATGAAATATGGATTTTGTGGGGCTTTGGAATTATGGGTAGGTGGAGGGGGAGGATTTTATGTTCTCAGAATGCCATACGTTACAAAACAAACAACGCTGTGATTGAAAAGAACATGTGTGGATGGACATAGACCTGGACATGGACACCTGGACATGGACACATGGACATGGCCACGTGGACACATGGGCATGGGGACGTGGACATGGAACAAATGGACATGGACCTGGCGCCGCCACCAAACACTCTTGACTTGACAAACATGGCGACATTTTTGCTACCAAGTTCGTATTTTAGTTACTGAAGGATACAAAAATATGTTCGCATTAGAATAAAATTATTTCAACAACACATGAATGGGGCCGCGGCATAATGAAGGGTGTATAATGTAATACGGTGGGGGGGGGGGGTATTGTGGCAGTGGGACACGGCTCCACTTCGGGTGAGTCGAACCAGAAACCGGGCGACCCCTCGTCTCGTCACCCGCGGCCAAGCAGGTGCAGTGGGGGGGGGGGGGGGGGGGGGAGCAGCTGACGCATTCCCAAGCAAGTATTAGCGGTGACTAACGGCGGCGGCTGCTGCGGTCCTTTCATTGCCGCGATATTAATACGCGATGTCAATCACAGCCAGGGGGGGGGGGGGGGAGGGGAACAACCTGCTTTACCGACCAAAGGGGCTCGATCTCAGTCGGGTCCCAACCTAACTATCATCTCAGCCTACGAAATAGCAGAGACCAAATTAAGTTCATACTTCTGTATTTCCTAACATCTACTTGAAACAGGTCCAGTAGGGATCATTTAAGACAATTCATTGGATATCTGGAAATACTAAACCGAGTGGGAGAAGACTGTATTTCCGAATGTGTGAGAGAACGCCAGGAAGCTGTTGAATATCGTTGAACCAGCGTGCATGACAGCGACAGTAGATACGTATAGTGTTCCCCACTAAACATCAGTTCTTTTAAACTGAGTGTGCAAACAAATAAATACACAGTTATTAACTAATATGATGGAAAAATGTCACGTATATTGAATGGCTTCGATTCTGTAGCTCTACGGTTATCGGAACACGAGGGTTGTGAAGCCGCTTTCTGCCATATCTGCGTGGCCGGGTAAAACATTGGGGAGATTTGATGAAAAAATGATAATACGTTTAGAAGTAGTAGTAGTTTTCGAAAATTAAATAAATAATCCTAATAAATATTTTGTGAACATGTGTAAGAAAAGACGCGCTTCAAAACATTACCCGCGCACGCACCACGCGTCTTCGCGATAGCCCCCGATGCAGCCAAGCGAATCAATGGAATGGATGAATGAATGAAAACATTCAGAAGTAATTTTAAATAGTAATATGATTGCGGGATGTTCTGTGTTGTCTGACAATGGCTGCGACCCTAGCGCGCGGCCGGGACTAATTGAAGCTGTGAGTTGGTGATATCCACCCCTACAGTCGGGGCGGCTCACGCTGGGCACCGCGCCACGCTAGGGGTGCAGGGCTGATGAGGAATACGTCATTCACAACTAAGAATTAATAATAAGTAACAAATAATAATAAAAAAATAATAGATATTTTTGAGTCCCAAAATTAAATTTGCGCCTTTTTTCCTGCAACAACAACAATACTGTTACTGTGTAACAATATTTACAAAATTTTGGATTGAAAAGAAATTTTAAACCTCCAAATTCAGTTTTTTTTTTAAAGTTCACTTTAAAAGGAACAAACACTTTTTACCTTACATAAGATACATTTTTGAAGGTTCTGTTTTAAATTTGTTTGTAAGTATATTCATGGACTTATAATAGTAACTTCGGTATATTGAGGTAATGCCAAGTGTTGTATTAACAACAGCCCTCTGTGTCGGGCCAGTGAGGGTACAGCCTGCACGCACCACAGCCCCTCTGATCGCATTGTACCGCCCGGTGTATTATCCAATATGCAGTGATCAGCTGGCCGCTCATTGGACACGGGGCATACGTCATCACCATGACTGATCTGTGGCTGAGATTAGCGCCCTTGTTGCGTCACAGCAGCGAGGCTTAGCGCGAGGGCTGTTGGTATGACCACGCGATTGATGTATGAAGTGATGTTTGAATTACATGAAGCCATTTTATCACCTAAGAGAGACCAGCCACAAACCATTTGAGATATCTTACTTTCAGAATTAGAAATGTAATTCTAATATCCAATGTCTACAACATGTTTGATAATTACAAAAAAAGATTGGTAAATAAAAACTTGACTCACAATTTCGCATATTTGCCTGTGTGCTATTCCATAAAAAAATTACTAACCTAACGAAGTAGGCATACTAATAAAATTGAAGCTATGTATACCATTTTTTATATATATATATATTTTTTAACAATTGACATTTTTGTACGAAGCAAGCAAAAGGGGTATTTTTCTTGTCCATAATTATTTCTAGATGTGTCTTAGTAAAGCATATTTAATAAAACGTGGATCATAGTTCTGTAATGATCGTTGCCGCTTGGCGTAGTTTCATTCATGGGCTGTAATCCTGGTTTGTTATTCTCTTTACGCGCCCCCAAGTTAACCCGCGGCCGGACGAGCAGAACACGAAAGTAAAATTAATGAAATAATCCCGGCATGCAGAGTGTCCTGGATCACAATGGCCGTGTTTACTCCCGCTCCGTTACACGCATAGGGTCGGCGCACGTACACGCACACGCACTTTTGAGTTCTCGAGGGCCTCTAATCTGGCGCGCGCCCTTTTTGTGTCGGCGTAATCCGCAAACACAAGTGCGCGACCCCCCCCCCCCCCCCACCACGTGCACTGACACAGAGCAGAGGGGAAGGGGTAGACGCGATATTAATAAGTATTAAAGCGAGGAGTACGAGTTTGTTTAGTTATATCTTAAACGTGTTGAACAACAACATTGAAACAGTGGTAAATAAGACAGAATATATGGTTTCGTTAGAACTTGTAACTGGATTAAAAACTTTTCAAATATGCTTGTGATTGACGACGTACTCGGCAACTAGGTCATATGAGGTCGGGATGGGTTGGAGGAAAGGGACAAGTCAGTAGAAGATCGAGTATGAGGACTTATATTCAAAGGAGAGATAACCAACATCATAATTATTTAATATTTTAAAAATAGCTGCGATCTTCGAAATTGCAGATATTTGTTTATTGGAAAAAGAAAAACCTGCAAGAATTGCAAAAAGTAAATTCGATCAAAAACGAATTTTCGTAAAGAAAACTCCCTATTCGAATCAGAGAAAGATAAATACTAAAACCGTGGCGATAGTATTTGTGAAGTCTCTCTAAAGGATGGATATTAGTATATGTCCCGAGTGCATCACAATAGAGCAATCAAACAACAATTAAACAAGGGTTGTGCCCGCCCCCCCCCCCCCCCGTATTATATGCGCGCCACCCTCGTAATGGGATAATCCCGACCCCTGGACGCAATCACACCTGTTCCATAAGTGATCGCTCAACCGGGCCTAAACGGTGACTGACATACACAGCCGGTCCGGTCGCCTCGCCTCGGTCCAGTCCGGTCACATCGCCTCGGTCCAGTCCGGTCACATCGCCTCGGTCCAGTCCGGTCACATCGCCTCGGTCCAGTCCGGTCACATTGTTGCTTTCCGCAATGTTATCGTGATACGGGGTTTTACTTCATATCGGTAAACAGCACACATTTATGAATTGATGAAAAACCCGTTTCTGTTGCAATAATACAGAAATAAATGCTGGAAACAAATTCTCATTCATACTAGAACCAAATTACAGTTTAAATAGACTCGTTTGATTGAGATAATTGACACCAAGGCACATTTGCTTCACCTTTGTGGGGGGGCTGAATGTCATATTTCACAGCCATAACTCTGTGTGGAATTTTCAGCTTACTTTTATGGCTGAAAATATCCTCTATAATGTGAAATTGAAATAATGTCTATAGTTTAGAATGTTGTCAATAATTTAGTAAGATAAACCAAAAGTGAGGACTTCCCTTCACAGACTCTGTTCACTTATGTTGCCGGTAATCCAGTGTCCACTAATGTTGCCGGTAATCCAGTGTCCACTAATGTTGCCGGTAATCCAGTGTCCACTAATGTTGCCGGTAATCCAGTGTCCACTAATGTTGCCAGTAATCCAGTGTCCACTAATGCTGCCGGTAATCCAGTGTCCACTAATGTTGCCGGTAATCCAGTGTCCACTAATGTTGCCGGTAATCCAGTGTCCACAAATGTTGCCAGTAATCCAGTGTCCACTATTGTTGCCGGTAATCCAGTGTCCACTAATCTTGCCGGTAATCCAGTGTCCACTAATGTTGCCGGTAATCCAGTGTCCACTAATGCTGCCGGTAATCCAGTGTCCACTAATGTTGCCGGTAATCCGGTGTCCACTAATGTTGCCGGTAATCCAGTGTCCACTAATGTTGCCGGTAATCCAGTGTCCACTAATGTTACCGGTAATCCAGTGTCCACTATTGTTGCCGGTAATCCAGTGTCCACTATTGTTGCCGGTAATCCAGTGTCCACTAATCTTGCCGGTAATCCAGTGTCCACTAATGTTGCCGGTAATCCAGTGTCCACTAATGTTGCCGGTAATCCAGTGTCCACTAATATTGCCGGTAATCCAGTGTCCACTAATATTGCCGGTAATCCAGTGTCCACTAATGTTGCCGGTAATCCAGTGTCCACTAATGTGTCTGGTTCACCATTCCAGGCAATAACACGGGATCGCCACGACTCCACAGCTGCCAACCAAACAACTCACAAGACTAGAGCAACTCTCCCAACATGAGAATAATCAAAACCATTTTTATATGAAACCTTCATGTCTTCGGATCTTACGAAGAACATTTCTCCGTACATGAAACTATTTCTGGCATTTTTCTACCTTAGACGCTTTGTGAACTAATCTTTGAACTCTACGACTGGTTATACAGTGAGAATGTAAACAGACATGTTACGGATGTTACGTGAGAAGTGAGCCTCAGTGGCGTAGCGTCTATGCTTGTGTACAGCGTCACAGTGGCGTAGCGTCTATGCTTGTGTACAGCGCCACAGTGGCGTAGTTGTCTGAAGCCTAGGAAGACTGAACATTCCGGTGCGGTGAAAATCTCTATAAACTTAACCAGACAACTTTGTAGAGTTCCTTTCGAAACTTTCTGTGCGTTACATAATATTTCCAATACAAGTAGACTGATGTGAAGATGAGCGAGCGACGCGTACCGTGATGTGATAGCAATGATCTTGCCAATAGTTGCCAGAGCAGAACAGAACTCCTTGGATCTGGCTGATGTGCAGCAACTGTGTTATTCTGATAGTTATTATTACCCAATTTAAGAACACAAAGTTCTTAAGGTTGGCCCCTTGGAGTCGACTGAACGAAATGTCCGAGGGCCCGACTTTCACCTTATGATTGAGGGAAACCTCGGAGAAAGCTTCAGTCAGGATTGACGGTAGCCGGAATGGAACCGACGACCTCCCGAATGAGAGTTTCAAGCCACCTCTATCCGTGGACGACTATGTGGGCCCTAGGTTGGCGTCACTGCCCCCTAGACCTCACAGCACAATGCCAAACAACTCGGAAAGACTCGGAACATCCAGGGGACCGGGAAGTCGAACACGAATGGAGTTTATACTTCTTTATTGGTTATGTTTATAGATTTTTTAATTGTTTATCTTTGTTCTTATCCACATTTTTCATTACGAGGTCACACAACGCAGTGTTGCGTGAGTATTGCCATTGGACGCGACTGTACAGAGTAAAGTACGTCATAGGCTCATAGTAAGGGGGTACAAACCCCACTGGATATTTTCTTGTGAGTGAGTGGATCCACAACTATCTAATTTACATTGTGTTGAAAAATAGAGCCATAGTTATAAGTTATACCATAGTTGCTTTAGGTTGTTGATACCTAGAACAATATACCTATTGGAAACGCTTAGTTTTGTATCACGCACTGAAAATCAGTTCTTGTTAATGAGTGGGCAGAAATTTTTTTATTTTTACTACATTAAGCTCAGTAACTAAAAAGGGGGTGGGAGTGCAATCGTGTATCGTACTGTGTTTTCTGAGGACACATTGTCACACTATTCCATTTGAGCGGGACAAAAAGGAATTCGCGGCTGTTTAAACTAGTTTAAAGAGAGGTTACACATAGGGATCGTATTTTACAATATTACTATTTTTGACTGTAAACTAAATGTGTATAGATTTTCTTGTATATATGATTTAAATTTATAACATAATTATTATATCTAATATGAATAAATTAGATACACTAGTTTTCTCATAGATCACTTCTCTTTATAGCCTAGAGTAAGATCTTATAACATTTGTATCTCAGCTCTTGTGTTAAATGAATCAGTTCGGTTGTCACAGTGGTTGAGAATGTTTAGAATGCAACAAGTAACATGTACAGCTGAAGCTGCAACATGTTTCTGTATAAACAACATGTACAGCTGTAGCTGCAACATGTTTCTGTATAAACAACAAGTGTTAGTCATGGAACTTTGTACACTTGTTGCAGAAAGGACGAGTAAACACCTGAGAGATGATGTATCTACAAATGATCGGGTCGAATTAGGTTATTTTAAATTCTCAAAGTATGTACACAGGTATCTTAGTTCATTCATTTTGTCATTGTGTTACTTCAGTCTTGACTAATGATTGAGAAGAAGATGAAGGAGATGATCCATTATGTTGTGCTCATATCTGGGCATGTATCATGTGACCCATCTTCACGTCGCCCGTGTATAAGCTGTATCATCCTGTATGGAAACAGACTGTATATTCACCATGTCTGTATGCGTGGTTGCCCCTGTATAAGCTGTATCATCCTGTATGCAACTAGAGCGGTGACTGTATTATTGTAAATGACAGTTTCGAATATTGAGCTGTCATAAAGACGCATGACAGTCATATAAGTATATATACAAGTTGTGTGGCAGTCAGATAGAAATTACTCAATACAACTTCTGACAGTCGTCGGCATATCTAGATGTAAATGACGACTATATAGAAATCAAAATTATAGTTTTGTAATACTGCACCTACAATATTTAGGCGTAATATTGTAGTCAACGCTAAATCGCTAGCATAACTAACTTGCAAATTATGTTTAATTCATAAGATTTATATAAGTCATACAAATTAATCTCGTAAACCGGTAACAATAGATACATTATTTACTTTCAAGTCAATGTCAAGTGTCGCTATTGAAACCATGTGAACATAACATGCAGTTGTGTAATTCTGTAAGCAATGCCGATAAACATTCTAATCAGCACGAATGTTATTTTTAATGGAACAAGTAATTATAAGAAAAGAACAATACCAATCCAACTGATTATAGCATTACTGTTGTTCGTACTATCTTTGTCTTGCATAGAACCACATCGTACTCTGGTCTTCAATGCTGTTTACCTTCTTGAAAGAATGTTACTTCGCTAGGCTTCAAGATAAGTAAATCTTGTGGCCCTAAGTCACATTGTGAGGCCAACAACTTCGTCCTAGAATCAACTTTCCAATATTCTAACTTACTGTTTTTCGCGCCACTTCAAGTAAGGTTTTAATATTTTCGTCAAAACACAGAGGAATGAAAGACTGTTTGTTGGTGACTGACGCCATTAATGCCGCGATGTTATGAACAAGTTCCACATTTTGTATTTATTTCAAAACATGTCGAGCGTGTTATGGAAGCAATAACAGCCGCGTAGACATTTGCAAGCAATTGTTGTTAAACATGTAAAACTAATTTAGCAAATCAGGCAAATCATTAACGCTGACCTAGTCCAAGTGTAACATTGAGAGGCAATCAAAATATTTAGCCGCGTTAGGGATATCAGACCGTCCATGTTTATATAACTATGTACATTTTTTAATGTTAAACTTTAATATTTTTATTGTAAAGGTGTTAAGAAGGGCAGGCTTGTTCAGCCACCAACGTTGACTGCCCCGGCCCGACTAATCCGTCCGCTTAGCTATATAGCTATGTAGCTCTATAGCTATAGCTACTTGTTACTATGTGTAGATGGTTACTGTAAATAAAGGTTGATCGCCTAAGTGTTGGATTCTGCTGTGTCACCCATCATTTACCTGACTGCTCCCCCCCCCCCCCCGCCGTAACCTGGTATTAACTACAAGCCATTACCCTCTTAATAGTAATCAGTTCATATATAATTCTCATTAAATGTTTATCACAACTCATTAAGTTATTCATTAGCCTAAATGTTAGAATTGTTTCATTCAAAATCAAGAATGCAAAATCATGATTTTTATTTTTGATACTTCGCCTGATGTATTTTTAAAGTGTAACTAAATGCTGATAAGCCACGACACGATGGTTGTAAACCGGCAGACTTGCTTGGACGATCACAGAGTCCCCCCCCCCCCCTGCGACACTTGCGGCCACGTGCTGTCTCCCACCCCCTCCCCTCTCTGGACCATTACACCCTAGCTGGCTGCATCTCGTTGAGTGGGGAGGGCAGGTGTTGGCGAACCCACCCGTCCCACCTAACCTTCGGCCCTGCTACAAACTGATCCGCATTGTCCAGGTCATCATGAGGTGGAAGACATTTACAAACATTTCAATTATTCGCACACGGTTTCAAACCGTGTCTTGTTCTTACAGCCGCACGCTTGGAGCAAAGCATAAAGGTACGTGTCGGAGCTCAAACCAAGACCACTCTACACATGGAACTCCATTATAACAGGTTATTCTTTTCCCCACACATGTGTACACAATCACAGACCACTGACTGACATTTGTTGGTCGTGCTTCCAATGCAGAAGGTTCTGGGTTTTATCCCCGGATCGGGCATGGGTATCAATCGATAGAATACAGTGACTGTGTAGTTGTGATAGCAACGAGTGAATGGTAATAAGATCCCTCATTGGGTGGGTTAGGGTTACATTCCTACCTAGGTCGAGCGCGGTACGTCTGTCTGTAGAAGTGCTTTGCAATGTTGCGTCATCGCACGTGGCACACACGCGACCGCCACGTGGCAGGGCACGTGTGTGTTGGGTGGGTTCCGGTTACATTCCTACCTAGGTCGAGCGCGGTACGTCTGTCTGTAAAAGTGCTTTGCAATGTTGCGTCATCGCACGTGGCATACACGCGACCGCCACGTGGCAGGGCACGTGTGTGTTAACCCCAAAAGTTGACACATACAATAAACTGGGAGTTTAGTGATGATTTGTTTTGACATTGAATTAGTCAGATGTTAGTGTTAACACTTGTGAGCATACATTTCCTTCAACCACTCCCCCGCACTCACTATGCTATTTTGTGCCCAATAAAATGTATGAATCAATAGGTAAGATACGTGATACCTTATACATGTGTGTAATATATGTAATAGAATGTTGTAATATCGCTCGTTCGTTTGTTTTTTCTAGAGGAAGGAACAATTTATTTAAGTAAAAATGACATAGAATGTGTAAAAAATGACCTGAGTTGTTGCCACTTAAATTTTAACATGCAAAATAATACAAAACATGACGGTTATAGGCTATTGAATAACATATATGTATATTAAAAGTTTAAAACAATTCTTCGGAGATGCTTTGGGTGTAGTGTAGACTTGTAGAGGGTTGGGGAACCACACTAGCTCTCATGTACCTCACTGTCAAGGGGGGGGGGGCATCCCAGTGCCTTCTAGACGCCTGATGGGGCTAACAAAGCTGTGCGGCTAGGGGTGGGTGGGGGGTGGGACCCGTCAGCTGACGGGGGAGAGGTGGTACCACTAGCAGTAGAGCTAACCAAAACAACTTACTCTCAATCGTTTGATTGTTAGAACCAACCTACACTTCTCGGCAACTATTGTCATTTCTTGCAGTAACAATTTCAACCTTAGTCTTTGTCTTCAGTTATCACATTTCGTCATGTCCCTACTTTTCTCTACGTCATATGGCGTCTTGATAAACATTATTTTGTTACTTTCATTTACGAAGTATAACTATTACTTGAGGGGGGGGATTACTAAATATTGTATTTTTAATAGCACCTTCGCCCACCTGTTGTTACAAGTGTGGCACACGTGGTACGCACGTGTCAACACTGGGCGTGAAGTTAATTGAAGTAAATCAGCGGACTAAAGCTCTCGGTTTGGCTTGTCCATCCCCACGTGTGCCGCCCCCCTCCCTTCGTAGGGGGAGGGGGGGGCGTATGTCTGTCTGAGGGGAGGGTATTATCATTTAACTAATATATAATAAGGGTGGTGCAGGGTGCACTGAGCACTTTGGCAGGTTCTCTGAGCGTCACAGGTCTCGGCTCTCTCAGTGGTGATAGCACCAACCACTGCCGTACACTATCCTGGTACATTTACATTTACTACTACCAACAACATAATATATTTTTATATAAATATTTCGTTTGACAACTGATAAACTAATACATCCTTGTGCCTTTAGTGATTTAGTATAAAAATCAACGTGGAAGAAAATTAAATTTATTAAATGCAGTGCGTATGTGCGTGTGTACATTTTTAATTAAAATATAATTTTGTGAAGTGTCTTGAAAGAAATTGGTGAAGTTTAGTTTTGTTTCCATCTCTGGAGTGTTTAGTTTCCACGGACAATTCTTCTTCGTTATGCGGGTCTTATAGGAAGGCTGCTGTGAAGAACAATACTTTGCATTGGTTTAAACACCATTTACAGGTAAATAATAAATTATGTAAACCTTAACAATTAAAGTAACAATTGTATTTGAAATATCGATCTTTGATTGGTTATCGCTCACTCGTCGATGGTGTTCGGAGCCTACAGGGTTGGTTTAGTCACTTTAAATTAAAGTCCCCCACTGCAAATCAGTTTCATTACTGAGCGGGTAGACTCTAAATGAGAATTTATTTATTTATATTAAACTTTAAATTTTAAAATATTATAAAGTCATAAGATTATTATGCCCACACAAATACCACGTCGTGCATAGAATTATATAACATAAACAAACATCTAAAATAGAATACAATAGAGTAGGCAAATATTTTGAAAGATTGATTAGTGTTTTTTTTTTGATTCATTGATTCTTTTGAGATTCTCTTGTAGCTGTCGGCCAAGTGTTTTTGACTAATTAAATGCAATTATTATCAACAGCTAATAAGCTATGATTGGTGGTTGCAATGGTGAAAACAAGTTTTTGTTATTACTGGCCGAATTTATTTCAATAACAGTGATCGATTTAAATGAAAATAGGTCCCAATGCAATGCCAGTTCATCTTAGTCTAAAAAAAAAGTAAAAAAAAGTATTATTAACAGCTAATAAGAAAATAAATAGTAGGGCCCAGATTCACAAGAGGTTTAAGTCTTTTTTTTGGTCTTATCTCTAAGACTGGCTTAGCTTTGGACCTCTTGTAAAACCAGATCCAGGTCACATGAAGAAGTTACTAATTCCTGGTGAGAACAAGGACATAATGAGCATACCAATAATATGTTTTGAAATCTGTTCCAAGATATTTTCATGGTCTTACAAGAGGTTCAAAGTAAGGCCCGTCTTAGAGACAAGACCTCTTTTGAATCCGGGCCCAGGAGTATTTCAAGGTTACTGATTGGTGGTTGCCAGCCAGGGAGCCTGGACGTGACGTCACTGGTTCTGTGCGCAGCGATGTTCCCAATGATCCCGCATCACCTGACGCGCGCTGGAGTCGAGACGGCGACGTCAGCGCGGGCCTTGCTACGCGTTGACGCGAGCGTGAGGCGTCGCGACGCGAGGGTGGCGGCCGCAGAGGACATCCCCGCAGACGTCGTGTCTCGCGAGGAGGACGTCGACGCCCTCACGGCGGGGGCGGCGCTGGGGGCGGCGGGGGCGGTGAGTTGATGTTGGGTCTATGTCCACTGTTCAATCTTGTCAGATAAATAGAATGCAAGAATTTAGGCCATCCGAGTGACATTCTACAAAACGTTGTTCGACATTTAGAGCACGTGCTTATAGCCTTGAAATAATCAACAAAAACGTATATTTGCTTTTCTTGATGTGGATCCCAGTTTTTTTTTTTTTTTATTAATATATAAAAAAATCCAGCTACATTTAATGATTGAGATTTGTTTATTTCATAAAATACTAAATTAAAATACAACTGTATTCAGAATTTAATTTTCGAATTTACATTTAAATGACGTTGTTTAACTTCAGGCACAACCCTAGTCCCCCCCCCCTAATCTCCCCCTTGCTCTTCGCACATCACGCAAGAGATTCAGGATTACTGTATTTATAAACCACTGTAATATCTTAGAAATAAACTTACTCACAGTTTGTCCACAGTTAACCGTGGGCTTGGACAAGGAAGGCAAGCTGAACTGCCCGGACGCCCCTGGTGGCTGGATGCGAGAACTACGCCTGGCCGGAGACTGTCACAGCTTCAACCTCCTCCTCCACAGATCGCAGCACTCTCGAGGGAAGATCCTCATTCAGGTCGTCCGACCAATCAGAGCAGGAGAAGAGTTGCAGATGTGGTTCTCTGAACAGACGCTCGCAGCGCTAGTGATACCGTTCCTCACCCCAGCCAACATACAAGGTGCGCACAGCGGTCACCATTGAGTCTGTATTGCGCCTGTCTACCGCTTCGTACCACTCAACCCAATATAATCTAGTCGGCTAGTAGCACAACGCAAGTGCGTGGACGATGGCAGCGCGCGATAGTACGGCCCAGTGATGCCTGCAATGCGCTTACATTCTGCTACTACTCAACTAGCGTATGTTGACTGTACGAAGCGGTAGACAACAGTCATTGACGTTAGGTCTCCACTCTACAGTACACACTTGCGATTATACTAGTTTTACAGGGGAAGGTAGTCATTCATAAAGAACAGTTGCTGGAAGCCAACAAGTGTTTTGAGCTCAGACAAGTAGTTTGACATCAACTAGAATAGCCACTCAGTTTGCTTTGTTCGATTGGATGATTTTACAATGATACAAACACAGATTGAAATGTATATTATTCCGAAAAAAACAAACATCAAATACATCCGCCAATCTAACATTTACAAGTGACACAACATTTAAACTCTGTCCCCATCAAATATTTCTTTTGAGGGTGTTGTTGATCAATAAATACCCGATTAAGTGGCAGCTTATTGTTTTCTAACTCAAATCCACACGAGGTTGTGATAGAAACTGCAACTCCTGTGTTCTTGTTCCTGCAGGAGAGAAGCGCTACGTTTGTCACCAATGTGGACGAAGTTTCGAGACCCCCAACCCCCTCAAAGTCCACCTGGCCCTCCAATGTGACCAGCTGGGCATGAGACAGCTCTACGACAGACTCTCCGCCAATCACAGCTCTCGCCTCGTCCAGCCCAGCGCGTCGTCCAATCAGATCCTGAACCTCACGACCCTGGTCGTCCCCTCCACCGCCTTCCAGTTCGAGCTGAAGACATCGCGCGACGAGTCTCCGTCCACGTCCCACGAGAAGGCGGTGAGCAAGACGTGTTCGCGCCACTCGGCGTTCAAACCCTACTGGAAGCGCTCGATCATCTCCAGCGGGAACTCCAACCTCAACAAGAACCTACTCGACGACAATGTGAAAGCGAAGATACAAAATGGCGACCATCCGTCCAATATGTCTGCCTTCAGTTTCCTGACGAGTGTCGAGCCTGTACGCGGGTTCAAGATGGCGTCGCCCGCAACGAACGAGCTGCTAGCGCCGCTAGCGGACACCGCGGCCAACTACTTTCATCACGCCACGCAGATGGAGACACTTGTCAGCAACCTGGGGAGGTCAAAGCAAGGTCATCTATGCATCTACTGCGGGAAGGTCTACTCCAGGAAATACGGTCTCAAGATTCACATCAGGTCAGTTGATCTAGTTTCTGTCGTGCAGCTTTGAGCAGTCTGATATCTGGTAGCTACTAACACTATCTGGGTATATTTATCCCTCCACCGAGGAAACGCCTGCCAGGGCGTACTTTTATCTTGATTATTTATGTTTCTGACACTAAATAATAGTGGGTAATACAGCAGTATTCGGTATCATGTTTATCATAGGTTTATTCCTCATCGCGACCGTATTACGATTTCTTCTTATCTCTTATCTAAACATTAAAAACTTAATCCTCGTGATATGATGAATTCAGATTTACACTCTGTTTTCGAAAGTTATGAAATACAGACTTGTAGGCTTTAAATTGACAATTGCATTTTATACACAAGTATATTATATGCTTCAGGCATTTTATTTCAGGGCTTCAGAAGACCATTTCTGATGATCTCAAAGTAGTAATTAGGCCTACATAGGATTGGTGCTCCGTACTTTCATGCAGTGCTGTGCGAAATAAGGCTACCTACCGAGGCTACCGAGGCTACCGAGGCTGTCACCGCTAACTGTCACGTGTCCTTGTTACAGGACCCACACCGGCTTCAAGCCCCTCCAGTGCAAACACTGTCTACGACCTTTCGGTGACCCCAGCAACCTGAACAAGCACGTGAGACTACACGCTGAGGGCGCGACCCCCTACAAGTAAGTAGCCCCCCCTATAATACTTCCAGGGGGGTGAATCCCTTTCGTTGTATATTTGTTTGAGCTCTTGAGAGAGAAAGAGAGAGAGAGAGAGAAAGAGAGAGAGAGAGAGAGAGAGAGAGAGAGAGAGAGAGAGAGAGAGAGAGAGAGAGAGGGCACATTGAAAGTGAAATCAAATTATAAAACTACAAATCAATCAGTAATAACAAATGTAGCAATAGAAGTGGCACTTACTATTTATTTATTCATCCATATTTCATCACTCATAGTCTCATTCATAATCGTTTTAGGAACAGTGTGAAGTCCAATAATTCAATGTAAATATGCGCTAACGTGTTATATTAACAATTCAATTGTATTGTTATTTACCTGTCCCGTGACAGGACAGGATGGCCCGTGAACTGTGTAGGGTTATGGGCTTGTACTCTCTTTAGCCTGTAGTCGTGCGGAACCCCTGCAAGCCGGCAACCGGCAACACACCTTCTCAGCGCTGCTCGGAGGCGGCGGCGGAGCGGGGAACTAACACGTTACGTTGGTGCTCGCCCGAGATCGGTTTGACCGCGCTCACTTTCATCAGCAAAAATAACCTTTTCACTTTCATTAATGAACATGTCGCCATTTATTATTGTATGTATACTATAAACAAGGACAATAAATCAGCTTTAAATTTTAGCTTGATTATACTAATAATATTATTATTAATAATAATATGTTATTTATTATTAATATTATTAATATTATTAACAATATTACTATTGAAGTAATTAATAATAATAAATTAATAATTAATGCAACAGTATATATAGTGTCTTGAAACTTAAATACTCGCGCAGCGGTCAAAATACCGAGTTTTCTTGATGAAATTCGATAGATAATGAACTTTTGAATGAACTTGTTCTTCACAAAGTTATTTTTAGAAGCTGTGTGTACGGGTGGTAATCTGAGATGCGTATTGTATCGATGGCAACAATGTTGGTCCTAATGCTTCGCGCGAGGGCTCTCGGGATCATTCTTTTTCAATATTAATTATGTTTTCTTTTCATTATTTTCAGATTTACATATACCTTTTTCTTCCGTTTAGTAATACTAACAATAATTACAGGTGTGGTCTGTGTGGCAAGATCCTGGTAAGACGGAGAGACCTGGATAGACATATCAAGTCCAGACATGGCCCCGACCCGGCGTCCAGCCCAGAGAGTCCTGTGGGATAGACACTCAAAATAACAACATTGCGAAGTCCTATAAGAGAGAGTCCTTGAGTCGAAATACTGTTAATGAATTACTGGCATTGTCTTGGCGACAATTAGTAATGAACGTTAATTAAATGCTGGATGTACATTAACAATTACTTAACAGTACAGACTACCAGATTATTGTAATCTATATTTTTTAATAAAGTATTATAAATATAATATAATAGACCCGAATTTGTATTAGCATATTATACCCTGCTTGGTTTTAACGCACATTTAAAACTCCAACACTCGTTTAAGTGTTCACTCCTTGTAATAGCTTCAAAATGGTTCTCTCTCTCTCTCTCTCTCTCTCTCTCTCTCTCTCTCTCTCTCTCTCCCTCTCTCTCTCTCTCTGCATCACTTCAGTCAGTCTGCAGGGTTGTCTCTACCCCGCCTGTCTCTGCTTCGTATTCCACTTCCAGTCTTTAAAATTAGATCCTCTACTCTACTGTCTTCTCTACTCTACTGTCTTCTCTACTCTACTGTCTTCTCTACTCTACTGTCTTCTCTACTCTACTGTCTTCTCTACTCTACTGTCTTCTCTACTCCACTGTCATCTCTACTCTACTGTCTTCTCTACTCTACTGTCTTCTCTACTCTACTGTCTTCTCTACTCTACTGTCTTCTCTACTCTACTGTCTTCTCTACTCTACTGTCTTCTCTACTCTACTGTCTTCTCTACTCCACTGTCTTCTCTACTCTACTGTCTTCTCTACTCTACTGTCTTCTCTACTCTACTGTCTTCTCTACTCCACTGTCTTCTCTACTCTACTGTCTTCTCTACTCTACTGTCTTCTCTACTCTACTGTCTTCTCTACTCCACTGTCTTCTTTACTCTACTGTCTTCTCTACTCTATTGTCTTCTCTACTCTACTGTCTTCTTTACGCTACTGTATTCTCTACTCTACTGTCTACTCTACTCTACTGTCAACTCTATTCTACTGGTAGATGCTACACTTTTAGAAACAGGAATATTTCCGATACAGTAAGGTTATCTGTACGATTTCAATTAATTATTCTGTAAAAAAAAGTATAGCAGCTGCTACTTTATTATTAATAAAATACATTTAATCAGTCTAATATTTAAACAGTTACTTACACAAATAGCTTGAATGTGTACACAGACTTATTCTCAGCACAACTTGAAATACACTCTTACTTCACAAACGTTAGGTATCCAAAATGTATAAATCCTCCAAAACATGTCCACTGTTTGCTGAGGGGGGGGGGGAAGGGGGGGGGGGGGGGTTAACGAAGGTGGCTTGGGCATCAAGCATTGCACCTACACACATTTGTATATAATGATATGGGGTTATAGCTCAGACAATCTTCCGTTCAGAAGTCATATCTTAGTGGGCCGTGACGTAACAGGCTGTGGGCCTATAGCCGTGACGTCACGGCTATAGGCCCACAGCCTGTGACGTCACGGCTATAGGCCCACAGCCTGTGACGTCACGGCTATAGGCCCACAGCCTGTACGTCACGGCTATAGGCCCACAGCCTGTGACGTCACGGCTATAGGCCCACAGCCTGTGACGTCACGGCTATAGGCCCACAGCCTGTACGTCACGGCTATAGGCCCACAGCCTGTGACGTCACGGCTATAGGCCCACAGCCTGTGACGTCACGGCTATAGGCCCACAGCCTGTACGTCACGGCTATAGGCCCACAGCCTGTACGTCACGGCTATAGGCCCACAGCCTGTGACGTCACGGCTATAGGCCCACAGCCTGTACGTCACGGCTATAGGCCCACAGCCTGTGACGTCACGGCTATAGGCCCACAGCCTGTGACGTCACGGCTATAGGCCCACAGCCTGTGACGTCACGGCTATAGGCCCACAGCCTGTGACGTCACGGCTATAGGCCCACAGCCTGTGACGTCACGGCTATAGGCCCACAGCCTGTGTCGTCACGGCTATAGGCCCACAGCCTGTGTCGTCACGGCTATAGGCCCACAGCCTGTGACGTCACGGCTATAGGAAGTCAGTCTTGTCCACGCACCAGCGTCTCTTGTCCAACAGGTAGTCCCACAGCCTGTATTGTTCGTCCACCCCCCCCACACTCCACGTGATCCCCTGGTGAACCAGACAGGCGTTCCTCCTGAAGAAGTAGTCCATGTTGGTGATCTCCGGCGCCGCGACGCGCGTAACGCCCACGCGTTGCGCCACGACGCCCGTGAAGAACACGTCCTCGAGCGACAGGTACGCGAGGTCGAGCGCCGCCCGCAGGAGGTCCATCGCGACGTCGGGCGTCGTCAGGTAGACGCAGCCCGTCACGAAGGTGGGGTAGACGTGCGGCCTGTACGCGCGCGTTGACACGAAGTACTTGGAGCGCGCGTAGCGCTCGGGCCGGACGTCCTCGCGCAGCCGCCCGTAGATGAGCCTGTCAGGACCGCCAAGCGGCAGCGCGCGTATGTACGCCAGGAGACGAGGCACGTTGATGAACATGTCGTCGTCTGCCTTGAGCAGGCGCGCAACAAGTGGACAGTAGGTCCGCGTCCACTCGAAGATGGCGGCTGTCTTCAACGTCAGGTTGTAATACGAGTCGACGTTGTTGTTGACGATGACGTCACCGTGTAGTTCGGTCTCTTCCGCGACCAGTCGGTCCACCTCGGGGTCCCCCTGTACGCCGAGCATGAAGCCGACGACGATCCTGCGTCGACCGTGGTACTGACCCCACGTGTGACGTATCGCCATGCGGTGCTCCGCGTTGACAGGGGTCGACGTCGTCAGGATCAGCAGGTCCACGTTCTGTCCGTTGTTGGGGCACAGACGGGAGGACGGCTGCCGGAACCCGGGCTGGTAGACGTCCCGGAGACGCGGGGTAGGGGAAGGGGGGGCGTCCTCGTGCAACAGGTTGAAGCCCACGTGGTGCTCCAACAGTTGCACGTGGTGGTGCAGCCTGGAGTATGAGAGCCACGCCAGGACGCAACACAACAGCAGCAGCAACGATACTCTGGCCTTGCGCACCGACACCATCTTGTTTAGACGTCACTC
Source organism: Isoperla grammatica (assembly GCA_945910005.1). NCBI lineage: Eukaryota > Metazoa > Arthropoda > Insecta > Plecoptera > Perlodidae > Isoperla > Isoperla grammatica. The sequence goes on from OX246748.1 coordinate 1,667,160, forward strand.
ACTTGTCTTACTTACAACAACTTAATATTTCACCTCCAGAGAACGCTTTAGATATGAAGGGGGCTAATACCTGCTTCAATCATGTTTCTTAGCCTTACAGCCATCATATTTCAAATCAATATAATACACATCACACAATACTCGACAAGCACTCGCCATCCATACGATTCTTGTAAAAATTTTACTCAGTATAGCCTAATTTGAGTTATCTACGTCAAAACCAAAGTTGTTGGATGTTTGAACATACCCAAACATATGGAAGACTTTCTTGCAACACTTCGTCACTCGAGTCATCTTCTAATGGCTTTCTTGGTCACTATACTTCTCGCGCGTCGAAGATCCGTAAACTTTAGCACAATAATTGAGACCCTTCACACGTTAACAGTATAACACAAGACAGGTCTAGCTAGGCTACGGTCAACCCTGCACCTCTAAGAGCTTAGCACTCACGATAACTTCTCACTGTGCGTGATAAAACACAACTTCCGCCGTGGTCAGGCTGACATCTAACTGCTGTATATGGATCTGTCCCTGCGGTAGAGATAAGCCCACCTTATCTGGTGTTATCTCACACGCACGCACACGCACGCACACCTCACTGTCGATGCGTTTATGAGACAATCTCGCTACTGTCGCCGATAAGACAAAACACGGGCGAATCTTTATGTCACAGCCTGCGAGATATGTCACAGCCTGCGAGATATGTCACCGCATGCGAGATATGTCACAGCCTGCGAGATATGTCACCGCATGCGAGATATGTCCCCGCCTTGCTGATGTTGAAGTAGTGGGAGGACGCATTGTTGGTTTACTGGGAGCGACTCTCCGTGACAGATTTTTACTCTTCAATGCAAATACTGTTAAACACACTCCTCTACAGGAAACTCGGGTTGACTTAAGACACTGGATTGAATTGTTAAGATTTATTAATATAACGTAAACAGGCAGGTTACAGACTGATCAGGGCCGCGATTCTGAATTAGCGTCGATAAGTTTAACCCGAGTTTTTGTTGTTAAAAGAAGGTGATGAGCCAATCACCGCCTTGCATTCGCCTACTGTAACGACAAAAAGCATGCGTTAAACTTATCACGGACATTCAGAATCGCCCTGCTGGTATTGAGCCATGTTGCTCTACGAAAAACCACTCTCACACTGGCGTCACCTCGGCCACGCAGTCTCACCCACGGTTCAACTCGCCTGACTCCGGCTACAATTACAATCTAGTCTGCAGTGAGTTGCCAGCAATACTTACGTAAAAAGTAGAGATTTCAGGAACATGTTTTAGCACCAGCTTTAGCTATTGCTTCGTAAAGAACAGTAACTTTCGAGAGACATAAACAAGTAACATCAGGTACTACGTTGCATACGCTTATGGGTGTAACTGTATTAGTGACTGTTGTAAAGTCTGAGACTGCGTAAGAAGCTGCTGACAGCAAGATGGAGCATTGCCAACAGGTAAAAAAGGTAACTAACCCTTCTCAACTTTGCTGCTCTGAATATGGAAGAAAAAATCGTGGTGGTAACGGGTATCGAACCCCGGACCGTGAAAACACTAGTCGGGGTCGCTACTGCCTACGCCACGCCACAGGATGGAAATTGGATCGCTTACACAGGTACATAACACACTGCTCTCAATGAATGCATGTATGTATCTCGATTCATTCTTATTGTAATTGTTACACCTAAATTAGATGGATTTACGAACAGAGGGTCTCATTGTATTCAAAAAATATCCAAGAATACGATCTGAAGATAAAAACCCCGATAATCGTTAAAAAAAACGGCTTCAATTTTTTTTTAATTTTCGGAGTTTCTATCATCAGATCGTATTGATTGATTGGTTGATCGCGAAAGAGTTAATCGTTTGTGGAAACAATGAGCCGTTTGACAGTTAAAAAATAAACCGTGTCCATGCATTGATATAAATGCGTGAAAATGGTGGAACAAAAAAGAGTGGGTGTAACGGGTCTCGAACCCCAGACCTCGACCATGCTAAGCGGAAACATATCCCATACGCCATAGCAGACGATGATACCTGCAGCGCTTTCACAGGTACAAGACACACTGCTCTCAATGTTGTGCGTTGTTCGGGGTATTCAGTTAGCTAATATCATAACCTCCTTTAGCCGTCTGAACTCCTGATACACATCCACAGAAAACGCAGTTTTGGGACTTTCAAGACTTGACGTTGGGAAAATCACTATAACCTCCTATAGCCGTCTGAACTCCTGATACACATCTACAGAAAACGTAGTTTTGGGACCCACGTTGGGAACATCACACTGAACAGCCAACATTAAAACATGTTTCCTCGGCTAACCGTTAACGCAAGGCAAACATAAACATGTTTCATGTATAGACTAGAAATGTCAAATAGAAGGAGTGTAATCATTATTTTCTTAACCCTTTAACAAGAGACGCTACGGGTCGTCAAAGACGTGCTCAAATACACTCTGTTTTTTAGAATTATATTTTTTACGGCTATATTGTTTATTGTGGCGATCTTAAAAATAATTTTCAAGGTAGATCAGAAAATTGTCTACTATGAAAAAAATCATTGCCTCGCTATGTTTGTTGTGAACGACGTCAGGCGTCGCCGAAATTTTATGGATTTTCTTGTCAAGTTCCACTTTCGGTACCGATTGTGGATGAACGGTGGTACCTAGTTAGTCGTAGCGTCGAATTTGAGGTCAGTAAGAATGTTTGGTGACGAAGTATGAGCGTCGGTAGCGTCGGTTTGCATTGGTCGTGGTGAGGCGACGCCAACTTCAGGTAACCAAAATAGTAGATTTTTTGAGGTTTTTATTTTTTTACGGGTAAACGGTTTGAGATAGAATTTTTTGGTTGTCAGTTCCTTCTTATTCATTGCTCTCTTGATATGTTTCGTATTTTTAAAAAAATAAAAAAAATAAAAAATTTCAATTTTCTCCGATTGTGCTCTTCTGAGACAAAATTTGAAATTTTGGGCGCCTGTATCTCTGAAAGTATGACCCCCAGCTTATTTTCGTTTTCAGGATGTCTAGATAATTAACGCAAAAAAAATAAAAAAAATGAAAAAACAAATTTGGACCACCCGTTTTTTAGCTACGAGCGCTTGAAAAAAAAATTTCCCCTTAGTAAATAAACCCTTCTCAAATATTCTGCTCTGAATATGGAAGAAAAAAAGTTTGCCGGTAACGGGTCTCGAACCCCGGACCGCGAAAACACTAGTCGGCGTCGCTACTGCCTACGCCACGCCACTCGATGGAAGTTGGGTTGCTTACACTAGTACATAACACACTGCTCTCAATGAATGCATGTATGTATCTCGATTCATTCTTATTGTAATTGTAACATCTAAGGTAGATGGATTTACGAACAGAGGGTCTCATTGGATTTAAAAAATATCCAAGAATACGATCTGAAGATAAAAACTCCGAAAATTGTGAAAAAAACGGCTTCAAAGTTTTTTTAAATTTTCGGAGTTTTTATCAACAGATCGTATTGATTGATTGGTTGATCGCAAAAGAGTTCATCGTTTGTAGAAACAATGAGCCGTTTGACAGTTAAAAATTAAACCGTGTCCATGCACGTTGATGCATTGATATAAATACGTAAAAATGGTGGAACAAAAAAAGTAGGTGTAACGGGTCTCGAACCCCAGACCTCGACCATGCTAAGCGGAGACATTTCCCATACGCCACAGCACACGATGATACCTGCAGCGCTTACACAGGTACAAGACACACTGCTCTCAATGTTGTGCATGTTCGGGGTATTCAGTTAGCTTATATCATAACCTCCTTTAGCCGTCTGAACTCCTGATACACATCCACAGAAAACGCAGTTTTGGGACTTTCAAGACTTGACGTTGGGAACATCACTATAACCTCCTATAGCCGTCTGAACTCCTGATACACATCCACAGAAAACGTAGTATTGGGACCCACGTTGGGAACATCACACTGAACAGCCAACATTAAAACATGTTTTCTCGGCTAACCGTTAACGCAAGGCAAACATTAACATGTCCAATGTATAGAGTAAGAATGTCCAATGAAGAAACTCTAATCATTTTTTTCTTAACCCTTTAACAAGAGACGCTACGCGTCGTCAAAGACGTGCTCAAATACACTCTGTTTTTTAGAATTATATTCTTTACGGCTATACTGTTTATTGTGGCGATCTTAAAAATAATTTTCAAGGTAGATCTGAAAATTGTCTACTATGAAAAAAATCATTGCCTCGCTATGTTTGTTGTGAACGACGTCAGGCGTCGCCGAAATTTCAACGAGTTTCTTGTCAAGTTCCACTTTCGGTACCGATTGTGGATGAACGGTGGTACCTAGTTAGTCGTAGCGTCGAACTTAAGGTCAGTAAGAATCCTTGGTGACGTAGTATGAGCGTCGGTAGCGTCGGTTTACACAGGTCGTGGTGAGGCGACGCCAACTTCAGGTAATCAAAATAGTAGGTTTTTTGAGGTTTTTATTTTTTTACGGGTAAACGGTTTGAGATAGAATTTTTTGGTTGTCAGTTCCTTCTTATTCATTGCTCTCTTGATATGTTTCGTATTTTTAAAAAAATAAAAAAAATCAAAAATTTCAATTTTCTCCGATTGTGGTCTTCTGAGACAAAATTTGAAATTTTGGGCGCCTGTATCTCTGTAAGTATGACCCCCAGCTTATTTTCGTTTTCAGGATGTCTAGATAATTAACGCAAAAAAAATAAAAAAAATAAAAAAACAAATTTGGACCACCCGTTTTTTAGCTACGAGCGCTTGAAAAAAAAATTTCCCCTTAGTAAACCCTTCTCAAATATTCTGCTCTGAATATGGAAGAAAAAAAGTTTGCCGGTAACGGGTCTCGAACCCCGGACCGCGAAAACACTAGTCGGCGTCGCTACTGCCTACGCCACGCCACTCGATGGAAGTTGGATCGCTTACACTAGTACATAACACACTGCTCTCAATGAATGCATGTATGTATCTCGATTCATTCTTATTGTAATTGTAACATCTAAGATAGATGGATTTACGAACAGAGGGTCTCATTGGATTTAAAAAATATCCAAGAATACGATCTGAAGATAAAAACTCCGAAAATTGTGAAAAAAACGGCTTCAAAGTTTTTTTAAATTTTCGGAGTTTTTATCAACAGATCGTATTGATTGATTGGTTGATCGCAAAAGAGTTCATCGTTTGTAGAAACAATGAGCCGTTTGACAGTTAAAAAATAAACCGTGTCCATGCACGTTGATGCATTGATATAAATACGTAAAAATGGTGGAACAAAAAAAGTAGGTGTAACGGGTCTCGAACCCCAGACCTCGACCATGCTAAGCGGAGACATTTCCCATACGCCACAGCACTCGATGATACCTGCAGCGCTTACACAGGTACAAGACACACTGCTCTCAATGTTGTGCATTGTTCGGGGTATTCAGTTAGCTTATATCATAACCTCCTTTAGCCGTCTGAACTCCTGATACACATCCACAGAAAACGCAGTTTTGGGACTTTCAAGACTTGACGTTGGGAACATCACTATAACCTCCTATAGCCGTCTGAACTCCTGATACACATCCACAGAAAACGTAGTATTGGGACCCACGTTGGGAACATCACACTGAACAGCCAACATTAAAACATGTTTTCTCGGCTAACCGTTAACGCAAGGCAAACATTAACATGTCCAATGTATAGAGTAAGAATGTCCAATGAAGAAACTCTAATCATTTTTTTCTTAACCCTTTAACAAGAGACGCTACGCGTCGTCAAAGACGTGCTCAAATACACTCTGTTTTTTAGAATTATATTCTTTACGGCTATACTGTTTATTGTGGCGATCTTAAAAATAATTTTCAAGGTAGATCTGAAAATTGTCTACTATGAAAAAAATCATTGCCTCGCTATGTTTGTTGTGAACGACGTCAGGCGTCGCCGAAATTTCAACGAGTTTCTTGTCAAGTTCCACTTTCGGTACCGATTGTGGATGAACGGTGGTACCTAGTTAGTCGTAGCGTCGAACTTAAGGTCAGTAAGAATCCTTGGTGACGTAGTATGAGCGTCGGTAGCGTCGGTTTACACAGGTCGTGGTGAGGCGACGCCAACTTCAGGTAATCAAAATAGTAGGTTTTTTGAGGTTTTTATTTTTTTACGGGTAAACGGTTTGAGATAGAATTTTTTGGTTGTCAGTTCCTTCTTATTCATTGCTCTCTTGATATGTTTCGTATTTTTAAAAAAATAAAAAAAATCAAAAATTTCAATTTTCTCCGATTGTGGTCTTCTGAGACAAAATTTGAAATTTTGGGCGCCTGTATCTCTGTAAGTATGACCCCCAGCTTATTTTCGTTTTCAGGATGTCTAGATAATTAACGCAAAAAAAATAAAAAAAATAAAAAAACAAATTTGGACCACCCGTTTTTTAGCTACGAGCGCTTGAAAAAAAAATTTCCCCTTAGTAAACCCTTCTCAAATATTCTGCTCTGAATATGGAAGAAAAAAAGTTTGCCGGTAACGGGTCTCGAACCCCGGACCGCGAAAACACTAGTCGGCGTCGCTACTGCCTACGCCACGCCACTCGATGGAAGTTGGATCGCTTACACTAGTACATAACACACTGCTCTCAATGAATGCATGTATGTATCTCGATTCATTCTTATTGTAATTGTAACATCTAAGATAGATGGATTTACGAACAGAGGGTCTCATTGGATTTAAAAAATATCCAAGAATACGATCTGAAGATAAAAACTCCGAAAATTGTGAAAAAAACGGCTTCAAAGTTTTTTTAAATTTTCGGAGTTTTTATCAACAGATCGTATTGATTGATTGGTTGATCGCAAAAGAGTTCATCGTTTGTAGAAACAATGAGCCGTTTGACAGTTAAAAAATAAACCGTGTCCATGCACGTTGATGCATTGATATAAATACGTAAAAATGGTGGAACAAAAAAAGTAGGTGTAACGGGTCTCGAACCCCAGACCTCGACCATGCTAAGCGGAGACATTTCCCATACGCCACAGCACTCGATGATACCTGCAGCGCTTACACAGGTACAAGACACACTGCTCTCAATGTTGTGCATTGTTCGGGGTATTCAGTTAGCTTATATCATAACCTCCTTTAGCCGTCTGAACTCCTGATACACCTCCACAGAAAACGCATTTTTGGGACTTTCAAGACTTGACGTTGGGAACATCACTATAACCTCCTATAGCCGTCTGAACTCCTGATACACATCCACAGAAAACGTAGTATTGGGACCCACGTTGGGAACATCACACTGAACAGCCAACATTAAAACATGTTTTCTCGGCTAACCGTTAACGCAAGGCAAACATTAACATGTCCAATGTATAGAGTAAGAATGTCCAATGAAGAAACTCTAATCATTTTTTTCTTAACCCTTTAACAAGAGACGCTACGCGTCGTCAAAGACGTGCTCAAATACACTCTGTTTTTTAGAATTTTATTCTTTACGGCTATACTGTTTATTGTGGCGATCTTAAAAATAATTTTCAAGGTAGATCTGAAAATTGTCTACTATGAAAAAAATCATTGCCTCGCTATGTTTGTTGTGAACGACGTCAGGCGTCGCCGAAATTTCAACGAGTTTCTTGTCAAGTTCCACTTTCGGTACCGATTGTGGATGAACGGTGGTACCTAGTTAGTCGTAGCGTCGAACTTAAGGTCAGTAAGAATCCTTGGTGACGTAGTATGAGCGTCGGTAGCGTCGGTTTACACAGGTCGTGGTGAGGCGACGCCAACTTCAGGTAATCAAAATAGTAGGTTTTTTGAGGTTTTTATTTTTTTACGGGTAAACGGTTTGAGATAGAATTTTTTGGTTGTCAGTTCCTTCTTATTCATTGCTCTCTTGATATGTTTCGTATTTTTAAAAAAATAAAAAAAATCAAAAATTTCAATTTTCTCCGATTGTGGTCTTTTGAGACAAAATTTGAAATTTTGGGCGCCTGTATCTCTGTAAGTATGACCCCCAGCTTATTTTCGTTTTCAGGATGTCTAGATAATTAACGCAAAAAAAATAAAAAAAATAAAAAAACAAATTTGGACCACCCGTTTTTTAGCTACGAGCGCTTGAAAAAAAAATTTCCCCTTAGTAAACCCTTCTCAAATATTCTGCTCTGAATATGGAAGAAAAAAAGTTTGCCGGTAACGGGTCTCGAACCCCGGACCGCGAAAACACTAGTCGGCGTCGCTACTGCCTACGCCACGCCACTCGATGGAAGTTGGATCGCTTACACTAGTACATAACACACTGCTCTCAATGAATGCATGTATGTATCTCGATTCATTCTTATTGTAATTGTAACATCTAAGATAGATGGATTTACGAACAGAGGGTCTCATTGGATTTAAAAAATATCCAAGAATACGATCTGAAGATAAAAACTCCGAAAATTGTGAAAAAAACGGCTTCAAAGTTTTTTTAAATTTTCGGAGTTTTTATCAACAGATCGTATTGATTGATTGGTTGATCGCAAAAGAGTTCATCGTTTGTAGAAACAATGAGCCGTTTGACAGTTAAAAAATAAACCGTGTCCATGCACGTTGATGCATTGATATAAATACGTAAAAATGGTGGAACAAAAAAAGTAGGTGTAACGGGTCTCGAACCCCAGACCTCGACCATGCTAAGCGGAGACATTTCCCATACGCCACAGCACTCGATGATACCTGCAGCGCTTACACAGGTACAAGACACACTGCTCTCAATGTTGTGCATTGTTCGGGGTATTCAGTTAGCTTATATCATAACCTCCTTTAGCCGTCTGAACTCCTGATACACATCCACAGAAAACGCATTTTTGGGACTTTCAAGACTTGACGTTGGGAACATCACTATAACCTCCTATAGCCGTCTGAACTCCTGATACACATCCACAGAAAACGTAGTATTGGGACCCACGTTGGGAACATCACACTGAACAGCCAACATTAAAACATGTTTTCTCGGCTAACCGTTAACGCAAGGCAAACATTAACATGTCCAATGTATAGAGTAAGAATGTCCAATGAAGAAACTCTAATCATTTTTTTCTTAACCCTTTAACAAGAGACGCTACGCGTCGTCAAAGACGTGCTCAAATACACTCTGTTTTTTAGAATTATATTCTTTACGGCTATACTGTTTATTGTGGCGATCTTAAAAATAATTTTCAAGGTAGATCTGAAAATTGTCTACTATGAAAAAAATCATTGCCTCGCTATGTTTGTTGTGAACGACGTCAGGCGTCGCCGAAATTTCAACGAGTTTCTTGTCAAGTTCCACTTTCGGTACCGATTGTGGATGAACGGTGGTACCTAGTTAGTCGTAGCGTCGAACTTAAGGTCAGTAAGAATCCTTGGTGACGTAGTATGAGCGTCGGTAGCGTCGGTTTACACAGGTCGTGGTGAGGCGACGCCAACTTCAGGTAATCAAAATAGTAGGTTTTTTGAGTTTTTTTTTTTTTTACGGGTAAACGGTTTGAGATAGAATTTTTTGGTTGTCAGTTCCTTCTTATTCATTGCTCTCTTGATATGTTTCGTATTTTTAAAAAAATAAAAAAAATCAAAAATTTCAATTTTCTCCGATTGTGGTCTTCTGAGACAAAATTTGAAATTTTGGGCGCCTGTATCTCTGTAAGTATGACCCCCAGCTTATTTTCGTTTTCAGGATGTCTAGATAATTAACGCAAAAAAAATAAAAAAAATAAAAAAACAAATTTGGACCACCCGTTTTTTAGCTACGAGCGCTTGAAAAAAAAATTTCCCCTTAGTAAACCCTTCTCAAATATTCTGCTCTGAATATGGAAGAAAAAAAGTTTGCCGGTAACGGGTCTCGAACCCCGGACCGCGAAAACACTAGTCGGCGTCGCTACTGCCTACGCCACGCCACTCGATGGAGGTTGGATTGCTTACACTAGTACATAACACACTGCTCTCAATGAATGCATGTATGCATCTCGATTCATTCTTATTGTAATTGTAACACCTAAGATAGATGGATTTACGAACAGAGGGTCTCATTGGATTTAAAAAATATCCAAGAATACGATCTGAAGATAAAAACTCCGAAAATAGAGAAAAAAAAACGGCTTAAATTTTTTATCATCAGATCGTATTGATTGGTTCATCGCGAAAGCGTAAATCGTTTGCGGAAACAACGAGCCGTTTGACCGTTAAAAAATAACCTGTGTCCATGTTGTGGTGACGCGACGCCAACTTCGGTAATCAGAATCGTGCATTATTTGAGGTTTTTATTTTTTTACGGGAAAGCGGTTTAAGATAGAATCTTTTGGTTTTCGATTCCTTCTTACTCATAACTCTCTTGATTTTATTCGATTTTTTTTTTTAATGGATGTTAAAGGACGCCCGGCAGGCAGGCGGTGGATGTAAGGGCTACACGCCCGACAGGTGGCAGAAGTAAAAGAACAGAACCAACAGTAGCAGTGTTTTTTATTTGTCTTTTGCATGTACATACATAAGTTACACGAGTAATCAACAACAAAACATCGAAAATACAAATGGAAACGTGACACCACAAACTTGTTGCAGCAAAAACAAACGAGAAATACTGACCACAATCCCTATAATGCAGTTTCTCCATCACTACGTATACCAAGGTCAGAAAGCGAGCTAAGTGAAGGCGACTTGAGTTAGCTCGCTATCGTATGTCAAGGAAAACCGGCTCACTTTGGAGGTATTAGCTCGCTTGAAAAGCAGGCCTGACAACAGGCCAAGTCGACATGAGTTAGCGTATGCCTTCCTTGGTATACGTGGTGTATAAAAACAGCAATCATAACCTTACTTTTTCCCAAGTTCGGGTACGACCGCCGTGCACCATAGGGTGAACTACACGGACAAACGTAACCCTACTCTTTCAAAATGCATTCAGTGCGGCTAGCGTGCTCGATTGGAAATGACTGCACTTAACCCCACTTTTTGAAAATGGTTGCACCAAGCGTGCACCGACCGAACATGCCACTAAATGAACCTAGGCTTGCCACGCAGCTGACATAACCTCAAAACTAGTCCTGCACTAGCGTGCACCAATCGAACACGCTATTAAATCTAGGTTGTGAAGCAGCGGACATTGCCTCAAAACTAACCCTACTTTCCAAAATTGAGCGGCTTACGTTGGGCATCGAACCAACCATAGCCAATTCCCCAAAATCGCTATAGAACAGCAGCTAAAAATAAGGTATTGAACCCAGAATAGCAGAGCACATAACCTACAATTCATTTTTAAAAATTTCAAAGCTCTGAATTTGGTTGGTTGGGATGTTACACCCCTTAGGGGGAGACCCACCGCTGGTGTGTAATGTGAGGCCGCCGCCAGGAACGGCTATTTTATTTATTAAAAAATCTCACTAATTTCATTGCATGCACGCACGTACCTTTCCACCAGTCGTAGCTGCTGCGGTGTCGGCTAGGGTAAATAATTGGTAGGCAGGGATACATTTTTTTATTACAGACAATGTTTCATTTATACGTAGACTTAAATTTTTTTATTACAATGTTTCATTTATCACAGTGCACCAACTTTATTCCAGTAAGAGTTTCTAGATGTATTTATATGACAAAACAAACATAATAAAGACATTTCGGAAACTTCTCCTTATTAAAATCAACACCCAATCCAATTGTACCCTTCCTGTCTAGTGTTGTTGGCGCGAGTGCGGAACAGCGGCAAACACAGTAGAAGCCAAATTTATGAAAACCGAACATTGTCCTATGCATCGTGTAGTGGGGGCGCCGCGTTAGCTGATCGGTAGTAGGGTAATAGGGGGTGGGTTGATTATTATGTCAACAGCTGGAGGTAGGGCGATACAATATTGGCAGATGTATTAGACCTAGCCTGATATGTGATGGTTACCATAAAACAAAAACAAAAACACAGGACATAACAAACCCGGGCCTCACGTCTTCGGTTCAGCAGCGTCGCGCACTTCGGTCAAGTTCGTTTCGCAAGAATTTGGCTTCTAGTTCATATGGGCGATAATCCGGCTTCCCTAGGGAATCCGCAACTGACGTCACATCCGGAATACAACAATGGAACAAATGAATTGAACTGATGGACAAACAATCAGCTGTCAAAATAATAAAATTGCAATCATACAAAAAAAAGTGTAGCAATAGTAACTGCTCGCCATTTAAAACTTTTAATAATGGACAACGACTAAGTGAAAGTTTTGTATGTGTATTTATTTGTTTGTTTTTTGTTTTGTTTCCCAAAATCAGAAGAAATTATTTTTTGACAGCTTGTTGTTTGTCCATCGATTCAATTCATTTGTTTCATTGTTGTCTATTGGTGTTGCTAGTAACCTGTTGGCTAATCAAAATAAACGGATGTAATGCCGATTCTTTTAGGGCGTTTAGAAATCCCTGGATTTAGTCTAGTCGCAGAGCAATAAAAATAATTTCCGCCAGCGAATGTATGTATAATGTTCATATAGCATAGCCCATGGAAAAGAATAATTTAAATTCGAATGTATTGATTTGAGAACGAGCGCGAACTAGCTCTAGCGCAAACATGAACGTGCAACACAACCATGACATAGTAAAGACGAACTTGTGAGGAGTGAACCTTAACGACTGTCCATAAACCACATCCATGATTAATTCTGACGGAGGGAGGGGGGGGCTCAGTTTTGTGATATCCACTGCATATCATTTACATATTATTTTATTCAGAAAATGTATTGACTTTTCAAATATTGGTCAGTTACAATTTTCTGCATTCCACTACCATTTGATTTGTGTGTGAGCATTTAGTTTTTGTGATATTTAGGGGAGGGGGGTTTTAGTTTAGTTAGATTGAGCTAAATTGATGTGCCTCTTAAAAAGGGTCTTATACAATGTTAAACAAAAATGAAAAGTATTTTGGACAAGGCAGTATCAATATTAGATTTACATTGGCTCATCATCAGTAAGTAGGTACCAGTTAGAAGAATTTGCGAAGGTTAATATGTTTTCCGCTATATTGCATGAAACTGTTAATAAATATGGTGAAATCCACAACTCCCTAATGATGGGTCACCGTGACAAAATGCCTTCCCAAAAGAAAAAATTTCAAAATTGTTCTACTGTATTCACAAGTGTATAACGTTTTAAGTATGTAGTGTCAAGTGTATGAAGTAAATATATGATGAGAGCACGATGTATGAACCTTAGATCACGATGTAAATAATGAAGGTAAACTGGAAAGATCAAGATGCAACACATTGTACTATATAATGCACAATGTATGATGAAAAGTATGATGCCATATGCCTTCTATGTTTGACATATGTATGATCTGCTAATTATACATCACACTTAAAGGGGAGGTATATTATGGAAATGATAGATGATTTGTTATCTATACGTGAAATGTTCAAAATTGTAAACAAGCATTATGTGGATATGATGCGTGCATCTTACATCACGATGTAAATAATGGAAGTACACGAGAAAGACAAGATGAAACACATTGTATTATACAATGCTTGATATATGATAGTTTAAAAATACAAGGGTTATTCCGCCACGACGGTAACACTCGCCAAAATTCACCGCTCTGGGTCCCTTCGTCAGAACGACTGTCCTTCTACAATGCACAATGACTGCGTAGTTGAACGACTGTCCTTCTACAATGCACAACGACTGCACAGCGACTGTGTAGTTGAACGACTGTCCTTCTACAATGCACAACAACTGTGTAGTTGAACGACTGTCGTTCTATAATGCACAACGACTGCACAGTGTCTGTGTGGTTGAACGACTGTCCTTCTACAATGCACAACAACTGTGTAGTTGAACGACTGTCCTTCTACAATGCACAACAACTGTGTAGTTGAACGACTGTCCTTCTACAATGCACAACAACTGTGTAGTTGAACGACTGTCGTTCTATAATGCACAACAACTGTGTAGTTGAACGACTGTCGTTCTACAATGCACAACAACTGTGTAGTTGAACGACTGTCGTTCTACAATGCACAACAACTGTGTAGTTGAACGACTGTCCTTCTACAATGCACAACGACTGCACAGTGTCTGTGCAGTTGAACGACTGTCCTTCTACAATGCACAACAACTGTGTAGTTGAACGACTGTCGTTCTATAATGCACAGCGGTAGTGTAGTTGAACGACTTTCGTTCTATAATGCACAACGACTGCACAGTGACTGTGTAGTTGAACGACTGTCGTTCTATAATGCACAACAACTGTGTAGTTGAACGACTGTCGTTCTATAATGCACAACAACTGTGTAGTTGAACGACTGTCGTTCTATAATGCACAACGACTCACAGTGACTGTGTAGTTGAACGACTGTCGTTCTATAATGCACAACGACTGCACAGTGACTGTGTAGTTGAACGACTGTCCTACAATGCACAACAACTGTGTAGTTAAACGACTGTCGTTCTATAATGCACAACGACTGAACAGTGACTGTGTAGTTGAATGACTGTCGTTCTACAATACACAACGACTGCACAGTGACTGTTTAGTTGAACGACTGTCGTTCTACAATGCACAACGACTGCACAGCGACTGTGTAGTTGAACGACTGTCGTTCTACAATGCACAACGACTGCACAGTGACTGTGTAGTTGAACGACTGTCATTCTATAATGCACAACGACTGAACAGTGACTGTGTAGTTGAATGACTGTCGTTCTACAATACACAACGACTGCACAGTGACTGTTTAGTTGAACGACTGTCGTTCTACAATGCACAACGACTGCACAGCGACTGTGTAGTTGAACGACTGTCATTCTACAATGCACAACGACTGCACAGTGACTGCGTAGTTGAACGACTGTCGTTTTACAATGCACAACGGCTGCGTAATTGGACGACTGTCGTTCCACAATACACAACGACTGCAGTGACTGTGGAGTTGAACGACTGTCCTTCTCCAATGCACAACGACTGCACTGTGACTGTGTAGTTGAACGACTGTCCTTCTCCAATGCACAACGACTGCACAGTAACTGTGTAGTTGAACGACTGTCGTTCTATAATGCACAACAACTGCACAGTGACTGTGTAGTTGAACGACTGTCCTTCTCCAATGCACAACGAATGCACAGCGACTGTGTAGTTGAACGACTGTCGATCTGACGAAGGGACCCAGAGCGGTATTGACACGCGTAAACATGAATTTTGGTTTGTGTTACCGATGTGGCAGAAGTACCCCCGTTTTAATTTGATTAAATAATATATACATATATTAAATAATTGTTTTTTGGGGTATTATCACGTGAGTTATAGAATGAGGGTTCTGACTTACCCCCTCCATCCCGACGTTTCGATGTAATATACATCCTCTTGAGGGGTTTCACCGAGTCTACCTCCCTCCGCTCGGCCGGTCGAATCTCCACTGCTGTCGACTTTCTGGTCTGGTGTGGATTCTGACGGCATCAAACTTCGTAGCATTAAGTTCTTGCAGTTTCTTGCTTCTACTGCGTGTCAATGACCCTAATCATGTGCTGGGTATCTCTTCCCCAATGTCTGAAGTCGGCACGATCGCAACCTCGAGTTGTCCCCCGTTGTTCCTTCCAATCATGAGACCACCTTCTGTATTCTGTCTTGTTTCTTTCGTTAACGAAACGAACAAAAAAAACACAAGACAGAATACAGAAGGTGGTCTCATGATTGGAAGGAACAACGGGGAACAACTCGAGGTTGCGATCGTGCCGACTTCAGACATTGGGGAAGAGATACCCAGCACTAGATTAGGGTCATTGACACGCAGTAGAAGCAAGAAACTGCAAGAACTTAATGCTACGAAGTTTGATGCCGTCAGAATCCACACCAGACCAGAAAGTCGACAGCAGTGGAGATTCGACCGGCCGAGCGGAGGGAGGTAGACTCGGTGAAACCCCTCAAGAGGATGTATATTACATCGAAACGTCGGGATGGAGGGGGTAAGTCAGAACCCTCATTCTATAACTCACGTGATAATACCCCAAAAAACAATTATTTAACATCTAGCCGAGAGAATTTGAAACTTAACATATATATATAATATATATATATATATAAGGATGTAACACAGTTATGTAATTTACCATGTGATGTAGTTGTAGTGTATGATGTAAGATGCACGTTAAGTGTATGAAATACGTTTATGTGAAGGTTGATTTAGTATAACATATCACCCATATATCAATAATAATATAAATTATAGATGGATTGTCTATCAGTAAGTAGAAAGCTTAAACATGGTGTCATGTTCCTTGAATATTCCTAAATTAAATTGACCTAGCGTACAACTTATAAAGATGATTGGACCAAAAAGGATTGAGCTTCACTCCTCACAAAGTATGTTTTTATCGATATTAAAGAAAACGCAAGTTCGAACGGTCTTGAAATGTTTGCTTACAAAAAATCCCATTTTCCCCAATCTATTATTGAGCCCTTACCATCATCAAAGTGTATGGCATGTCAATAAATAAATTAAATACATTCAAATTTAGAGTCTACCCACTCAGTAAATCAGTCTTGTCAAGACTGATTTTCAGCGGGCAACTTGAATTTAAGTGACTAAACCAACCCTGTAGGCTCCGAACACCATCGACGAGTGAGCGATAACCAATCAGAGATCGATATGTCAAATATGAAATATATGAATCAGTGATTGGACAGTGCGAAATAAACTACATTGTTGACTTTCACTTGCATGGTATATACGTACACGTACATGGTTGTTGAAAACAATGTTGGGTGCTTGGCACTCATCATCAGGGTTGTGACTGTACTCAACATCAGAAAAGGTATGAGATCGCGATGTTTCTGCGTATTATTTCTGCTTGAAATGCAGAAGGTCTAGGGTTCGATTCCCGATTTTGGCAGCAAGTCAAATAGTACTGAAATCTATTGATACGATAGTAGGTAACCCATATTTTAACGGTGGCTTTATTTTATTTATAGTCCATCCAATAAAACTGGTTTATGAAGACAATACTTCAACAATAACACTTTGTGCACTCATAGCAAAGAGGTACATATTTGATGGTATAATGTCTCCTACTGAAAATCAGTTCTAGTAACTGAGGGCGTATCTCACCGCTCTATTTTGTGAGCACTAATGCAGTTGACTAATGCAACAATCAACGACAATTAGTTATAACCATAATTAATTGTTGTATGAGTGCATTAGGCTAGTCAACTAGCGTCAAAATAGAACATTGGGATACACACTGAGTACAATAAATAGTGCTACGTTTTTATTTTGTTTGCTGCTTGCGAAGGTGGCATTAATGTACATTTCGATCTGCCATGAAAAATAAACAGCGTACTCTATTTAAATTTGCAACATTTGGTATCTAATTAACAGATGGTCAACGAATAAAAACCGAATACTGATATTGTCCAATATTAGCCAAATCAATATTTTTCTGCCAATTGCAGCAAAAAATATAGTTTCCGTACTACCGAAGGTGGCAAATACAAGGTATAAACTATTAGCACGACGAGAAAGCCCGCTATTTTCTTTATTAATTACAATTTAATTCTTGTTGGTAGCTATCACGGAATTTAAGAGCGTTCGGAAGTAGCCATTTTACCGCTAAAACATGCGTCTAAACCACTCCTCACGCCTCTAATAATAGGATTTCTCTGCAATTTTAAGTCCTAGTACAGAAGTGTCAAATTGATGACTTCATTACGAAAACACGAGATATTAATCTTGAAAGAGTCAATAAAAACTTATAGAATATATAAATTTGTACACATTGAAACTACATTGTGTACAAATTTACATAGGCTATGTTATTATTTTTTTATATACTCTTTCAAGATAAATGTCTTGTATTTTCGTAATGAAAGTCATCAGTTTGACACTTTTATACTCGGACGTAAACTTAGAGAGAAATCCTATTATCGGTTGAGGAGTGTAAGTTTAGACACATGTTTTAGCGGTAAAATGACTATTTCCTACGCTCTTAAATGAAAGCGAGTTATAACAAATCCATGTTAGCCCCCGCGCATGCGCAAATGAATCACTTGTGGCTGACGTACGCTCCCGTCTTCTAAATAACGCTTATAGACGTTTAAAATATGGCTGTTCTCTAACAAATTTCTGCAGAGAAGTATCAATAATTGTTGATCAATCGATCGATCAATACAAAAATTGTAGGTATTTTTCTAAAGAAATTCATTGCTGTAGAAAAAAGAACAGCCTTATATTAAACATATATTCACCTTACTTTGGTGTGATTATTCTCAACGTCAAACTGCGAAAAAGTTTTCAGTAAATAACTTACAAGATTATGTTTCTAGTAATTTTGTCTGTCAATTTCGTACCAAGAGGGCGACACACGACACTATTGTTATTAGATAGGTCACCATCAATATCAATATCAATTCCTGCTATCGGAATAGATTTCAGTCAACATGTTTTTAGATCAATATGCAAAACTAATTTTATTACGTGATAATCGGATAAGTCGAGGCAGATGAGTGTACGGACGCAGTTTGCATGTTGGCACCCTGCTATGAAACAAGTGCGCAATGTACGGGTACATCATAAATGTATGTGTGTGTTTGCGGGTGTTTTATGTACGTATGGTAGGTGTGCAGGTGTCGAAACATTAACAATAACGAAATGTCTTACCTTAAAAGAAAATACAAATAATTCAAATTTGAACCCAAAAACTATACTGGAATAAGTCTGTTGCAGTGCAATCTTCAGTACAAGGACAAATTTACTCATACCTGAAAATAAATACACCGGTACAGTAGCGGCTTAAACGTATCCATATCAAGTTTGCTTAAGCAAGCATCCTCGAAGCAAATTAATAATCTAGAGTACTGTAGCACCTGGACTACCCTAGTTATAATACAGTCAAGCTTTGAGAGGGCGTCCACGAAAAAGTGGACATCAGGAATGTGATGGTGAACATTTATCAAGATAAATGAGATTCTGATGTATTGCTAATTAAAAATTACCGTATTTACCCGAATAGAAGACGAAAAAACGGTAATAACTAAGGCAAAGTATTAAATTAATATTTTACCAAAGAAGTAAATTTATAATTATGGTAATTACTCAATATTTACATCGCCACATTATTTAGGCCCAACACCAGAGATATTAAGCGAGCCGTGGAAGAATCTTTTTTCATTCCCTCAAAGATGATATGGTTTGAAAAACAATCATCGCGGTCCTTCATGCCACGGAAAGGGACGCGGAGGGGAAAGTGATGGGGGGGGGGGGGGGGGGGGGGACACTAGCCCGCTGGGAAATGGATTCGATTCGGTACATAGAAGACTACAGCGAATAATTGGTATCTAACCAGTTTTTGTTCGGTAAATTGAAAGAAGAAGTTAGCCCAAGAAACTGAGTAGCACGCTGCTCTCCTCAACCCGACAGCCAAATTGGATAGGAGGCCAAGATATATATATATATTAAAACACTTAGGATTTCGTGGCCCGAGTTATTAAAATTAAAAACCTGTCGGGTTATTATGCCACATACCTTTGGTTGACGTTTCTGGATCTCTGTGGACCCTGTCGTCAGGACAACTCACGAGTTGTCGTGAGTTGTCCTTACGACAGGGTCCACAGCAACACAGAAACGTGGACCAAAGGTATGTGGCATAATAACCCGACAGGTTTTTAAGATATATATATATATCAATAAAATTAAAATAATTGCGGGTAATTCCGCCACGTCCTACCTCCCTAGTGTTTTAATATATATATGTAGTGTCTAGAGAGCAAGTTACGTGGACAGCAACCCGAGAACCTAGTACTACATCTTCTTCAGTTCGCGAAAACCTACAGAATAACATATTTATATATATATGTATAATTGGAACTCAGAAGTAGATAAAACATGTTCTAGTGAGGGGAAGGGTACAGAAGGACGACAGCTTACCTGAGAAAGTAGGTAGGTCGCTTTGAGAAACATATAGATGAGAAGACAAATAAACTGAGACGTTTCGGCCAACTAGTGGTCTTGATCACTCAGCCTGAGTAGAAGAACTCTTCTACTCTAGTTCTAGTTCTTCTACTCACGCTGAGTGATCAAGACCACTAGTTGACCGAAACGTCTCAGTTTATTTGTCTTCTCATCTATATGTTTCTCAAAGCGACCTACCTACTTTCTCAGGTAAGCTGTCGTCCTTCTGTACCCTTCCCCTCACTAGAACATGTTTTATCTTGTTCAGAGTTCCAATTAACTCAGCCTTTTGGCCTCTCCAAGTATACACTATATATATATGTTTACGCGTTTCGGGACCGCACTGGGTCCCTTCTTCAGAACGACTGCTTCACCACGCTAGCTGTCCATTTGATCTAGGGTGACACTACTTCTACTTGTTTGTGACTTTAACAATACCTATATATCTACAGGTCGACAAATAAATCCAATAGAAATGATACCCGGCTTTAAAAACGTCCTTACCATATAAATAATTTATGAGTGGACAGACATCCATGCGTGGCAAGCATGTTGTTAAAAAAATGGCAATAATGCATTCTAATTAGCATTGTACTCGAGGGGTATCGGATCTTCAGCGTGAAAACTGCTTAACAAAGTTTGACTGTATAGGCCTACAGAAATACAATACATTTTCTTTCAAATGCATCTGCAAACCCACCCCTTATCGGTAAAAGTTTAGATACAGGTTCAAGCCGCTACTGCACCAGTACATGAACAATAACACCATGGGATACTGTATGACTGCAGAGCTGTAAGCATTCCTACCCAGGTAATGTGCAGTATACCCCTGCAATACAGATGGCTGCGGTATGGACTAAATCTTACCCGCGTACCATGTGTGTGGCAGACTGCGATATTCAGTCAGCTGTTCTGTTTGCTTATTACTTCGTGCACAAGTCTATAGTAATAATAATAGTTTACCGGATATTGTATTAGTAATTTACTAGATTTGAAGCTCGCTTGCTTGAGCATACCCAAGGTAGGTTAGACTGCTCGTAATGTATTGTTCATGTCGTACGGTATCCCATAGTTACGATAACAGTTTCAATGATCTGCAGGGCGATTCTGTATGAGCGAAGATAAGTTTATCAGCGGTTTTGGTCATTACTCAAGACCAATGCAATGGTGATTGGCTCATCGCCTTCTTTTAACAACCGAAACCGGTGAAAACCCCATCGTTGCACATTCAGAATCCCCCTGCAGGAGCCAGATTCATATGTTTTATCAATAGGCAGCACACTTTCAATATCACAGATCCAGGTTCGTCACTAGCAAATTTATGTCCCAGACTTTGGTCTGCTTAGTAAAATTCACTATTAACATTATATTCGGAATTGTTCTTTCAAAGATGATCCCAATATGCCAGCGACTTTACAATCCACCAAACATGTTGGCTATTGCGCTGTAGCTTGACACGCGAGAGTTTATTACTAGTGAAAATAACTTCTTTGAGGTTATAGAAACTTATAACCGTGTCTTATAAAGCCATGACGTCACCGGTAATGAGAAAGGAATGTAACGATGCACATAATAAACTGTATGAATGTCCCCCAATGAAAATCAGTTCTTGTAACTTATGGGTACACTAAAATGCACATTTTTTTAATTTAAGTGCATGCACAAAACAAAAATTAAAAGAAATGCAATATTGTAACCTTGGATTTCCCAAGAGATGGATATGTTGATAAGTTTCTATAGTTCAAATGGCTTGAACTGTTTATTTTGACGCGAAACAGTGATTACGAAAGTGACATTTAAATGGAGAACGTTAACTGGCTGTGAATATGGCCGACGACCTTGAGATGAAGAAAATATCAAACTTTGTGGTATTTTGCATTCTCTTACGGAAATGAGAAAGGTGTTGCATAACAGCCATATAAGGCGTTGCATACAATAACTTTTGCGAAACATACTTGGACATTTTCAGACATCGATCCTGTTTCCATTCTCATTACCGGGTGATTGCACGAGACTATCGTCAATCAGGCTGTGTAGAGCACTGTTGTCAGACTTTGAATCAGCTTAAACCTTGGAGATAAAGCGTTTTGTGAATCTGGCCCAAGGACACTTATTCCTGAAATTTGTCATGGGCTGAAGAAATACATTTTCCCTCATAACAAAATATACTTAGTTGGGTTAGGTTTTGAGGCTAGAGATTTACCAACCAAAAATATTTCCCTGTTGGCAGTACCTTGTTAAAACTAGCAATAGGCATAATATAGTGACTGTTTTATGTCCACGAGAACAATCAGTTTTCAATTTTGATGCAAAAGAGATGAGGCTAAAGAATGATTACGGTCACAAAGGCAGACCATATTCTGAATTAAAAAACTTTGTTGGTGACTTAATTTGTGCATTGCTACTAGCTGACAATGGAGGTTTGTCACCTCAGCCCATGTCAGATTTTAGGAAATAATTGACACCCGAAACCAAGGGTACAACATATCCTTCACACAGTTCTGAAGTATCAAAGCTAATAACACTTGTTGCAGGAAGTACCTAGCTTTAGTACTTAGCGGTTTAACTAACCAACCCACATTTTCCCATCTTCCATTGAAATATGTACAATTGTGTTTGATAGAAGACCCAATGGTCTCCGTTAGTAGAGTGGGAGGCGAGGTTCGTTGACAAGAAAATACATTTACAAAAGAACACGTTTTCCCCAAATTTCAATTACGATGATGGCAGCCAGTATACCAATATAGTCTTACTGAGCAAGCACAATTTACCATCAATATTGTCCAATTATACGTTTGGTTATGTGACAGGGTTGTTCAAGCTGATGTAACCTCTGGTCCCACTCTACTGGACATGTAATCTTTGTCATAAGCTTTGCAAGAGATTTCATGTCAAATATACATTATACAGCGAAACTTCTTTAAAACAAACTTTCAGGGACCAAAATAGTATGTTATAACAATATTTGTTTACAGGGATCTTACATTTCCATGTGTATTATATACGAACATCTGGGGCATCGAAAACACTTTGTCATCAGTTTCTTATAAGAAGTTTCACGGTGTACATGTACGCTTACTAGGAAATGTTATTTTGGCTCATAAAGCTGAAAGGTTCAGTGGTACATTTATGATTGAAAATTAGAGGCCTACAAAGAGTATTATATACAAGGCTAGGTACCTCAGTTTTGTTACAAACCCAATAAGTTTCCAATATGCCCAGCAATTCACTGAAAATGACCAGGTTATTAAAATTTGTCTTCAGAATTTTCTGCAAATGTGATTTCATTTCACCATTAATTTCATAAATTCTGGACTATAATAATTATGCACAACCATTACAAATTGTGTAACAACAACACACATATTATGTTCATACTTCATACAACTGTTTGCATTATATCAGTGACAATAATGAAGGATCTAGGCACAGTGCAATGAGCACTTATGACCATTGATCGCTGTACTGCAATTTCATTAATTTACCCTGTCAAGCAGATAGTTTTGTTAGGCAGCTGTGGCTACCTTACTGTGCAATTCAGTACCACCAAGTCCTACAATAAATAGACTATTCAACGAGCCAATTAAGTTTCATACGATGCCATGAAAGTGCAACAATGTGCATCAAATGCATACACCCTTAAAATCCTTTAAACCCTTCAAATTAACTAAACGAACCATTAAAATAAACTACTACTACCATGCAGGAAGGGTGTTCGGCAACTGGTTCGAGAACTCGGCTTGGCTCAAGCGTAATTGACTCCAGGGTAAAACGGATCAATCCATCAATTACCTGTCCTTGGCCCCCCCCCCAATGGTTTCTCCCGAAAGCTCACCTAGTCCGTCGACGCACATAGGCGTGTAGGATACTTAGGGCGTGTAGCCGGCAGGGATGGAGCTTATTGACACTTGGAGGGGATCTATCCCAGCTGTTGCACGTGCTTTTACCACACTCACTCCATCCCTCTACCACCAACTACCAGATTCAACCATTGGGTTCGCCTCTGCAATACAGGGCCCCCAGCGCCAGGCGGAACCACTACCAGCGAAAAAGTGCTGATAGCGGCGGGAGATTGGAACTTGGTTTCCCATACCACCTACCTAAATCAGAAGAGCTAGACCTAAATCGCTCTATATCTGGATCGAGACACGACAAGGCTCAAGCGTAAATGTGATGCCCGGGTAAAACGGGACGTTCACTTTACCTGTCCTTGGCCACCCCTAAAGGAACACGCTCTCTAAGGCCGGATGTCCATAAGCTTATGGACATGGGTGGCCTATACGTCAGGAGCAATAGCGCGTGCTTCTCCATCGGCGGCCAATGTGCTTTTACCACACTATAGCTCCACCAGTCAGTGCTATCCAATCTGATACGTGGCGACCAAAGCTTGGTTCCTAAAGGTTCGCCTCAGCAAGAAACCAGAGTCATAGCGGATACCACTATCAGCCAATTGCTGACCGTGGTATAGGGTGATGGACCTTTGTTACCCAACCTACCCATGACACACCTACCTAAATCAGACCTAGGGCCTAAAGTCCGTAAATCCCCTGATGGGGGTTCGTTTGCTGAACGTCCGCCATGAGACCGACGGACCTTGAATCAAAGCTACCTAACTTTCATACTCCCATCACAGGTATGGCCGAATATGAAAGTCTATTGTGATAATAGTAAAAAAGAGTAAAAGTTAAAGTAATAATATAAAAAGCAAAGCAAGGAATATCAAACAAAATGTGGCCTGTTAAATTGCCTTATCTACCTCTCTATAGATGCAGTAATGCTTTTATTTAACCACAGGTTAGGCTAAAATGTTCAGTGGTACATTTATGATTGAACATTATAGGCCTACACAGAGTATTATATACTGTACAAGGGTACCTCAGTTTTGTTACAAAACCAATAAATTTCCAATATGCCCAACAATTCACAGAAAATTACCTATTGTTGAAGTTCGTCTGCAGCAGTTTTCCTGTGCAAATCTGATTTCATTTCACCGTTAATTTAATTAATAACATAAGACTATAATTATCATGCACACAACATTACAAATTGTGTAGAAACATCAACAATGACAAAACAACAACAACAACAACAACACACTCATATTATGTTCATACTTCATATAACTGTTGGCATTATATCAGAGACAATATAGAAGGCTCTAGGCTAAGTGCAATGATCACTGTACTGCATTTTCATTTACCCTGTCAAGCAGATAGTTATGTTAGCCAGCTGTGGCTGCCTTACGGTGCAATTCTGTACTACCAAGTCCTTCAATAAAGACCATTCAACAAGCCAATTTAGTTTCATAAGATGCCATGACAGTGCAACAATGTGCTTCGAATGCAGACACCCTTAAAATCCTTACAACCCTTAAAATGAACTAAACCAACCCTTAAAATGAACTACACGTACCATTAAATCGTGTAAGGATTTAATGCAGGAAGGTGTTCGGGTCTGGGTCGAGTCTCGGCCAGGCTCAAGCGTAATTGACTCCAGGGTAAAACGGATCAATCCATCAATTACCTGTCCTTGGCCCCCCCCCAATGCACTCGACTCCTATTAGCTCACTTTGTCCGTCGACGCGCGTATAGGCGTGTAGGACACTTGCGGTAGTGTGCAAGGATGCAGCTCTCCCAACACAGTGTGGGGGAACGTGCTTTTACCTCACTACTGCACCCCCTTCAGCAGACTACCAGAGGTGGTGTTATTGGGTTCGCCTCTGCAAAAAAGTGCCACCAGACCCAGGCGGAACCACTACCAACGAAAAAAGTGCTGATAGTGGCGGGAGATTGGAACTTGGTTTCCCATACCACCTACCTAAATCAGAAGAGCTACCTAAATCGCTCTATATCTGTTTCGAGACACGACAAGGCTCAAGCGTAAATGTGATGCCCGGGTAAAACGGGACGTTCACTTTACCTGTCCTTGGCCACCCCTAAGGAACACGCTCCTACGCTCTCCATGTCCAGGCGTGCTGGTAATCTATGGGCGTGCTTATACGTCAGGAGCAATAGCGTACGTGCTTCTCCATCGGCGGCCATGTGCTTTTACCACACATAGCTCCACCAGTTCAGTGCTATCTAATCTGATACGTGCAGCCAGAGTTGTTCCTCAGGTTCGCCTCAGCAAGAAACCAGAGTCATAGCGGATACCACTATCAGCCAAGTAATTGCTGACCGTGGTATAGGGTGATGGACCTTGGTTACCCAACCCACCCATGACACACCTACCTAAATAAGACCCAAAGTCCGTCATGAGACCGACGGACCTTGAATCAAAGCTACCTAACTTTCATACTCCCATCACAGGTATGGCCGAATATGAAAGTCTATTCTGATAATAGTAAAAAAAAAAGAGTAAAAAGTAAAAGTAAGTAAAAGTAATAATATCAAAATCAAAGCAAGGATATCAAACAAAATGTGGCCTGTTAAATTGCCTTATCCACCTCTCCATAGGTACAGTCCAATAATGCTTTATATAACCACACGTTTGCCTAAATTGTTCACTGGTACATTTATGATTGAACATTATAGGCCTACACAGAGTATTATACAAGGGTACCTCAGTTTTGTTACAAAACCAATAAGTTTCCAATATGCCCAACAATTCACAGAAAATTACCTGTTATTGAAGTTCGTCCTCAGAAGTTTGCCTCTGCAAATCTGAATTCATTTCACCGTTAATTTCATTAATAATATGACTATAATTATCATGCACACAAAATTACAAATTTTGTAGAAACATCAACAATGACAAAACAACAACAACAACACACTCATATTATGTTCATACTTCATATAACTGTTGGCATTATATCAGAGACAATATAGAAGGCTCTAGGCTTAGTGCAATGATCACTGTACTGCATTTTCATTTACTCTGGTCAAGCAGATAGTTTTGTTAGCCAGCTGTGGCTGCCTTACGGTGCAATTCTGTACCACCAAGTCCTATAATAAACCCTCCTATAATTCAACCAGCCAATTTAGTTTCATACGATGCCATGACAGTGCAACAATGTGCTTTGAATGCATACACCCTTAAAATCCTTAGAACCCTTCAAATTAACTAAACCAACCCTTAAAATAAACTACTACTACCATGCAGGAAAGGTTTTCGGCAACTGGTTCGAGAACTCGGCTTGGCTCAAGCGTAATTGACTCCAGGGTAAAACGGATCAATCCATCAATTACCTGTCCTTGGCCCCCCCCCAATGGTTTCTCCCGAAAGCTCACCTAGTCCGTCGACGCACATAGGCGTGTAGGATACTTAGGGCGTGTAGCCGGCAGGGATGGAGCTTATTGACACTTGGAGGGGATCTATCCCAGCTGTTGCACGTGCTTTTACCACACTCACTCCATCCCTCTACCACCAACTACCAGATTCAACCATTGGGTTCGCCTCTGCAAAGAAAGGGCCCCCAGCGCCAGGCGGAACCACTACCAGCGAAAAAAGTGCTGATAGCGGCGGGAGATTGGAACTTGGTTTCCCATACCACCTACCTAAATCAGAAGGGCTACCTAAATCGCTCTATATCTGGATCGAGACACGACAAGGCTCAAGCGTAAATGTGATGCCCGGGTAAAACGGGGCGTTCACTTTACCTGTCCTTGGCCACCCCTAAAGGAACACGCTCCTAAGCTCTCCATGTCCAGGCGTGCTGGTAATCTATGGGCGTGCTTATACGTCAGGAGCAATAGCGTACGTGCTTCTCCATCGGCGGCCAATGTGCTTTTACCACACTATAGCTCCACCAGTTCAGTGCTATCCAATCTGATACGTTGCAGCCAGAGTTGTTCCTAAAGGTTCGCCTCAGCAAGAAACCAGAGTCATAGCGGATACCACTATCAGCCAAGTAATTGCTGACCGTGGTATAGGGTGATGGACCTTGCTTACCCAACCCACCCATGACACACCTACCTAAATCAGACCTAGGGCCTAAAGTCCGTAAATCCCCTGATGGGGGTTCGTTTGCTGAACGTCCGCCATGAGACCGACGGACCTTGAATCAAAGCTACCTAACTTTCATACTCCCTTTACAGGTATGGCCGAATATAAAATTCTATTGTGGCTAATTATAGGAAAAAAAAGAGTAAAAAGTAAGTAAAAGTAATAATAACAAAATCAAAGCAAGGAATATCAAACAAAATGTGGCCTGTTAAATTGCCTTATCCACTTCTCTATACATGCAGTAATGCTTTTATTTAACCACACGTTAGGCCTACCCAGGATAATAACTCATAAAAATTACACTCCGAATACATTACCATGGACGTCACATAATCCATCAATATGGCTCGAGCTTCGTTGTAGGTTAGGCTTGTTTCTTTTAAATGAGCATCTTGCCCACTCACTATACAATCCAGCAGTGTCCTAGTGGTCTTCTTTGTAGAACCAGCTGTAAAAAACAAAATGTTGAAATTACAAAAACACTTTAGAAAATGTTTATACCCTCAGCACTAGGTAAGTAGGCCTACTGGTAAGTACTAGTACATACTACATACTGATTCAACTTTGCATTTATGGGATATCTTACAGCTTGAAATTTTTCCAAAGAAAAAGTTTTTCAGAATGCAATGTTGCAGATCATAGCTGAAAATTTCTCCCCCCCCCCCACCCCCTGTAGATTGCATTGGTGCATCATAATTCATAACACCCAGTCTTATGTAATTTATTTAGTTAAAAATTTATTAGGCTATTTAAAATGTATTTAGTTTAAAATATTACAATATAAGTTATTAATGTAATTTAAAAAAATTAAAATGTAATATAATTTACATTATACCCTAATTAATTATTTAATATAGCCTAATAATAATAATAATAATAAATGAATACATTTCATTTAAATTAATGCAATTTTTAATTTATTGAATTTGATTAATATATACTATTAATAAATAATTAATTCACTTTAATTCGAAATTGTATGTTATTTACTTATATACCTATTTACAAATTTATTTGATTTTTTGTCATCATTTATTTATATTCATTTATACTGCTTAGCCCCTACTTTTCCATATTTCAATTAATTTAATGTAATTTAAAATTTAATTTAATGTAGCCCTATATATCATCATCGTCATCATCATCATCATCATCATCATCATCATCATCATCATCATCATCATCATCATCATCATCATCATCATCATCATCATCATCATCATAAATAATAAATAATAATAGTAAATAATTTTAATCCAAACAAATTCAATGAACATTCTTTAAATGCAAATGCAACATGGACCTGTGCACGCCGCTCACACAGGGCTCTACTGTGTGCGCCCGGCCAGTGTACAACATCGCACACGAAATGCATGTGTACGGGGCACATCGACCTAATTCATGTGAAAAATCTATTGGGTAGGCAGGCACGAACGTGTACACGCCTTTCACTGAGAGAGGTGGTTGGTACACGCTTACTGAAATACACGCTTTTGCACATCCCTAGTGAGAACCATGCAATACGGGCCAGTCCGTGGCGCGACAAGAACGTTTAAACGTTCCATTACTACTTCTTCGCAATTTGAGTAAAAACATGTAGGTCTACATTCTACATCCACAAGGTCTAGGCCGGACTCAATACTGACGGACACTTGTATTTGTGAAATTGTGAGGATGCCACCACATACATTCATATTCCCTCTCTCAAGGATGAATTATCATGGTGTCACTATCTAACATTGCGCCAACAAAGAATACTTTTGGTGGTCTTCGTTTATATCGTTCAATCAGCACAACGCTAGACGATGCGCGCGATACGTTAGTACTCCTACTTACATTGGCTCTAGGGACAACTTTTCTCGCTAGAAAGCGTATCTAAGCTTTGCGGATAACTACTACATTTTGTACGGTAAATTCATCTGTACGTGTAGATCTGTACGGGAATTTCCTGGCAACACAAATCTGTGAAAATTTCAGGAGACATTTTGCATTAACATCTCTGATCACAGTACATAGTACCTATCATATGGAAATGTTACATACCAGATTGTCGTGTAGACTAGCTGAAAGTTCCGGTCGATGGGCAGCTCTCTGCTGCCGTGTAGTTCCAGTACCGCTGACCGCAAGACGTTAGTTTGACTTCCAGTCGAGCAGAGTGCATGAAGACTGTCCACCCACCACGCTTGTAGCGTACCGGTTCATGTGTAGATCCTGATGCATAGAGTAAAGTTAAGATTAGGTCAGATAAGGTTGAGAGGTAAAGCTGTAAATAATAATAATTTTTGTAGGAATACCCGTTCTAGGGTGCACACCAGCTTTACCTGATGTGCCCCTCTTCAGGTGACTCTAGGCAATAAGGGTGTTTGGATAGTTGGGAAGGATTGTCCGAGGGCTGATAGTAGGACTCAACCCCAGCATTCGCTTTTACGACTGAGGAAAACCTCGGAAAAACCTTCTACTAGTAACCGGTGGCCGGAATCGAACCGGCGACCTCCCGAATTAGAGTCTCGCGTCTTACCGCTGAGCCACCTCTATCGGTGGTAAAGCTGTAGGTAAGAGTGAGACAGATTAAGTTAGACATGAGGTTGCAGTACACGTGGCAATACGGCCGCCAACAGCCATGACGTCAGCTGATTCCAGAGTATAAAGAACACACAAAGCCTGTTTATATGTACGGTATCACAGCATCAATGGGATGGGGGGCTCACGTGTAAACAATGGAAATTAAAAAATCACACTAGGCCTACCTCTGTGACAGACCGCTGACCGCAAGGCGTTGGTTCATCTTCTAGTCGAGCAGTGATTGCAGCCAGCTGTGTCAGCATACTTAGTTCCAGTACCGCTGACCGCAAGGCGTTGGTTCATCTTCTAGTCGAGCAGTGATTGCAGCCAGCTGTGTCAGCATACTTTGTTCCAGTAACGCTGACCCCAAGGCGTTGGTTCATCTTCTAGTCGAGCAGTGATAGCAGCCAGCTGTGTCAGCATGCTTAGTTCCAGTACCGCTGACCGCAAGGCGTTGGTTCATCTTCTAGTCGAGCAGTGATAGCAGCCAGCTGTGTCAGCATGCTTAGTTCCAGTACCGCTGACCGCAAGGCGTTGGTTCATCTTCTAGTCGAGCAGTGATAGCAGCCAGCTGTGTCAGCATGCTTAGTTCCAGTACCGCTGACCGCAAGGCGTTGGTTCATCTTCTAGTCGAGCAGTGATTGCAGCCAGCTGGGTCAGCATGCTTAGTTCCAGTACCGCTGACCGCAAGGCGTTGGTTCATCTTCTAGTCAAGCAGTGATTGCAGTCAGGTGTGTCAGCATGCTTAGTTCCAGTACCGCTGACCGCAAGGAGTTGGTTCATCTTCTAGTCGAGCAGTGATTGCAGCCAGCTGTGTCAGCATGCTTAGTTCCAGTACCGCTGACCCCAAGGCGTCAGTTCATCTTCTAGTCGAGCAGTGATAGCAGCCAGCTGTGTCAGCATGCTTAGTTCCAGTACCGCTGACCGCAAGGCGTTGGTTCATCTTCTAGTCGAGCAGTGATAGCAGCCAGCTGTGTCAGCATACTTAGTTCCAGTACCGCTGACCGCAAGGCGTTGGTTCATCTTCTAGTCGAGCAGTGATAGCAGCCAGCTGTGTCAGCATACTTAGTTCCAGTACCGCTGATCGCAAGGCGTTGGTTCATCTTCTAGTCGAGCAGTGATAGCAGCCAGCTGTGTCAGCATACTTAGTTCCAGTACCGCTGACCGCAAGGCGTTGGTTCATCTTCTAGTCGAGCAGTGATTGCAGCCAGTTGGGTCAGCATACTTAGTTCCAGTACCGCTGATCGCAAGGCGTTGGTTCATCTTCTAGTCGAGCAGTGATAGCAGTCAGCTGTGTCAGCATGCTTAGTTCCAGTACCGCTGACTGCAAGGCGTTGGTTCATCTTCTAGTCGAGCAGTGATAGCAGTCAGCTGTGTCAGCATGCTTAGTTCCAGTACCGCTGACTGCAAGGCGTTGGTTCATCTTCTAGTCGAGCAGTGATTGCAGCCAGCTGGGTCAGCATACTTAGTTCCAGTACCGCTGATCGCAAGGCGTTGGTTCATCTTCTAGTCGAGCAGTGATAGCAGTCAGCTGTGTCAGCATGCTTAGTTCCAGTACCGCTGACTGCAAGGCGTTGGTTCATCTTCTAGTCGAGCAGTGATAGCAGTCAGCTGTGTCAGCATGCTTAGTTCCAGTACCGCTGACTGCAAGGCGTTGGTTCATCTTCTAGTCGAGCAGTGATTGCAGCCAGTTGGGTGCTGCTTGAAGACTGTCCACCTCCCACATACTGTTGCACCATAGCACAGATAACACATTCTTGTCCGTTATCTGTGACCGTAGCTTGAAGCGTACATGTGTACATCCTGCTGAATAGAGTAAAGTTAAGATTAGGTCAGATAAGGTTGAGAGGTTAAAGAAGAAGGCAGGTGAAAATCAACAGCGGTCTCGTATTTTTTTAAAAATTACTAGAATATGTTTTAAGAATAATGGCATCATCCAACATATTTACAAAATATCTAGTGCTGAGCTACACGCGTTCAAAGTGCCAGCCGAGCACGCCGCGAGAATGCACGAGCGCGGCCCGGCGCTGTGCTGCACTGTCACTGTAGTGTGACTACGGTACGTGAAGGCCCAGCGGACACTATATTACACAGTGGTTAATTTGTAAGGAAAAAGGTGGGTATACGCATCATAGTTTCATGTTACAATGTGCTCATGATAAAAATTGATGTCTCGGTGGGAAATGGCCCCCCCGTCCCCCCATCCCGCTTACCAATTCAGCTTCTGGGCTCGTAATCTGGAATTGGATTAAGAGTTTTGGGTTGGATTTGATACAATTTTACTCGTCTTCAAAAGCCAATCGTTATTTTAATTGTCCTGTAAGTTTACCATTGAATGATTAAAAGCAGATACATATATTATAACATATCAGTTATTGAAGTAGTTTAACAGTAATTTTATGTGTCAACAGGCAACAATTCATTTCCAAAAGGAACAACCTAACAATAACAGAAATGTTTATCCGTTGTGTTTATTTTTATGACAAGATATCACCTCAAAACGCGTTTCAGACCAGCTGGGCGGACAGGGGAAAAAATCCAGGCCGGGCAAACTTTTGGTCAGGCCAGGCACGGGGGGTTTGGGAGGTTGTGGCCCCCCAAAAAACAGCGCCGCAGGAAACATTTTTTAAATCAGGTTTGTAGAAGGCATTTGGTGCGTTTTAGAAAAAACATAGCAGGCTGAATGCACTACCGAAATACTGTAGTTTTCGTCGGTTAAAAGTAGAAAAACACCAGCAAGAAGATTGATGAGGATAAGATCAAGTTACACCGAAATCCAACGAATCTTCAATGTTATTTAAACCTTGCAATATCGTGAAGGAAGGGATGGGAGGGACTCGGGTTTAAAGAAATTTAAATTATGATGCGCGGCAACTTACCGCTGGCGCCAGGCAGTTTATGCCTGTTCCAGTCGGACCAGTCCAAATTTGGGCCAAAACAGGCAGGCCACCGGGCATTAGCCCGGTTGCCCGGCGGGCCTGTCCGCCCCTGCCTGAGACCATCAAACATAATGCAGAGCTAAATTTTTAGTTTTAACAGGATATCCCTTTAGTATTAAAGAGGAATCGAACGTATATCCACAAACAGAGAAATGCTGTATCAAACATGAAAATCATACTTTACGGATCGTGCCATTTCCCTCACAGCAGCGGGAGCGACTGTACCGCCATCGCGTTGCTAACCTATACTGGCTGGTTGACGAGGAACCTGCAGCCAATAACAATAGGAGATGATTCTATTAATTTTATAAAGTACGGCAGTTGGTTTGGGAAAAACGTAAAACCAAGAGATAAGAGTTTTATTTAGAGTTATAGATATATTCAAGTAAATTTGAAATATGAGCATGTGAGGGTAAAATAACCAATCAAATTATTTTTGTTTTTTTTATATGTAAGCCAAAATTTGAGTGTTGCGTACCTAATAATTCATCAAAAAAGGTGGGTATACTGCGTATACCTACGAAAATAGGTGGGTATACTGCGTATACCCGCGCTCCATTACAAATTAAGCACTGATCTCCGTATTATACACCCGCCTACCCCCATCCACAACCTTATATATATTATCAGACCCGTATCAATACGAGCCAGACCAGAATACACACATGCAGAATTGCTGGAGCTAGAAACATCTCACAAGAATAAAGTAAAGTAGTGGGGTGACAATGGATGAATGTGTGAATGGATGGATGGATTGTTCTGGTAGGGCGGCTTGGCTTTGGTGGCATGGTGTAAATGCTATGAATGCAGCCCTATGATACAAGATTGCGAAAGTTTTTACTGCCAGGAAAGGAAAATAATAAATGTTGTCCAAGGAAACTTAGCGTGTGAAACTTACACCGATGCATTCGTTCACCAAGTTCTGTCGTTGGACGCTCTAGATATTGTTCGAAATCACTTGACTTAATTCTCAAAAAACAAAATGAAGCAAAAAACTTAGCATCGAACCAGTTCCTAACGATTTGTGGAGATATTTTGCATACCGTCAGTTTGTCATGGATTTATTCTAGTGTAATTAACCAATAACATTACAATGACATTTAATGTTAGTAATTTTAAACAATTAAAATTCAATTTAAATCAATCATTCAAAATTAACAAAAGCGTTCGAATTTTCTTAACAGACCCAAACATTATGTCCTAGTCAGAAACAATATGAATGCACGCCCTACAAAGTTGACATTGGGCAGTTACAAACCAAAACAAAATAATAAACGTAATGTTAACTTTATCCTGCAAACGAAATTCATTCTTATAAATTGAAATAGTTGTCAGCTGACATTTCACACACAAAAAAGTTTTCAAACATCGACACATCATTAGTAACAGCCACGTGCCAATATTCAGTCGGCTAAGTCGCTTGCAATAAAAGCAATTCATGCGGCCAGAGGAAAAAGCAGATTGATATCGGGACAAGGCGTTCGCCAGCCGTTGAACACTGGCAGCGGCTAACGTTAATCACCTTTTATAGTATATTCTCACAATAAATGTGTTTGGTAATTAACAAGTGGAATGGTCCACGTTTGAGTGTACTCGTAGCAGATCGACAATGGAACGTGTACTGGGTCTTTCCATGATGTGCACCTATGCTCTGCACTCGATAGGGGCAAATGAAAAAACTGTAAAAATTGTTCTGTACCTACAAAAGAAATAAAGAAACTAAACTAAACTCTACCGATACACTAGACTAGAGTTGTTTATGAATAGGTACTGCCTGAATCAGAGTAATGTCAGCAGAGTAGGCCTAATCCGTTTACGTGATGTCTTTCATTTTCGACCGGGGTGTGCAAACTAGCAAATAGAAACTCTTGTTGCACATGTCTAGAGATTACCCCTCCCCGCCCCTCCCCCTCTTGTTATCGTGCGCGTGGATACCCCGCCGGACACACTAACTAGTCTTTGGACTCCAGACAGTAGCATTCCGCCCCTCGCCCCCTCCCTTACTTCGCACAAGATGATAGCGTCGCTCCGTCTGCAACGGTAGACGAACGGAGGCGACAAAAGCAGTGGCGTAGCGAGAGCGAGGTTTGTAGTGGCCCGGGCCATGTTTATAAATTGCCCCCCCCCCCCCCCCCCCCCCCTAGCAGACAAACACTTGAAAACGTTGACATATAGCGAATATGCAGTCTCCATTGTAATTAATATCCCTATAACTGGACACACAATTATGAAAGAATAAATAATAATAATCGGCAAGCGAAATGTCATTCTCGCCGGCCAGTGTGTTGGCTAGGTCAGGTGAGCCTGGCTCATATTTCTGTATGCGTCAGAACTCTTAGAAGTTTAAAGGCGGGGAAAGAGATTCGCGTTTCGGTATGACAGTGCATTCCATGTTAAAAATAATTATGTTAGTCCAATTTGTGTTTTCACTACCCATTGCAGCCACATTATTGTTGTATTGTTGTGTTATTATTGTGCGGTCGCGCCCCTTCGCGCCATAGTAGCTACGCCCCTGGACAAAAGGACACCCGTCTCGGCCCGGGGTAGAATAGTGACTCTGCTAATCGTAAGAGGCAACGAAAGGAGACCCTGTCCCTTTCCCCCCACTGTCCCACTGAAGATTTCTCCTCCCACTTCACCCTGCTCGCCCTTGCTGGACTTCCTTATGACGACCACAGCGATGTGCAATGGATTTGATTCGGATATAGGCCTAGGGCACTTTTCATCTTCATATTTCACCCACTCATCGTCTCGATTAGCCGAAGTTGCAAAATATGGGACGTAAAACCGAAATATCATCATCACGAAACACTTTTAAACGGTGTCCTCTACCGCCACCAGAAAACTAATATAGTAGGCCTATGGTAATTGATATTGATTTAAAAAAGCATTTAAATGTATTTTGTAAGTAGGTCTATAGACCTTTTTCAGAATTCATCTAGGACAACAATGCACAACAGTGAAAAATGCACCTTAACATAACTATCAAGGACCCTTAGATAGAGCAAATCACGGCCTTCTAGATCAATTCTGAAAATCATCTATAGAGAACTTGTAACTGACGTCACAGCCGAACTACAACAATGCAACAAATGAATCGAACTGATGGACAAACAACGAGCTGTCAAAATAATAAAATTGCAACATTATGAAGAAAACTTGGTATGGCGATAGTAACTGCTCACCAGTTAAAACGTTTAATGATGGGCAACCAAGTTGTGAAAGTTTTGTATGTTTCTTGTTTGTTTTGAAGATTTGTTTTCAAAATCAGAATATTTTATTGTTTGACAGCTTGTTGTTTGTCCATCGATTCATTTCATTTGTTTCATTGTTGTAAAGCAAACTTGCAAGAAGCCTATTGCCAATGGCAAATACCAAAAACGGTACGTAAAATGTGTGTAAAACCAGCTAGGACTGGGCTTACCTGTTGTCTTGTAAAGTCTTGTCTTGTAAAGGGCAGGACACGACTGCACTACGGCGTAGGCCCTTCTGAACCACACAGAAGATTCTTGTTGCTTGGATCTGTAAAAAAGCACAAACATTTCAGTTAGGCGGTAGGTAGACTGAAAATATCAACCAAATCCGTCAAGCCGTTTGACCTGTGTGCGACGAACACAATTATAAATTGCATTGCCGTAAATAAACAATATTTACACACAAGATGGCAGAACAATTCCAAATCTGTTGTCATATGTTGACACCATTATTGTGCATACTATTTAAAAAAAACTATTTAAATTCGTCAATAAGTTTTAATAAAAAAAAAAATTATAACTCGATATTTTTCAATAATTAATTTTTTGTGGTTGGCACCTAGACGGATTTTGATGGTTATGTTAACAGCATCTATTAGTATTTTAGTGGTCAAGAGTGAAAACTTCAGCCAAATCCCTAAAGTCGTTTGACCTGTGCGCAACGAACAAAATTTTGTACACAAACACACAAAGCGCCGATCGAGTTGAAATGAAAGATTCACTCCGCTTCGCTACGCTCATCTAAAAGGTTGACAAAATGAATAAGCTCACATGCGTACAAATAATGGAGCCAACGGTAATCTGTTGAATGAAAATTTGGTTGAAATACAAAATCGAAACAAAACTTAGGCCTAGATGCCATGTTGCCCCAAGCATGAAGAAACTAGGCCCTATAGTCCAGCATCAAAGTGTCGAAAATCATAGTCCTGTGCAATTTCGAGGAAAGAGTATAGCACCATATACCAATGTGTTCATAAGGTTTCACAGTATTTAGCGCACTTTGGTGCCAGAGCGATATCCGCGACTGGGGGCGGGGGCGGTGCCCCCAATTTTGACTACGCATTGCATTGAATATCGCTCAATTACGGCCAAACGGTTGGTCTGACAACGAAAATGATGATTATAAAATATATTTGTGTGTAATTGATAAATATTTCCTTGTCACAATTATTCATGTACAGTACATAGTGCGAAAGTTATCGTCAATTAAGTATAAAATTAATATATTCTCAATATATAAAACCATGGGACAACCATATATTATCAAAACATTACAAACACATTCATACACGTATATAAATGTCAGAGTGTTGCCATATCGGTGATTTTTTTTCATAATTTTATCTTCAAGCGATTGGTATTAGTGAAGTATTAAAGACAAGAATGCGTGGGGCTTTTGTGCGCCCGCTAAACACAGGTGTAATGCATAGAAGCATTGGCAATCATAATTTTGTAATATTTCGAAAGAAAAGTACACTTATATCTTCGTTTTAGCTTGTAAAATAATAATTTGGATGGTGCCAAGCTCCAAAATTAGGCGTTTACAAGTTATACATAAAAAACAAAATGGCCGACTCTCATGAGGTTTTGCCTATTTATCTTCACAATCGTGCATTTTTTGGCAAACCTTAATATGACAAAAATTGTTTCTAGTAAAATTCTACACACACATGATACTTGGATATTTTCTTAGGACGTACTACTTACGTACAAATTTAATTTTTGTATGTGTGCATCTGAACTCAAATGTACAAAACTTGGCTCCCGTTCGCTTCTTGATGAAGCAACTGTGACCTACGGGAGTGTTCTTAATATCTTCTTTTAAGCTCATCAAATAATAATATTGATGGTGCCAAGCTCCAATGATAGGCGTTTACGAGTTGCATGTGAAAAACAAAATGGCTGTCACTTCAGGTGGTTTTGGCAATTTATCTTCATAACCGTACTATTTATGACAAAATCTAAAATGACAAAAAATATTCCTTGCAAAATTCTACATACAATTCATATTCAGGTATTTTCATATGATTTACCATTTACCTACAAATTTAGATTTGTGTATGTTAATCTGTACTCAAATGTACAAGCATTGGCTCCCCTGGGCTACTTGATAAAGCAAGTATGGACTATGAGAGTGGGCTAAATCTTTTCCTTTTAGCTTATAGAATAATAATTTTGATGGTGCGAAACTCAAGTACTAGGCGTTCAAGAGAAACACGCAAAAAACAAAATAGCCGCCAATAGGGTGTATTCAGATGTACATCCGTCGGTTGTTTGATGAAGCAAGTATAGGAGTGGGCTCAGTCTCTTCTTTATAGCTTATAAAGTAATAATTGTGATGGTGCCTACCTTAAATATGGGGCATTATCGAGTTACACGTAAAATACAAAATGGCCACCACTATAGGTAGTTTTTCCAATTTACCGTCATAACCGTACGTTTTATGACAAAATGTAATATGACAAAAATTATTTCTTGTAAAATTGTACACACATATGATATTTACATATTTTTATAGAACTTACTATTAACCTATAAATTAAAATTTCTTCATGTTAATTAGTACTAAAATGTTTTTATTTTTTTACGTGTTTCTCTTGAACGTCTAATACTTGAGTTTGGCACCATCGAAATTATTATTCTATAAGTTAAAAGGAAGAGATTGAGCCCACTCCCATAGTCCATAATTGCTTCATCAAGTAGCCCAGGGGAGCCAATGCTTGTACATTTGAGTACAGATTAACATACACAAATCTAAATTTGTAGGTAAATGGTAAATCATATGAAAATACCTGAATATGAATTGTATGTAGAATTTTACAAGGAATATTTTTTGTCATGTTAGATTTTGTCATAAATAGTACGGTTATGAAGATAAATTGCCAAAACCACCTGAAGTGACAGCCATTTTGTTTTTCACATGCAACTCGTAAACGCCTATCATTGGAGCTTGGCACCATCAATATTATTATTTGATGAGCTTAAAAGAAGATATTAAGAACACTCCCGTAGGTCACAGTTGCTTCATCAAGAAGCGAACGGGAGCCAAGTTTTGTACATTTGAGTTCAGATGCACACATACAAAAATTAAATTTGTACGTAAGTAGTACTTCCTATGAAAATATCCAAGTATCATGTGTGTGTAGAATTTTACTAGAAATAATTTTTGTCATATTAAGTTTTGCCAAAAAATGCACGATTGTGAAGATAAATAGGCAAAACCTCATGAGAGTCGGCCATTTTGTTTTTTATGTATAACTTGTAAACGCCTAATTTTGGAGCTTGGCACCATCCAAATTATTATTTAACAAGCTAAAACGAAGATATAAGTGTACTTTTCTCTCGAAATAGTACAATATTATGATTGCCAATGCTTCTATGCATTACACCTGTGTTTAGCGGGCGCACAAAAGCCCCACGCATTCTTGTCTATCATACTTCTTTAATACCAATCGCTTGAAGTTAAATTATGAAAAAAAATCACCGATATGGAAACACTCTGACATTTCTATATGTGTATGAATGTGTTTGTAATGTTTTGATAATATATGGTTGTCCCATGGTTTTATATATTGAGAATATATTAATTTTATACTTAATTGACGATAACTCTCGCACTATGTACCGCACATGAATAATTGTGACAAGGAAATATTTATTAATTACACACAAATATATTTTATAATTATCATTTTCGTTGTCAGACCAACCGTTTGGCCGTAATTGAGCGATATTCAATGCAATGCGTAGTCAAAATTGGGGGCACCGCCCCCGCCCCCAGTCGCGGATATCGCTCTGGCACCAAAGTGCGCTAAATACTGTGAAACCTTATGAACACATTGGTATATGGTGCTATACTCTTTCCTCGAAATTGCACAGGATTCCATTTGATGCTGGACTACTAGGCCTGTTTGAAAAACATACGTGTTTCAACAATATTATTTTTACTCAGCGGCACCATCCACTGTCGTAGAACTTAAGGTCTCGTTAAAAAAACATGAGAATGTACATTAAAATGTTCTAGTCTTGAATTGAGGCCTACCTTGAAGTCTTAAACTCGATAATTATGTCACGAGCTAGACGAATAAAAAATATCACGAAAATCAAGAATGTTGATCATTTTCTTTCGCTATTTAATTGGCTCGTAGAATAAAATATTCGACACCAAAACTTCTTCACACCAAAGTGAATATATATCATTATCACTTGGAAATGTTTTTAAAGTGGTGACACCTTAAATAAAGTGTGATAAAAGGCGATAAGTTGCTCTGTATTGAAAATTGAAACAAAACATGGTTGCAGCCGCGACGTAGATGATAACGCAACATTGACAAGGGTTGCGGGACAATTCTGACAAGGGCTGCGGGACATCGCTGCATTTCGAAAGGAGAATCTAGTCGATGGATCGACTGTGATTAATCGAGAGTAAAAATAGTGGGTTTCGAACGTTTTAAATAATTTTACTTAAGTTAAAATCAATAAAAATCAATTATGCCAAATTATCAAAAACGTTCAGATTTTTTTAACATACCCCAACTTTTTTTTCTAGCAATCACGCCCTACAAAGGTGACGTTGGGCAGTTACATATACAAATAATGAACGTAATGTAGATTAACATCCTTGTTAGCGTTATCCTGCAAATGAAATTAAAATATTTTCCTTATAAATTGAAATAGTTCTCAGCTAACATTACAAAAAAAGTTTTCAAACGTCGACTCGGAGAAGTAACGGTAGACAAAGCAAAGCGGGTACGCGGGGGGAGTCTTGCCCCGCAGAGAATTTCTGTATGGTGTTTTGTCACAAACACGTTTAAATGGTCAAGGGGTTGAGGAAAATAAAACGTGGGCTAAAATAAAACGTTTGTTGTGGAAAAGACACAAATTGAAACATTTAAAAAATGTTTACTTTGTGCTACAAATGTTTCACTTTATACAAATGTTGGATGAGCAAATTTGAATAAAAAGTACAACAAAACGTTCACATAATCCGTCAACATGCATAGAATGTATGCAAATTACCGTCGTATTTTTAGTATCAGTCAGTGGTTAAAGTGAGCCGGTATGAGCCGGTATGCATACCGTCACAAATTTGATGTATCTCTAATCCAATGTTTTTATAAAGTAAATGCTTATTATTATTTTATTTTTTTTTATCACGAAGGCTACTAGCAACACCAAAAGACAACAATGTAACAAATGAATTGAATTGATGGACAAACAACAAGCTGTCAAAAAATAATTTCTTCTGATTTTGGAAAACAAAACATT
Organism: Isoperla grammatica; assembly: GCA_945910005.1. Classification (NCBI taxonomy): domain Eukaryota; kingdom Metazoa; phylum Arthropoda; class Insecta; order Plecoptera; family Perlodidae; genus Isoperla; species Isoperla grammatica. The sequence continues at coordinate 1,709,012 of OX246748.1, forward strand.
AAACAAACAAATTCACATACAAAACTTTCACTTAGTCGTTGTCCATCATTAAAAGTTTTCAATGGTGAGCAGTTTTTATTGCTGCACTTGTTTTTATTTGTATGGTTGCAATTTTATTAATTTGACAGCTGATTGTTTGTCCATCAGTTCAATTCATTTGTTCCATTGTTGTCTTTTGGTGTTGCTAGTGCCCTGTTCCTCAATCCCCCGAATTCTCCAACAAAACACCCCAAACAATTCCCTGCTAAACTGGGGGGCTGCGCTTCCCAGACCGTGACCTACTTTACACAGCAGTAGAGCATACCGTTACTTCGCCCTGGTAACAGGCTGATACCACCTGCATTATCTACTTGCGACTTGCGAGTCCGAGACGTTTACCCCTTTCCCCCTGGACACAGCCAGACTAGCCGAGCCTCTCCTCTCGACCAATGAGCGCATCGCAGCCTCACTGAGGGAACGAAACTTTTCCAATTCCGGGTACATTCGCTCTAGATAAAACTGGACACGGTCAAGCTAGCAGTTGTTTTACGACAAGACCAGACACAAGCAACACTTCTATTTTGGCAACGAGGCCAATCGAAACAATGAGTGGGTTGGGTGTACTACGACATAAATGCCCAAACCAGGATTCGAACCAAGCTGCAGAGTAATCAGCCCTCTGGGTATTGGATAGGGTGGAGGCGGGGAACACAATGAAAATAGAAATTGAAGGTTGAACTGAAACTATGAACTATGATATATTAACAGGGGAAACTCCCCCCCCCCCCCCCCAACATTAATGTGTTTTGTAAATCTCCAAATCCTTTTCCCGCACTCTTGTGAAGACAAGTCTGCAAATTTGTTTCGCCTTTGACGACTGGCTCTACCTCCCACCCTTTAGCAATTTTTTAAACTGTCAATTCACCCGACATAGACTCTCAGGATGAGACCGATAGAGGTAGCTCAGCGGTGTAAGACGCGAGACTCTGATTCGGGAGGTCACCGGTTCGATTCCGGCCACGGCAATCCTGACTGAAGGCCATTGGACATTCCGTTCCAATACAACTATCCAAACACCCTAACATATCTATAGTTAGTCACCTGTCGAGGGGGAGGGGCACTTGTGTAGGCCTACCCTATAACGGGTTTCCCTACCAAAATTATTATTATTATTATCCCGAGTATGATTACATAGGCCTACGCATTACGCAAGTATGCGTATTGCATATGGCATACAATAGGGTTCGCACAACACCAAAACACAACAATGAAACAAATTAATTAAACCGATCGACAAACAAGCTGTCAAAAAAAATGTGAAGTTCTGAAATTGGAAAAAACAAACGTTCAGAACGTTTACAAACTTTCAGATAGTTGCTGTCCCATTACTGAACATAAGATTTAACTGGCGAGCAGTTGCTATCGTTACAACTAATTGTTTCTCCTCATTATTTGCAAAGATATTACTTTGACAGCTTGTTGTTTGTCCACCAGTTCAATTAATTTATTCCATTGTTGTAGTTCGGCTGTTACGTCACTTGCACGTTCCCTATAGTGATGGACACAAACTAATTGAGTAATATTAATTTTACAACGGAGCCTACTACTAGCCAGGCCTATACTATTAGTAAAGTTGCAACAAACGAACTTTAATGTTAAGGTCGGTGCACAATAGCCCGGTAACGATAACTGTAACGATAACGATAACGGGAAAGAAGTTCGATTTCATGTTAAATTACGATACGATGCACAATAAGAGCTTCCCGTTACCGGGCCCGGTAACGGTAACGGGAAGTTCGCCAAGTTTTAACTTAACGTTACCGTTCCCGTCCGTACGTTACCGGGACCAATCAGAATCAAGCGTCCACGGCCTGTTAAAAGTATTAGCAAATAGCTGAGCGTCTGCTTAACGGGCAATTGTGCATCGAATGCCTTCCCGTTACCGTTTTATCGTTATCGTTATAGTTACAGTTATCGTTACCGGGCAATTGTGCACCGACCTTTACCGGTACCCTAGGTTTCGGAAGTCCATGGACGTTCTTTTGTACCCGAGTAATGCCGACATTACACGACTCAATACTTTCGTCAAACTTATTGAATTCTAGAACAAAAGCAGATCAAAAACAGTTGGTAAATAACTGCAACAATATAGCTTTTATTAATTGATGCTTTTTTGTCCTTGAATTCAATAAGTTTGACAAAAGTATTGAACCGTGTAATGTGGGTATAAGGCAGTGTAAATATTTGAATGACGTTATCGCCTGTATTTTAACTTACACTAGTGTAGCCAGTGCAGGAGATTTTTACACTGGCTATTTAGCTCGTGTAAGACAGGCGAACGAAGTGGAACATTAGAAAAGAGTAATACTAGACTTTAACTGATTTTTACTCCCTTTTTCAAAAAAACTTCCACGAACATTTAACGGTCTTTACAATGAATAACAATATTGAAACATCACTTAAATGATTGAATGAATGCTTTCCATTAAAACTTTGATTAATAACTAATAAGGCATAAGTTATTTGGTCTAGGGTGTAAAAACAATTCAGCGTAAGTCAAGTATTAACAAACAAATTTACAAACGTAGGAATTTACAGTAAATGGCGGTTGAAAAATAACCGACGTAAAAACGTTCGAAAATCGTCGAGCTAACCCTCAATGAATGGTATTCGTTACAATTTTCAGGTTAAGAATTGTAAATAATATTGCTACTATCGATAAACACGAAAGATAAACGTGGGCTATAGTTTAAAAGGGAAAAAACGGTTTTTTCTCTGCACTTACCTATAGTGCCTATAGCACGGCGAACCACCTGTGGCCGACATTTTTCGGACAAACTTTGTTTTACAATTTAACAACTTCGGAATTCGATTTCACGATTGATAACGTTTCACTACACACGCGGATATGTAACCAATCACTTGATAACACTTTAGATAGTCTCTTATGAAAATAAACACTCGTTATGAACAAAGTAAGCGGAGTGGAATGTTTTTTGGGCTCAACATGCCACGTAGATAAAAAACATGGCGTCGGTCGGCTTGGTTTGGCATCGAGACGATCTACGGTTCTCAGCCTCGCCTGTGATTGGTCGAAACATATCACGTGACCGAACGAAGCTCTGTGGTTGGTCGAGAACGAAACGTTCTATTTTGAGCTGATCTTGCACCACGAAAACAATTATTTTTAGCCCCCTTCATCCACGAACTATTATTTCTCAAACAAAATAGCAGCGACAGATGACCGAACAGTACAATATTTGATTTTATTATTATTAATTATCTGAGAATTGTTCTTTGTGTAGACGAGATTTTCTTAGTTTGATGCTCCCCTACATCGCTGTGACCACCCCTTACACCCCCGTGACATCCCGACATTCATATTTAATACATTTATTTCATATTAGCCTATATTATTTATAATGTCATATTTGTTATGCCGGGCGGTGATAGTCACACAACTATAGGGGGTGACTTCAAACTATGTCAAACTTAAATTACCTGCACTCTAGTTTCTAGTAGAATAGACACACGAAATAAAGTCGGATTGGATGAGGCAAATGCAATGACCGCGTCTGTACCTCTACCCGACTTAACTCCACCCGACAGGGTATATCTTACTATCTTTGCTCTACATGGAGTGGCCAAGCCTACAATAAGGAAGCGACGCACCACAGATAACAAATTATCTGTGGACGTACTGTCTGGAGCGAAGGGGCTGGGGGTGGGGGCACTCCGGTCCTAGGCCAGCTGTAGCCTTGTTTAGGCGAATCTTACTTCAACGAGAACCCTCTCCCCCTCTCTCTCTATCTCTCTCTCTACTCACTACTCTACTACTATAGTACTCTCTACTTTCTCTTTCTTACTTCTAGATGCTAGTAATAATGTTATAATGTATGAAATAGTTGGATGGCAGAAAATGCCTCTCCAGCCCTAAATAAAGACGCTACCAATCAATCAATTATTAGTCAATCAATCAATCAACCAATCAATCCTACTACTCTCTAAGGTCGTCGATTGAAACAATATGTCACAACTAATAAATCGCTGAAAAGAAATTAATGTAATCTTGAGTATCAGCTGGTTCTGTTAACAACGCGTAAATGTAGCCTACGCGCTACTAGACAGGATTGCTTCAAAACAGTAAACGATTATGAAGATGGGGGTCAAGTTTTTTCGTATACCTACGATTTACTTCGAATTATTTGAGAGACGGAAAGGAACATACAACCACAGATAAACAACACACAATAAGCTACAACATATTAGCAAGACAGCATAGATAACGGTTTAGCCGCGGTCGCTTTGCCAGTTCCCACGATCACCGAGGTTCAGCAACATCGGGCCAGGTCAGGAGGAGGGTGGGTGACCGCACTCATACGAAACACTAGTAACTGGAGGATTTGAAAGCTTGAGTAACAGCCTAGGCTGGAATCCCGGCCCCTACCCCTAGGGGCGCCCGGTGTTGCTAAGGATTTATTTTCTTTATGGGAAATAAAATGCACAAACAATTGTTACATCTCAACAAAGGGCGCCCCTAGGGGTATGGGACGGCTCGTCAACTGCTGGTCGATCAAGGTTAGTGGAGGAACCCATAAGACTGGTCAAAGTTACACCGTCCTTTCGGATGGGACGTAAGCCAATAGTCCCCTGGGTACTTTTCGACAGGATTAGGCTACGTGCCGGTACCCTACCAGGCTTCCCTCCTCCCTTCCTCATCATCACAGTTCACTAAATTAACACTAGGTCTAGTGCAGTGATGGCGAACCTTTTTCGGCTTGAGTGCCATTATTTACAAATTATTGAATTAACTCTGTAAAAGGGGCAGTACAATTTTAAACAATTATAATGCTTGGCGGGGAACAAATTGTCAGTGTATCAGTTTGTGTGAGTGTGGAGGGGGGGGGGGGGGGGGGGGGGATTGATTCTTATCAACAATAGTATGAAAGTTCCAGAAAAGGAAGGATTTGGGCCAAATCCCGTCGGAGAAATGTATGCCCGAAATTCCCTAAATTCCTGGAAAATGCCTTTGAGGTGTGGTCAATTTGATCCTGATACAATATATTGTAGGCTACACATTTCTGCGTGCCGGCCAGAAAGTGCCATTCCTGCACTAGTGGGACCTCGATAAAGAATACATGAGATCATCGCATTGACTTACCTTTGTTCGAAAGTCTCCCTGGCAAAACGGAACCGTTGCGAGTTGTTCCACCCTACAATCCGTTATCTGTGGTTCCACCATTCAAATAAATACCGGTCAAAATTAAAATAATAGTCTTACACAGATAGAAATCGCACAAAGAATGCAGTTTTAATTACTCGCACTGTTTTTTATGACACTTGGTATTGTAAACTTTTAAGTTTCCTGCCAAAACGGAAACGCTGAGAAATTAAATTAGCAGTAGGTACGTAGGCCTTGTTCCACCATTCAAATAAATACCCGTCAAAACTAAAATAATAATTTTACACAGATAGAAATCGCACAAGGAATGCAGTTTCAATCCCTCGCAGTGTTTTTATGGCTGTTAGTATTGTTAAATGTTAAGTTTCCGCGTTTTTAATAGATTATTCGCACCGGCACATCTTCAGTGAGCAACTTACTTGGCGGCCATGTTTTAATTTTGGAACATCGAGTAATGACCTATACTAGGAAACCATGGATAGACACACCATAAAGATGAGGCGTGGTTTACCCCGTGTGGTAGCCATCTTTTTGGCAGCCATGACACAAACTACTTGTTGCCTAATCCTGTTATTTCAGTGCCTTTGAAGAGGGAAATACAATCTTAATTATTATTAAATGAGAAACATATCAAGGGGACTTATTTTCCTCATGTTTCCAGTCGCGAAGAAATGAGAACAGCTGATCAAACCAAGCGATCGGAGCGCTGAAAGCTGTGTCCGCCCATCTATGGTACTATATGTTATAGATCGTTGTCAAAGAAGAGGCTGGTTTTTATTCCGAATTTAAATACCAATTCGATTAGCAACCCCCAGTGAAGCTTTAAAACCTAAAGTTGTTCACAATGAACTTAATTTGTTACCCTTAGTACATTATTTTTCATTACTGTTACACATTCCCAACATTTCTGAGCACTCATGCTCCCATGAGAGAATTGTGGCAATAGCATTTGTTTGCCGAAGCATGGCCGTAACGACTATTCCCATGGTTATCGTGGCACGGTTCTCGTGGGAATAGCCTCTACTATTTAAAAATCACTACAATTTATTAAATATTAGCACAGGTATTGGTTTAAATATTTTATGAGATTTTTTTCTTTTATATTAGGAGAAAACATTAAATGCATACAAATCATAGGCCTAATACAAAGATTTCTTGAAAGTTGGTGCACAGGCCAGCTATAAGAACAGGATGAATGCAACAGTTTGTCGAAACTGCGATTCAGAACAACTTTGAATTCATCCAGTGCTTCCTTGCTAGGACGTAGCAAACCCAGTGCAGTGCATGTCGTCACAGGTGACGTTTCAGACTTGACAAAAACTTACCTTATCACCTGTGGTAATCTCTGCTCCTCGACATGATACCCGTTCGTGTCAACCTCAGGGCAACATTCGTTAAGGGAAAACACAACAGATGGCTGGGAATTAAAATAACGGACAAATATATACGCTCATTTATCATTTACTTTTAATCATAATGTAAACACAAGAATGTTTAAGAATAACAACCAACACTGAGGAAATGTAAAACAAACATCGATGCAAGTACGTAATGTCTCCCTTCGAGACAGTTTGCAATTCTCGAACAAGACTTCTTCTCGTGACCAGACAACCTTGACAATGAAGGTCAATAAATACTTGTAGTCTACATTAGTTACAAATACAACACCTGTCCTTCATTAGCTGTGTTTATATGTGCGTGTGGGCGTAGCACGCTCCTATGTGACGTACGGGAGATGAAGACGAGGGACCATTACGTTAGATCCCAACCGTACCTATTTCCCCCCGCCTGGTCCCTGGCAGCTCTGCCTGTAGCACAAGGCGACACTAAAGAGCCAACACTATAGTAGTACATACATACTATCTGGTAAAGTCTGCTGTTAAAGTAGCAAAGACAATAAACATTATCAACCAATGTTTTCATGTGGAGGCAAAATCTATGATCCTAACATAATATCGTAGATAGTTATCCGGAATGGGACTTGAACCCAAAACGCCTATCTTGTCAACTAAGCTATAAGCTACCTGGACAGTATGAACGCCTCTTATAAAATTGATTTTGTGTTTTGTTTAAGTTTGCATGTGATGAATCCAATATGGATGGCTTTTGTGGATAACAAGCTTTAAACAGTGACCATCAAATAATATGATTTCCTAGGGAGTTTGCTCCTGCTGCAGTTGAACCAAGATCCAGCTTCATGTCAATAAACACGGTGAAACTGTGGTTGCCCGTTGTCTCAAGTGGTCATGTAAACGTAGCTAATGAAGGTTTAAAGCTCTGTTAGGGTAGTGTAAATCACTACTACAAAATCAAGGCATGCCAATGGGAGCCAAGACAATTGAGTTGTAGTGAAATATGGACCTTACAGTCTGTACATACAAATATAGCCCAAGCGTAGGGTTTAACATACATCACATTTCATCTTGGTCGTTAACTTGGAGCCTCTTTGTTTATAAAACTACTACGACCTTCTACGTCTGCAAGATTAGCCCAATAACTCTTGAACACTGTCACTAGTATAAGGTGTTAATAGTAATAGGTGTAATGTCTCACTATAGACTGTACATTTGTTTAGTTGAGAGTCAGCAAAGAGGTATTCTCTCAGTACAGCGGGGGTGGCTGGTAGGGGTCTCAGTATGGTGGGGGCTGCTGGCAGGCGTCTCAGTATGGTGGGGGCTGCTGGTCGGGGTCTCAGTATGGTGGGGGCTGCTGGTAGGGGTCTCAGTATGGTGGGGGCTGCTGGTAGGGGTCTCAGTATGGTGGGGGCTGCTGGTAGGGGTCTCAGTATGGTGGGGGCTGCTGGTAGGGGTCTCAGTATGGTGGGGGCTGCTGGTAGGGGTCTCAGTATGGTGGGGGCTGCTGGTAGGGGTCTCAGTACGGTGGGGGCTGCTGGTAGGGGTCTCAGTATGGTGGGGGCTGCTGGTAGGGGTCTCAGTATGGTGGGGGCTGCTGGTAGGGGTCTCAGTATGGTGGGGGCTGCTGGTAGGGGTCTCAGTATGGTGGGGGCTGCTGGTAGGGGTCTCAGTACGGTGGGGGCTGCTGGTAGGGGTCTCAGTATGGTGGGGGCTGCTGGTAGGGGTCTCAGTATGGTGGGGGCTGCTGGTAGGGGTCTCAGTACGGTGGGGGCTGCTGGTAGGGGTCTCAGTATGGTGGGGGCTGCTGGTAGGGGTCTCAGTATGGTGGGGGCTGCTGGTAGGGGTTGTGCTGCTGGCCGGGCTGCAACTGTCGCTGTAGATGAGCTACCAACGCCGGCGTCTGCTGTTGACCCTGTTGCTGATTGTTGACAACCTGTTGCTGCTGTTGTTGTTGTTGTTGCTGCTGTTGTTGTTGTTGTTGCTGCATTGCCATCATTTGTTGCCTCATACGTTGTTGCTGCTGCTGCTGTTGTTGTTGTTGCTGCTGCTGTTGTTGGCTCACCTGCTGAAAGTTGCACAACGATAGCTAAACAGTTCGTCTCAGTTTAGTGTTAGTAAATTATTGTACAGTATGCACACATAAATAATCACACTGACTGATGTATTAGACAAGTGAACATTCCTCCATGATCATCATATTACATTTGTAATTGGTAGTAGTAAGTAGAACTTACAGCTAAAATATCTGAAATGCTTTCTGTAATGATAAAGAGCACCAACCTGTTGGAACTGTTGGCTCTGCTGCGAGGGGTGAGTGGGGGGTTGGCCCCCAACGGGGACTCCCGTTGCGGTGCGCCCATACGGGGGGGCTGGCTGGGGCTGGCTCTGTTGCCCCATCGGTCCCCCCATTGTGCTCATAGTCACGTTCGGGGCCTGCGCAGACAGGGTTGCCATTTACACGCCGACAAGCGGATATATGGCTACATTTACGGCTCTGTAATTGTTTGGAAACTCGAATCTGTGCAGGTTAATTAGCAATGAAATAAGGTCCACAGAAACTACAATCACTGGGTAACTTGACACTAACTTAGCATTAAAATCAGGTAATATATGAGATGAATTTGTTTCTTGTTTCCTTTTAAATGTCTGTGTTTGACTACATACGGGGTAGGTGTGTGTATCACTGTATTACCTACCCTAGGAAGAGTGTCAACTATTAAGTCAAGGCTTTGATCAGTTAAGATCAAAGCTGGAGTCTGAAATAATTAAGTGCAAATAGCGATATGTGATTTTCATCTTAATTGTTTGTTTTAAATGTAAATTTTTGGTAACAAACGTTGATTACAGTACTAGTTTTCATGTTGGATCTTGCTCATTTAAATGCACCATTTGTACAGAAACTATTGTCTCCAGTTTTAACTCTCTCTCAATATTGTATGGAAGATCAAGACAGAGCGATTTAGACAGAGAGATTTAGATGCGCCGCCCTCAAGAAGGACATTGACTCCCTGCCCGACTCAATGAGCAGGACAGAGAAGGAGGCAGCCTTATATTGGATAGCAAGAAAGAAGAATGGTTGAAGAGGCCAACTCTGCACAGGAAAAAAAAAAAAAGAAAATAATCCTGTATTTACTTCATGACAAGCTGCACATCCACAGTATCCGACCATCCGTCATACAAGGAAGCAACCTAAGCTGGAATCGGTGTCGAAACGAACGTGATTACGTTGGTTCCCGCTTGTGTACTGTGAAGTATAATACATGCTCACCTGGAGGTACTGCGGCCTGGGCCCCGGCTGCTGCATCTGCCTACCGGGGCCACCCATGTACTCCTGTCCCCTCTGCTGCGGCTGACTCATCATCGGTCCGTCTCGCAGAGTGTTGGACACCTTGAAACATTCACCCTACTCACTGTTGTGCTCGGCCCTGACTGCTTCCTTGCTACCCACGCACTCCGGCTCACATGCTCGCATTTCGCACTCGGTTAGAGCAGTAAATATGCTTTCTTATTTTAAATTAGTTAGTAATTACTTAATTATTATTATCATATTGATTATTTTTTATCAACTAGAGACATCCTATATCTTGTGAAAAAGATCTTTTTGATACTAATAAAAAAGAGCCCTCTCCACAATGGGACAAGAGAATACCAAGTTTTAAACAGTGGAAGGGATTTTCAGTAAAATATGTTGTAACATACAACACATAATGGTCGCACCATTAGTTGAAATTTAAAGACGCGCAATGCGCGAGTTAACACGATAATTCCGCCCCTTCATCTACTCGTCAGAGCCAAAACTCGTGCACACTCCACATTATTCAAATATCAACAACACAAACACCTGTATTCTCTACAAACGGGGAACCAGTAGCGTAACTCCTCCGTTCTTACACACTGCCCCCCCCCCCCCCTCATATTCTGTCAGCGATCATCAATCACATGGTTCCCTCGTGCAATTATTAAACATCTTGCCAGGTAACCTTTGAGGGCTTATAACCTCAATGATCAATACAACAGTTTTTAAAACTAGTAATGAAACTTGTCCGTGAGCGTTACCTGCATCATGGCGGGGTTAGGCACGGCTGCCCCTGCCTGGCTGCCCGGGAACCCTCCTAACACTTGCTGGGACATCATCTGTTGCTGTGGGACCATCTGCTGACCCCCGTAGCCCCCGTAGTTCTGGCTCATGCCTGAAACACAACCACACGTCATACTACCGCAGCGGAGCGTTCGTCATGTGGTTCGCAGCAATCGGCGATCGGTACTCGAAAGTGGGGGTTTACCAAGAATCCCTCGTCTATGACAAAAGCACCTGAAAGGTTGTTTCGTGACAAGTAGTCAATTGGACAAACTTATGCACAATGGAAAGTCAGGATCTTGTTAACAGCAATATAAAATATAAATAAGCATTGCTCTTAATAAAATAATCTACGCAACACTAAGTAAACTGACAACCATTTTATTAAAGGTATTCACGGAGTGAATCTAAAAAACTTTTTTCCAACAAAATGTAACAAAAATCACTTTTATATGTTACCTGTTACTGTATCTTTCCAATTATGTAAGGCGCATGCTTCAAAAAGTACATATTTATGTTTTAAATCAATTTAATTCTGTTGAATTAGCTAGAGCCTATGCCTAGGCCAATGCACGCCATTCGCCATTGTTCAACAGTAGGATGAAGAGAAATATCTCTGCAGCAAAATAAGTGCTTTGGTTCTTTGTTATCAGCAGATGCACCAACTTAAACATAAGTTACTGTATAATAATCGCAGTATTTTCGATAATTTACCCCTTCTTCAAATTTGAAGAAGGGGTAATTTGAAGAAAGGGTTATTATTTTAAAATAAATCTATACCCAAAAAATAAATTACCCCTTCTTCAAGTTTGCGGGCGATATTCGGTTTATTTCCTACGTTGGCTACTGAATCAACGTAGAACAGCTGATTGTAGCATCCAGTAGGCTGTGTGCATGTTGCTAATGGTGAATGGCGTGCATAGGCATAGGCTCGAGCCAATTCAACATAATTAAATTGATTTTAAACATAAATACGTACTATTTGAAGCATGCGCCTTACATAATTGGAAAGATACAGTAACAGGTAACATATAAAAGTGATTTTTGTTACATTTCGTTGAAAAAAATTTTTTTAGATTCACTCCGTGAATACCTTATTAAATACACTGATTTCACCTGAATTTAAGGACAAACAAATTTGTAACAATGTATTTCTTTTGTTTTTATTGCATCTGCTCATAGAAAGTTTAATGGTACGTTTACAGCTACGCGTTGCGAGCGAAGCGAGGGCGCGAGCTCCAATCAGCGGCCGAGTTTCAAGCAAAGAAGTTAATAGTTTCAAACAAACTCTGCCACTGATTGGAGCTCGCGGTCGCGCCCTCGCTTGGCTCGCAACGCGTAGCTGTAAATCGACTATAAACAGTGATGAACTAGTATTAAAATCTTGAATGAATCATTCTTTTTTAATTTTTATCAATGTGGAAAAAAGAATAAGAATCAATGGAGTAAAAGAAGATCTGAAAATAAAGGAAACGGTTGAAGACGGGAGTGGAAGACTGACGGGATAAACGTATGACGTACACAGGGTATGAAGGCGGTGCAGAGGAAGACCACAGAGAGATGGAAGGAGGTGGTCGGCCAAGACCTGCAGAAGAGACGAGAACAGATCAGGGATGTAGAAGGGAGAGGAGAACGGGAATATAGGAAGATGATGATGATCAATGTGGATATTAGTGACGACATCGAGTAGTGCATTTTAGAATCGGCTGTGGAGCATCATTTTCATTTTTGCTATTCGATAAAAAACGTGGCAGTGATTCTAAAATAGATTGTTTTTGCCAATTTCCACTAAAAGCAGCTAATTTGAGCTAATTCTTTATAATAATTTACTAAAAATTAAATTTTTCATCAATTTAACTTAAGTTGGGAAGTCATTTTCAGTCAAGCAAAAAGTAATGTCAAAATATGTACAGTATAAAAAGAAAGAAAAGTGAAGCATCAATGTATTAGTTGTGTACCTGGCTGCATGGTTGGGTACATAGACGTGGGCCCGGTCTGCTGCTGGGGGAACATCCCCTGTTGCATGGGGCTGGGGCCTGGGTGTTGTGCTCGCAGAGATTGCCTGGGGACAGACACACACGTTAATGTGCTAGCATGGACTTAGAAACTACCTGCAACATGGTTTGATTCTCCTGATTCATTTTAGTCCCTGTTGCTAAGCATACGAACACCAACAAGGTAGGAAAAGCCTGAAACCGCAGCCCGAGTACAAAGATGGCGGCTGACAGCTGACTTCCAGGGCCAGTCTAGTGATACAGGTCTAGTGCTAGTATCCAGCAAGAGCATGGAATGACTTCCAAGGCCAGTCTAGTGATACAGGTCCAGAGCTAGTATCCAGCAAGAGCATGCAATGGTGAAACAGAATATTGTTCACCCACAGTAGCAACCGCCAACATCGCTTTCACCGCATTACGCTCAGTCTTGTGTAAACTAAGAAGTTTTGTTTTCATTTTTAAATGTTTTAACTAAATTGGCACAACTAAAGAGGTACCTATGTGAAGGTGTACTGACCGTATGAACTGCTGCCTCTGCATGCCCTGAGGGAAGCCGGGCGGGGGCTGCTGTTGTTGTTGCTGTTGTTGTTGCGCTCCCATGAACTGATTGGAGGGAAGGCGCATACGCAGCATCTGCGACAGGGCTTGCTTCGACTGGTTCAACGGACGCTCGAACCTGGGACCTCCCACTGCAAGCGAAACACGCCCACGCGTTATTCCGCGTTACGTTTTACGGGGCACGTCTTGCCGTACCATGTTTGGCGAGCAAGAGGACAGTGCGAGCGTTAATGTTGCTTACTTTGCGTTGACACACCTATGTATATACGATGAAGTTTGGGAAAAAAACTATTTTTTATAGTTTCCACTTTCCAGTAAAGGAACTATTTCATCCAATGATACATATGAGTGGTGTGCACTGATGCTTTTTATGCATAGATAGAACCTAAAAAGCAGCTAGAATAGCCGTAACTAACAAAGTAGGGACTCCGTACAGTAAAAACAAATCTAATACACTTTGACCAACATTTTCTCACCCAACCAACAATACCGATAACAAACGTGTAATTACCGTTACCTGCGGGCAACTGCTGCGAGTAATACCCTTGCTGTTGCTGCTGTTGTTGCTGCTGTTGCTGTTGTTGCTGCTGGTTGTAGCCCCACTGCTGTTGCTGTTGTTGCGGGAACATGCCCCCCTGGTTGCCGGGGTAGTTCATGTGTTGGACCGGCGGCTGTTGTTGCTACAGACAGGAGATCACGGCGTATTGGTCGATCACCACCGACAGAACTACTCGATACAATTCTCCATTCAAATAATAATGGAGTTTTTCCGAAAAAATTTAATCTCTCCTAGTCTCAATCATTGTTTATCTGGAATCTGCGTTTAAAATATGTTTGAACTGTCTGCATTGATAGGCATACATTAAAGGGTGCCCTCAGCACGGACCCCAGAATGAAATACCGCGAGGACTCGATGTACCGAACCCCCATTTCCCGAGACTGTGGATTATCCGATTCCGATTTGGCTGCGTAAATGTAACTGAGGTTTGCTTATTATTTTACAATGTCACAATCGAACTTTAGAGAAGATAACATGATTGAAACTCATTCTCAGTACACAATGAACTATCTCTCAACTCTATAGTTCTGGTCATATCTTTAAGTACTCTTGCCAGCAAATAATATTGACCTTATTTTGTTCTACCTCAGCATTTTGGTAATTTGTTGACACTCTTAGCCCAATATAGGATCAAGATTGAACATTGCTATCGGTATAAACTACATTCTATTCTTCATTACATTCAATTTTATCACGCCACTTATTATGTCAACTTGTGCTAAACAAATAAAGTCTGGATCAATTACGTTTTTGATTATCTGAGCTCTTGTCTAGTTATTACTGTAATGTTGGATGTTCATGCGAGAGTATTGAATTGGGCAGATTACCTGAACGTTGGGCGGCATGGCCCCCAGCTGGGGGGCTCCCCCCTTGGCCTGTCTCTTGCGTCGCTGCTGCTTGGCTCGCTTGGCCCCCGGTCCCCGCGGGGACTGGTCCGAGCTGTTTGGCGTGTCGGCCTTGCCTTCTCCCTTCAACTGGTTGCAGTACACACATGAACACTGGGATTCAGGTTACGTCGCGCTAGCCCCCCGACAGTAGCGCTGGCAAACAGCCGACCAAAACAACTGGACGTGTGGTCAACAATTAAAAAACATAAACAAAAAAATATCAAAATTGTCTGTTTTTGCATTCTGTCCACCGAATTTACATTAAATTTAAATTTATGCCGCCCTGGCATCATGATTTTAGAAAAGCTTACAAAGTGCATGCACGGTATTCTCAGCAAAAAGTGTGTCCGCGTAAAGGCGGCATTCACATTTTGAAAGCTCGTAAAATGTCGATATACCTGCGGCCTACACTCGAGTAAACACGGTATAACTTTCTGCATTTCTGACCTCTAGCCGTCGACTGTTGAATATCGTTGAGCCTACAACGGTGCCGGCAGTGATGCAGTTTAGCAGTGGCATCTCTTGGCAATGCTGGTGGCGTATTCAAATATTCTCAGTTACGTTTAATGTAGTTTTAAAAAATGAAGCAAATTTCCTACTGTTCATCAAATGGTGATTATTGGGTCTGGATCTGCCAGACTTGGTCCACGTTGTGTCACCCGCTTGTTTGCCACCGCCACCTTCGGTAGGGCAACCACCACCGAGGGCACTAGCGTAGATAAACCATAAACCAATCAAACGGTCACATGCAGAGGAGTATCCAACAACTACAATAGAATGTGGGACGAGTGGGCGAGACACGGCTATTGTTGACGCTTCAAACTGTCATAGGTTGTCTCCTTCTTGTGGATGATACACAGGTTTTAGTGGAGAGACAGTTTCGGTATTAAAACCGGACAAAACCACCGTTTCTAGTTACACCGCGAGAGTGCTAGACTACATGGAAACAGCGAGAACGCGTGGTTTTGTAACTAAGAGCCGTGGCGCGCGTCATTGCACACGCAGAGAGCAGTGTTTGCGTGTGTGAACGTGATGCCCGCCCACACAGTGACAGACCAGAGTCCCACTTAGTATTGCAGCCATCAAAGTTTTCAATATACTAATAAAAAGCCATAACCATAATTATTAATGCTCGAAGGGAGAAGTTAGTTTATATTGTAAATCCGTGTAAGTCACACAAAGACATCGTCAAAGTCATCAATATGCTTTTATATGGAATGAACAAGAAAGTGTTTAATACTGCTTATGGGAAGCAATTGAGCAAATAATATCATGAATAAATCAATTTTCTTATTAAAACTCAACCAAAGTAAATTTAGGTGCAATAATGTTAGGTAATTCTACATTTTAAATGGACATTTTTTTTAATCATCAATTTTTTTTTCAATTTAAAATGTTCACTGTTGTGTCCAGAGTACTACCAGTGTGGAGAGGAGGGATGTACTTACTGGCTTCTCCTGCGGTGGCTCAAGGTCCTCTGGGGGGAGGGGTGGGGGGTCCAGGAAGTGTGACGCCGGCCTCCGCAGCGAGTGAGTGTGGTACTTGAGCAGGCGGTGAGTGTCCTCGTACCAGAGAGGCCTGCGCTCTATCCGCACCGCACCGAACCAAGACCAGCTGAGAGGCGCCGGGTTCTTATGTCCTTCGAGTAGGTCCCAAGTGTTGACGCGCTGTTTCTCGATGACGGACATGCCCTGGCCGGGACACACACACGCAAGCTAGAGAGTCCTTACACACGCGCCACACACGCAGCATAATGCATTACCTTACCTTCATTGTTTAATTTAATTAATAATTAATACTACTTACTTTGTTTTTACATGTGAATACAATAGTTAACAACATTAAATAATTAAATATTGCACACTGCACACGCAGCTTTATGCATTACCTTCATTGTTTTATTTAATTAATAATTAATACTTACTTTGTTTTGACATGTGAATACAATAGTTTACAACATTATATATATATATCTTGACCCCGTTTCCAACATTAATTTATCGGGTAGGGGGGAGTAGCAGAGTACTCCCCTTAATTAAAAAACTTACATAAAAAACATTAAATAATTAAATATCATTCACAAATCTCGTCATGTGCATGTTGATATTGGGTCATTCTCATGTAGTTATTCATAGTGCTGCTAGCTTAGCTTACGTGCCGAGCAACTGGAATTTGTTTCTTGATGATTCATGAATAGAGGTCCGTGTATTTCACGAATAACGATAACACCGAAATATGTAGGAATCATTTTATTTCACAAAATGAGCATGAATTGATCGATTTTAAACATGAAAATGTCAAAATTGAATCACCGCCAAACACCGAAATTCGTATAAGTCGGTGAATAACAGCGAAATTCGTATTATTCGTGTTTTCAATGACGAAAAAGATGAAAAATGAGAAATTTTTAATTATAAGCCCATTTTTTCCCTTTTTTTGCCGGAATAGACAGTCTGGAAAAAATAAAGTGTCTCAAGTATAGCCTAACACTGTATAAATGCATATTGAAACTTCTCGTAGATAAAGCACCCACGTGTAAGTTGTAAATGAAACGCGCTACATGCGTGAAAATGTAGGGAATATGGATAAAACCGTCAAAATATAGATTTTCTTGAATAACACCGAAATTTGTTACTTCAAAAACGAAATTTACTATAAAATAAAACCGTTTTCACGGACCCCTATTCATGAATATGATATACATGGGAAATGTTACAAAAAACATAGTTCTTCAACTATAAAAAATAAATTGCAAAACCAGTATTGTCAAAATAGACATGTTTAAGTTTTCAAACTAACATTGCTTTCTCTTAAATTGCACTGAACCCTAAAAAGCTCCACGTTTACAAGAAGAGCGTTATATCCCGACTGTCTGTGAGAAGGGGGGGGGGGGGGGGGGGTGTATGGAACATGGCCCAGTGAGTAGGAGAGGGGGTGCATGGGACGTGGCTCACCTGTTTCTTGTCGATGGAGTCAAAGCCGGTGATCTTGTTGCCCTTAGTGTCTGTGAGGCAGCCGATCTGTTCGCACGCTATGATCTCAGTGGTCAGCTTAGGTAGCGGCAGCAGCTGGCGGAGGACTTGTATGGAGGGGGTCACTCGGTCCCCCACCTCCTGCAATAGACACGACTCTAACGTCAATTATAAAACGAAAAGTTTGTGACTCGCACTTTACTTAAAATGTAAAGTATGCTCGCAGAAGATATATGGCAGTTAATAGTAACATTACACACTACATTAGAATAATTCTAAGGCGACTCTGCTATGGTGTCGACACGAGAAAAGTAGGCTACCTATGTATTTTAGTGTAGGCTATAGTTCACTGTTTTTCTCACTAGCTCAATTAAATATTAGTTGAATATTCTGTCCGTCTGTTTTTATGTTGGACAAGCAATTTGCATAGGAAAATTAGTATATGTCTTGACATTTACTTAGTTGTCCGAGTGTTTAAACTATTTTAACGAATTAGGCCAAAGTGTCCAATGCAGAAGTACAACTTGAACGTTCTAACATAGCTAATAAAGTGAGCGTATCAGACTGACAACGAACGCACCTTCTTGAGTTTCTTCATGAGGTTCTGGTAGTGCTTGCGGTTCTCATCCTTCTCGGACTGAGAGTCCGAGGCGAGCGTCGAGTGTATCAGCGTGGCGAGCATGTCCACGACGGTGGTGAACAGCTCGGAGTTGTTGTCAAGGTCGACCACGCCGTAGGTCACCAGCTGGACCAACAGGATGGCCCAGTCGGTGGTGACGGTCGCGTTGCGCTGGATCGTGTCGAACATTCCGCCCACCAGTGAGAAGCGGAGCTGCAGAGCGTCTTGCATGGCGGCCCGGCCCCTCGGGTCCTCGTAGTTGCTCACGCGCTCCTGAAACAACCGGGTCGACGTTTGAAGCGTCATCAAGACATTTATAAAATACCGTTAATTTTGATTAGTTTAATATCGAGACAGTTGCGAGTGTAGAGACGTCAGCAAACTGTCCTGTCCCTTGAGACAGATCAGCACCAGGGACAGTAAAACAAGACACCACTTACATCCTTGGAGAGTCAGGAACTGAGACAGCTGCGAGTGTAGAGACGTCAGCAGACTGTCCTGTCCCTTGAGACAGATCAGCACCAGGGACAGTAAAACAAGACACCACTTACATCCTTGGAGAGAGTCAGGAACTGAGACAGCTGCGAGTGTAGAGACGTCAGCAAACTGTCCTGTCCCTTGAGACAGATCAGCACCAGGGACAGTAAAACAAGACACCACTTACATCCTTGGAGAGAGTCAGGAACTGAGACAGCTGCGAGTGTAGAGACGTCAGCAAACTGTCCTGTCCCTTGAGACAGATCAGCACCAGGGACAGTAAAACAAGACACCACTTACATCCTTGGAGAGAGTCAGGAACTGAGACAGCTGCGAGTGTAGGGACGTCAGCAAACCGTCCAGTCTTGTCCCTTGAGACAGATCAGAACCAGGGACAGTAAAACAAGACACCACTTACATCCTTGGAGAGAGTCAGGAACTGAGACAGTTGCGAGTGTAGAGACGTCAGCAGACTGTCCTGTCCCTTGAGACAGATCAGCACCAGGGACAGTAAAACAAGACACCACTTACATCCTTGGAGAGAGTCAGGAACTGAGACAGCTGCGAGTGTAGAGACGTAAGCAGACCCTCCCGCTGACCGTCCTGTCCCTTGAGACACGTCAGCACGAGGGACAGGAACGGTTGGTGGCTGAGCAGGGAGGTGGTGGAACGCTGGGGGTTGTTGCCTCGGCTCTTTGAGGACCAGTTGCCGCTCTCCAACACTTGACCTGTTGGCAACACACAAAACATCACACCTCTCCTACTAGACATCGATAATATCCACATTCACTGTTCATGGTCCCTTGCAATTGCAGTATTTTCACTTATATCACTTATTATTTCCCCACTTTAATGCTAAAATGGGTTGCAATATGAGTATGATTTAAATCAATTAGAATTTGATTTCAAATAAAATCCGGGTTTCATCCATCCCGCAATAGTAATATCCATAAGCATTAACATTAACGCGTTTTACAGTTCACATTAACATGGAATTGCCCTCGGCTGAACCTAGTCTGAAGCTTAACTATTGGATATTCAATATTATTCACTCACAATTTGATTGAGATAACAAAGCACACTATGTCGAGTGTGACGTACGTACCTGCTACTTTGAGCACTCAGACTAACGGAGCCACCAGCCATATAGAGCCAGCCTTGCTCTTGCCGGGCTCCTTGCCCCGCGCCGTGATTGGTCAGCTGGAGTGTGACGTACGTACCTGCTACTTTGAGCACTCTGCCCTGCACCGCGCTGGGTAGCTTGGAGACTAACGGAGCCACCAGCCATATAGAGCCAGCCTTGCTCTTGCCGGGCTCCTTGCCCCGCGCCGTGATTGGTCAGCTGGAGTGTGACGTACGTACCTGCTACTTTGAGCACTCTGCCCTGCACTGCGCTGGGTAGCTTGGAGACTAACGGAGCCACCAGCCATATAGAGCCAGCCTTGCTCTTGCCGGGCTCCTTGCCCCGCGCCGTGATTGGTCAGCTGGAGTGTGACGTACGTACCTGCTACTTTGAGCACTCTGCCCTGCACTGCGCTGGGTAGCTTGGAGACTAACGGAGCCACCAGCCATATAGAGCCAGCCTTGCTCTTGCCGGGCTCCTTGCCCCGCGCCGTGATTGGTCAGCTGGAGTGTGACGTACGTACCTGCTACTTTGAGCACTCTGCCCTGCACCGCGCTGGGTAGCTTGGAGACTAACGGAGCCACCAGCCATATAGAGCCAGCCTTGCTCTTGCCGGGCTCCTTGCCCCGCGCCGTGATTGGTCAGCTGGAGTGTGACGTACGTACCTGCTACTTTGAGCACTCTGCCCTGCACTGCGCTGGGTAGCTTGGAGACTAACGGAGCCACCAGCCATATAGAGCCAGCCTTGCTCTTGCCGGGCTCCTTGCCCCGCGCCGTGATTGGTCAGCTGGAGTGTGACGTACGTACCTGCTACTTTGAGCACTCTGCCCTGCACTGCGCTGGGTAGCTTGGAGACTAACGGAGCCACCAGCCATATAGAGCCAGCCTTGCTCTTGCCAGGCTCCTTGCCCCGCGCCGTGATTGGTCAGCTGGAGTGTGACGTACGTACCTGCTACTTTGAGCACTCTGCCTTGCACTGCGCTGGGTAGCTTGGAGACTAACGGAGCCACCAGCCATATAGAGCCAGCCTTGCTCTTGCCGGGCTCCTTGCCCCGCGCCGTGATTGGTCAGCTGGAGTGTGACGTACGTACCTGCTACTTTGAGCACCCTGCCCTGCACTGCGCTGGGTAGCTTGGAGACTAACGGAGCCACCAGCCATATAGAGCCAGCCTTGCTCTTGCCAGGCTCCTTGCCCCGCGCCGTGATTGGTCAGCTGGAGTGTGACGTACGTACCTGCTACTTTGAGCACTCTGCCCTGCACTGCGCTGGGTAGCTTGGAGACTAACGGAGCCACCAGCCATATAGAGCCAGCCTTGCTCTTGCCGGGCTCCTTGCCCCGCGCCGTGATTGGTCAGCTGGAGTGTGACGTACGTACCTGCTACTTTGAGCACTCTGCCCTGCACCGCGCTGGGTAGCTTGGAGACTAACGGAGCCACCAGCCATATAGAGCCAGCCTTGCTCTTGCCGGGCTCCTTGCCCCGCGCCGTGATTGGTCAGCTGGAGTGTGACGTACGTACCTGCTACTTTGAGCACTCTGCCCTGCACTGCGCTGGGTAGCTTGGAGACTAACGGAGCCACCAGCCATATAGAGCCAGCCTTGCTCTTGCCGGGCTCCTTGCCCCGCGCCGTGATTGGTCAGCTGGAGTGTGACGTACGTACCTGCTACTTTGAGCACTCTGCCCTGCACTGCGCTGGGTAGCTTGGAGACTAACGGAGCCACCAGCCATATAGAGCCAGCCTTGCTCTTGCCGGGCTCCTTGCCCCGCGCCGTGATTGGTCAGCTGGAGTGTGACGTACGTACCTGCTACTTTGAGCACTCTGCCCTGCACCGCGCTGGGTAGCTTGGAGACTAACGGAGCCACCAGCCATATAGAGCCAGCCTTGCTCTTGCCGGGCTCCTTGCCCCGCGCCGTGATTGGTCAGCTGGAGTGTGACGTACGTACCTGCTACTTTGAGCACTCTGCCCTGCACTGCGCTGGGTAGCTTGGAGACTAACGGAGCCACCAGCCATATAGAGCCAGCCTTGCTCTTGCCGGGCTCCTTGCCCCGCGCCGTGATTGGTCAGCTGGAGTGTGACGTACGTACCTGCTACTTTGAGCACTCTGCCCTGCACTGCGCTGGGTAGCTTGGAGACTAACGGAGCCACCAGCCAGATAGAGCCAGCCTTGCTCTTGCCGGGCTCCTTGCCCCGCGCCGTGATTGGTCAGCTGGAGTGTGACGTACGTACCTGCTACTTTGAGCACTCTGCCCTGCACCGCGCTGGGTAGCTTGGAGACTAACGGAGCCACCAGCCATATAGAGCCAGCCTTGCTCTTGCCGGGCTCCTTGCCCCGCGCCGTGATTGGTCAGCTGGAGTGTGACGTACGTACCTGCTACTTTGAGCACTCTGCCCTGCACTGCGCTGGGTAGCTTGGAGACTAACGGAGCCACCAGCCATATAGAGCCCGCCTTGCTCTTGCCGGGCGGAGGCTCCTCCTTGCCAGACTCTGTTGCGCTGTGATTGGTCAGCTGGAACACGTCGATGGCCGCCTTGGCCACCGTGTCGAGCCACTGGCTGAGCTCGGTCGAGCCGGACGGGAACTGCTTGAACATGAGTTGCAGGTCGAGCCAGGACATGCGAAGAGTCCACTGGTCCAGGTTCTGTAACGACGACAACGTCCGCTCAAACCCGGGGGGCTTCACATCAAGTCGGGGGACATCAGTACTAATAGGTTGCACAGAGATTTTCTGTAGGCGGACCTGACGCCCAAGTGAATGGTGGGAACCTCCCTCCCTCTACCCGACTTCATAGTTGGAAACGGGGACGGACGTTAATTGATATCGCTTAGACTCGTTTTAGGTTTCGGATGAGAAACGCTTAAACGGGTCAAATGTATAGTCGTCTTAAAGTACTCCTCAACTCAGCCTCAACAGCAGCATTGCCATGTGGACTGCTCTGTGGTTGGGCAAGGTACATGTACGCACAAGCCATTGTATGACACGTAAAGTAACAGAAATGAGCCAAAAACTACGTGAAAATGGCAGGTAAACGGGCGACAACAGCTGTAGCTGTTCTTAGCAGGACTGCGTGGAGGGTAATCTTTACCTCCAGTATCCTCGCGATGATGTGGCGCTGGTCTAGGGACTCCTCTGTGGCAGCCGTAGTGTCTGGGTAGCAGATCATGTGCAGAAGACGCTGGGCCTGTAACATCCATAGCATTAACAGCGCTTCAAGGTCAGAGATTAGTGGCTGAAATTTTTCGTTGCACTGTGGCAGACCCTTGGTAAGTTATACAAATGAGCTAGATGGCTCTAATTTAAATTTACAATTATTGATAGAGAAAATGTAAATAAACGCTCGGTTCAAACATGTGTCAGAAAATAATCCGAGACAAGTGGGTGAAATCTTACAAATGTATCCAATGGTGTACTGTGGCAGGCCCTTGATAGGTTATATGAATTTATTTGATTGCTCTCACTTAAATTTATTATAAAGGTTTGGTTACAACTTGGCTCAGAAAATAATCTAGATTCTAGAGATTTGGTTCGAGACGGAACATTTAGGTTCGCGCAGCCGAGTTTCATTTTGGGAATAGACGTCCCTAGTTTTGGTTCCCCGGGCCGTTGTGGCGAGCGTGACTTGCCTGCTTGGGAGACAACATGGAGTCGAGCAGCATGTCCGGATGGCAGAGTTCCTCCGGGTTCTGTAGACAGCGCTCCAGGACCCACTCCTGGCTGCAGATGAGACGCAGGACGTGCTGGGCAAAGTCCGACAGCCCCGCGGCCGTTTCAGTCCCCCCGCTGTTGCTTGAGCCGCCCATGGACCTGCGGACCGACAGACACTGACTCGTTGCGCTAATCTGTCACGTCTACACGGTGATACTAACCACTTGTTTTGTCCATTCAAGTTAGTAAACATTTTCCCTTTACTTTTATGAGTTGGCCATACAACAGACTCTGCTTTATGTCTGGTCTTATGACTTCCAACTAACCAGAAGCTGTGAAATGAAGCCCGCTGACAACCAGTCAGTTGGAGGTCATAGTATTCTTATGACATCTAAGTGTCATAGTATTCTTATGACATGTAAGTGATGAAGATGGAGAAACATCTTCAACGAGTGTTTGAAGGGAAGCACACATGTTAAAGTGACATTCATGCGTTATGGTCGGGAGGAGACCTATGCTCCATGCATAGAGGAACGGGCTAGATTCCAAACAGCTTGGACGGTGTTACAAGTGTTGGTATCTGTGTTGTATTTACACCACCAATGAGTATACGATATTGTTTAGCGTCTACGTTTTAGGAGTGGTTTGTGGTACGCTGGTGTTAGCGGTCGTCTATCGTATCACCCAGATATTTATCTATTTGAAGGGACTGTATCTGAGGTGATAGCAACAGTACTAAGCCAATATGAATAAGTTATCAACATAAATGTCTCACCTAATACACTGTTGGAACCCACCTGTTATTAACATTGATATAATTCCATTATATACTACTACTATAACTTGTGTTTCACTGTAGAGTATCCGAGCTCTCTTACATCAATGTTCAGCAGCCTTCGAGCAAAGGAAACAAACCGACTGAACGGAAGATTGGTGGACAAGTGAAATTACCCTGTTAGTATTTATTGTAATGTACCAAATAACCAACAAAAAGTGTATTCTTTTAAATTATCAAACATGACCCTTCGAGGATGTGATGTGTGCTTACAAAAGCCATTTATATTTATGATAACAATGATTTATTCTAATAGTAATTAGTAAACAAACAAGACAGCCAGACTAGCTCGCTGGTATAACGAACGACAGAGAATCACGTGGGACGAACGCATGCAGAAGACATCGAGAACAATTATGGCAAAATGTACAGTTAAATGCAAAGCAGTGAGAATGCTAGCAAACTAAAACATAGAAGCTGCCGCAAGTGCGTTGGGCTGTTAGGTCCACATTGACGCTAGCTGTGTCGGCTGCCGTTACTGTACAAGCCACGCACGACGGTATAGTCGTGCGTGAAGGTGGGAACATACATGGGTGACATTCATATTGGTTAGCTTGATACAGTGAACTAATAAGCACCTTATCGGGATGTTCAATAACTTGCAAGATGTTTTGATTCAACAAGCAGTTATAGAATGCTAAATAAATTGATTTGAATTAAATACTCTTTAGTGCGTGCATCTTTGACCCTTATCCCCATAATTCTTTATGCAGGTCTTTTATATTATAATGATAATAGTGGAAGTGATAATTTCTGTTTTTCTATCAAAGGATATACCAATCAATCTGTATGCAAGAGTGAGACTGTGCCGCACATTGAAAGCGGGGAGCACAAGAGTGCGTGACATGCATGTACACGTGGGGTACCGTGAGTGTGAAGCGTAGTAACGAACAGAGAACAGAACTGACCTCTGTGAGGCTCGAGTAGCTGGTTCCGTCTCCACAGTCCTGCGGGAGAAATCCTGTCGGTTTATTACTCGCATCGCACATTGATCGTCGCAACGGGCTGGCGACGGTAGGGAAGAAGGCTCTGGCCAAGACCGTACGGTCTTAGACCCAACGTTCTTCACTACGGTCGTCAGCCCGCGGTCATTACTTGTCGAATCCACGGACAGACATAGATTAGGGGGTCCTTATTATCTCTTAATCTTTTTCTTTGAGATGTATGGAGGGCACAAAGTACAAACCACACGACTATGTACAATAATACTAATAACATGTAGTTCCAAGGGCAAAACAGGGCTGCTCAATATACTCTAGTTAACAATCCTTCCTTGGCTGAGCTTCAAAAGTGACTACATATCCACTATTGAGTGTCTCTAATACGCATCGCAGTGAGCGAATGAGCACCATCTCGCCAATCGTGACGGTTACAAGGTTGGGCATGTTTGGAAGCAAGTTTTGTTTGTGTGCAGTCTACATATGATATTACTCGGAGCGAGTCGGAGGGACAAAACATAACAGATGAACTCTGGAGTCTCACCCACCTTATGAGAACAAGAAGACACATTGGTGTACGATTAATGCAGAATAACAAACCAAACGGGTCCAATATTAGAACCGTTTACCTTACAGCCAGTTACGTGCGGCATCCAAGAGTGATTAAAACAAGAAGATATAACCGAGAGGACTGCGTGATGCGACAAGTGTGGGGATGGTATCGACGTGGCCAGATTACTTATTGCATGACTGATTGTAATAAAACAAACTATGAGTGGAGGCATTCTCTCTCTCTACTGGGCGGCTAGACGCACGATGACTATAAACTAGATGTGGGCATAAGAGAACGACTATAAAGATGTAAGTGGCCTAGATACTGGAATCTATGGCCAGGCTTCTCACACAGCAACTGTAAAACATAATCGTACCCTGTACATAAAACTAATTGTTGTCGAGAATAAAACACTTTTAAACTGAAACTGAATTGATAAAACTAAAGACAGACCGGCAGACTTAAAATAAAAATAAAAAACAAACACGAACTGTAACCACGGTCATAACTTTATAAAAAAAAAGGAAAAACACACCAAAGTGCGTTAGCTTGACGTGACACCTACGGAGAGACGGCAGTGCCCCAGCGTCTGAAGAGCGTAAATCAAAGCACTCGAGGCGAGCGTTTCTCGCTCTTACCCGAGATCCAACATGGCGTCCTCGGTCACGCCCAGCATGTCCGAGGTGCCCAGGATGTGGCTGATGCTCAACTCCCCCGCGGCTCCCCCGCCACTCTGAGGCTTGCTGCTGTTGCTGGCGGGGTGAGACTCTGACTGCTTCCGGTTGGGGGGCCTCCCGTCGCGAGCGGTCGTGTCCCCCACCACCAGGATGGCCTGCAGACAGTCAGCGTTAGGGCAGGGTCGCCGGAGTCAAGACGCATCTCACGTCGGTACAAGACGTTGTAGTATTCGTTAATCGTTAAGGATGAGGAATATATATAGAGAAACTGACTGATTGATTGTAGATCACTTTTATTGTATTGACACTTACAGCCGGTGGTTACAACAGATACCGCTTCCGGTTGGGCGCTGCCTGTTATGTTATATGCATGTTGGCCAACTGTTAACATTTAAGGTTTTTGTTGTTATTGTTAAGTTATACACTACAGACGTGACCTCTCACCTTGAGGACGGCCAGCACCGGCCCGACCTTGACGTTGTTGTGAGCCGCAGCCAGCAGATGTCGGTCGCAGCTCAGCTTGATGCTGTAGCCCGGGGAACTGGCGCTGGGCAGGGGGTGGGGGGAGGTACCTGCCGACGTAGAGGGGTTATTCTCATTTTTTCTTTATAACATCTTTCCAAAACGTGAAAACTAAGATCAAGTCAATCACGAAAAAGATCTTCAGCAACACCACGGAAGAGGCCGCACAACAAAAAAGCTGGTGGACCGAGATCAAGAAAGGGCCAGACAAAGACTGGTCGAGGAAGACGGCCACCGCCCAGTTCCGGCTTGCAACCAGTCATGACGTTTTGCAACTCCACCTGCATCGCTTCAGCAACGAACCGGGCACCTGTAGATTATGTGAGTTGGAAGATCAAGACAGAGCGCACCTATTTAGATGCGCCGCCCTCAAGAAGGACATTGACTCCCTGCCCGACTCAATGAGCAGGACAGAGAAGGAGGCAGCCTTATATTGGATAGCAAGAAAGAAGAATGGTTGAAGAGGCCAACTCTGCACAGGACAAAAAAAAAAGAATTGAAAGTGTGTTATTTGAGTGTAAAAAGAAATGATTTCAAAATATTAAAAAAGAGTAGCTAGTCTAGTCTAGAGGTTGTCTTACCGACGGAGTAGAGGGCTGGCTGCGGACACTCGACTGTCTTGAAGAGTCTCAGCAACAGGTGGCACGTGAGTCTCGCTCCGGCCTCTGCGTCCACATTATCCGCCTCGCCTGGGGGACAATCCAACGCATCAGCGTCCGGCGTTCCGACATTTACTAACTTTCACGCAGAGGTGTTCGTGTACGTAGCTTGTTAGTTGCCACTTTCTCTCACGCACAGGTTATGTACTATCGTGACCTACGTACCTATGTTGCCGGCCTTGACCAGCGACGGTAGCGCAATGTGGACCACGAAGTCTTCCAGCGAGAAGCAGTGTCGAGCTGTAACAAGGCAAGCGACGGTATTTACACGTACACGTTCAACAAGGTACAGCTACGCAACTGGCCGCCATCCAGACGTGCAGAAAGGGGTTCCAGTTCAAGATCTCAAAAATGGGGTTTCTCCCGGAAAATTAGCCACAATCTACATTTTGAAATTTAAGTTTTAATGTTTTTATCTTAATTTTAAACTACTGTTGATTTTTGTTCACAACTTACTGTTCTTCTTCTAACAAATATGTAGTCAATGCCGACTTCCACATGACGGAACGTACAGAGAAATAAAATATTAACACAGAAGTAGGGATGCTAATCAATTTTCTCTTTAGATGTGCCGCTCTTAAGTTTTATATTGACTCCTGCCCAATAATATGAGCAGGCCACAAAAGGAAGCCATTTTATATTGGACAGTTAGACAAAAGTATGGTGTAAGAAGAAAAAATTATAATTTACAATCAATATAAACGGCGACAGATTGGTAGCGAATAGATAGAAAACATACCAATGAGCACGGAAGTGAAGACAGCCAGAGAGTTGTGTATTGACTTGATAGAAAACATACCAATGAGCACGGAAGTGAAGACAGCCAGAGAGTTGTGTATCGACTTGATAGAAAACATACCAATGAGCACGGAAGTGAAGACAGCCAGAGAGTTGTGTATGGACAGGTCCTGAACGTCCACCTGTGCGAGAACGTCAATGTAGTGTGACGAGTGCATGGACGAGCAGCACAACGCCATCAGAACGCCCAGCCACTCGGAGCTCAGGGCGTTACAGCAGGCGGTGAGTTCAGCGCACAGTATCGCCAGGTCGTTGAGGCGATCGTTGTCAGTCTCGGTGCAGACGGCGATGACGGCGTTGCACACGAAGCTGTAGCGATTGGCCGGCGCCTCGCCCAGCTGCCGCGCCCACTGGGGCTCGATCTTGCCTGAGACATTACGTAACACTTCTTGGACGTCGCTTACGGCATCGACAGTTTCAATGCTATGGGAGTGTCATAGACTAAATACAAATACTAAATAAATAAATTCACATTTAGAGTCTACTCAATCAGTAACAAGTAGGGATGCACACGATAATCGATATTATCGATCGATAATCAATATTGGTAAAATTTTAGAGAATCGATAATGAAATCTCATTATCGATAATCGAAAAATCAATAATCACTTGAATGTGGACCGAAATACTTAATTCGTATTTTCCCGCGCTTGGAACTATCTCTCGCTAATACAGCGTGATACCACGAACGTTGACGATGATTGTCGAACACGCCCGAAGCCATCCACCAAGGCCATCCACTTCAGTCGGCATTAGATAGTCTTGTCAGTAGGTCAAGTAGCACGCTCACGTTTCGTTTTGATCGCCGCTGTAAGTGGCTTCGTTCGCGGCCGCCGTCATATGACCTTTGACTGACAGTTTAGTGTGTGTGTAGTGTTGCTTGGTTTTGTTTTCATAGGCCTAAAACGTATTTTGTTTATACATTCAGACAGAATGCCCCGCAAACTGTTTTATGTCTAATAAACGCATTGTTTGATATCTATGTACGTAGTGTGTGTATGCATAACATAAGCCTTGCCTACACTTTCCTGCGATAATCCTCACCCGAGGTATTCAAGGCCAAGCAAGGTCAGCCGGCGATCTGCTGCTGTCATTAGACCCAACGGCAAATGTTCGTTCGGCGCTCGGGCCTTCGCCTGAGCAGGTCTAGGCGGGCAGTTGGGGGGGGGGGGGGGGGGGGGGACAAACCAGTCGGCAGGCGCAGAACAAGACGAGATCGGGAATGAGAGCTCTTGTTACGGCTCGCACTTGTCACACGCTTTGAGGTAGGTTCCGCTTACCTCGGAACAAGCTAAAGTTTGATTCGGGAAGTCGGGGGGGGGGCGATTGGCAGACGCAGAACGAAGACAAGAGCGACAGGTATAAGAGCTTGTTTATTTTAATTTTCGATTTTTTTTTTTTTTTTTTTACTAGCTGAAATTTGTTTATCAATGTATCGATATTATCGATAATATCGATTCGATAATGACACTGCCGTTTCGATAATCGATAATGAAAAAAGTATCGATGTGCATCCCTAGTAACAAGACTGATTTTCAGTGAGGTACTTAAATAATTTAAAGCCACTAAACCAACCCTGTAGACTCCGAACACCATCGACAAGTGAGCGATAACCAATCACAGATCGATATGTCAAATATGAAGCATATGGACAGTGCGAACACCTGCAGTCAACAAGGCCGATTCAGAACAACTTTGAATTTATTGAGAGCTTCGTTGCTAGGACTTTTGGTGACTGTGACACAGTAGATTATACCAGACATATGTTAAAATTGAGAAGGAACCGTTAAATACAACATGTAGGCAGTTAGTTCGTTCATCTTATTCCGAGTTAAGCTGACATGTTCCATACATGTGTGATGTTGAATTTGATTGAAATAAAATAAAATAAAATAAAATAAAATAAAATGAAATGAAATAAAATAAAATAAAATAAAATAAAATAAAACAAAACAAAACAAAACAAAACCGAGATACTGACCCCTCCTCGGGTTTCCGAGCACCTCGGCCATGAAGTGAGTGTTGCACACGTGGTTGCTGGACGAGGGCTGCAGTGCCGAGTAGAGGGCCTGGCGTATCTTGGGGTAGGCGTTGCCAAACGGCTCCACGCAGTGCGGCTTGGACTTGAGCAGGTTGCAGGTGGAGTAGAGGTCATAGAGATGGGCGAGCACGCTTCGCTCGGCAGACGAGCAGTCCCCGGGGTTGGTAACGTGCTTCACCACGCGACACAGCCCCTCGAACACGGCACTGGTCTGCTCGGGGGACACTACAGGTTTGATAAAAAAAGAAATAATCCAAATAATTAAATTTCTTTTGATACTTTGTATTTTCTTATATCCAACCTAATAGGGATGAGCCAATAGATAGCCTACATTTTGATAAGCTATTCATATTTATCAATATTATTATTTCAATATTAATTAATTTGTTTTTGTAGGAATCCCTGTTATATAGGGTGCACACCAGCTTTACCTGATGTGCCCCTCTTCAGTTGACTATAGTTAGATACCTGAAGGTGATTAGGGTGTTTGAATAGTTGGGAAGGAATGTCAGAGGGCTGATAGTATGACAGTCCCAGCATTCATCTTTACGACTGAGGAAAACCTCGGGAAAAGCCTTCAGTCAGGACTGCCGGTGGCCGGAATCGAACCGACGACCTCCCGAATCAGAGTTTTGCAACCATCTCTATCAGTTTTCAATATTGATACATGGTCAGGGAATAAGATTTAATTTTCTTAATTAGACCAAGTCTGTAAATGTGAATGAAAACAAAAAATATGTGGATATTGTTTACATTGAGGTACATGGAACATTGAAATATTCCACATAGTTGCACCAACGATAAAGTCGACACTTACGTAAGAGACAGCAGTGGTACCGTCTGAGTGCGCCCACAACGTACAGACTCAGAGTGGTGGTGTAGCTGCGGACGAGGCCCGAGCTCTTTGCTTGCAGCTGTGCCTCCACTTCCGGCAACTCCTTCAGGATCTGTCAAGAAACAAACACTGTTTACTTAATGCTGAAGGAAATGGACAACAAGGAGAAATTAGTCTTAAATTGGTAAGTGGGAAGAAAGAGATAAGGATTTCCCACTACCTACTAATAGAACTAAAAGCCCTGCGTGACATCTCGGAAGCAAACGCGAAAGAAATAGCAAATTTGTGAAAATATTTTAATGTTTTTTTAAGTGATAGCAATGGACGTGGAAAGAAGAAATGCAACTTGGGAAGAGGTCAATCAGGAACGATGGTGGGAAGATGGAAAAGTATGGACAGAATTTGTAGAAAGAGCAGAGGAAGAAGAAAATGAAGAGGAGAAGCCAGAAGAAGTTAACATGAGGGAAGCGTCAGGCATGGCCAGCCGTCTTCGATGTACCTAGGGGCCAGAAAGAAAAAGGGTAGACTGAGCCCCAAGACAGATGTTGTTGCCTTGATTGGCTTGGGGAGCGTAGCTGATGTCATGCTACGGGACCCAGTTTTCCCCTAATCTTGACCAGGATCGGGTTTTTTGTGGGTCATGGATCATGCAGGGTGGACACCATTAAAAGACAGATTCCAAAATATGAGAGTTACGTGTATTGATCTTAAACCTTTACCCTGGATGGTCATCCCTTTAACTGTTGCATTGAGTGTCTGGTGCGTGGGTACAATTTAATTTAAAGAAAACTCAATCTCACAGAACATCATCCTACCCTTTATGTAGGCTTGGTACAGCAACCCTGCCAATCCACTGGTCCTGGCTCGCCCCTCGGTCGGATCCCCGGTCAAGTCCTCGTTGCCTCCCTTCTACTACACGCACCCGCTCTCGTCTCTTCTCCGACAATCCAGCCTCTTCCCCGAGTCAAACCCGTCTGCCTTGCCACCGTTGTCCATTCAACATACCAAATCCACCTGACTCAGGTGTTCTTCACGATACCCGTTCGTTGCTCGCTCCCGACAAAGTGTTGAAATCCTGACACATGCACATTCCACGGGTACACTCAACTTGTGCATGCGTCCAGTTAGGATTGCAACACATCCGGTAGAGCAGTCAATAACTTGTATCGAAAAGAACAGAAGAAGACCATAAAATGGTCTTCTTCACAATATGATGGGATTAATTTCCTATCCCCTACCTGACTTCATTGTTGGACACAGGGAGCAGATATAAAAAAAAAATCTAATTTTTTATTTTAATTTCAATTTCTTTTAAAAATATTTATTTAATATTTGTATTGCATTGAATGGCAAGCGAGCGCGTACCTGTATGCAGACGTCCACTAGGCCGTAGATGTTGAGTGCCAACTCCATCAGGTCAAAGAGGAAGGCGACGTGCTCCTGTACGGGGAGGTAGTTGGAGTTGCCTCCCGCAAACGAGCCGAGCATCTCAATCACCGTGACGACGCACTGCCACGTTACGACGTGCTGGTCGAAGTAGGACAGCGCCTGGATCTTGGCCGTGGTCGCCTCGAAGTTGAACTCGCCGCGAGAGTGCTTCTTGACCTTGCCGCCTGCAACACCGGGCGTTACAACGATAACGTCTCGTCTAGCGTAAACTAGGGATGTCAACGGGTACCCGTTACCCGCCCGGTACACACGGGTACGGTTCCAATTTTTCAATACCCGTTACTACCCGTTCCCTTCTTCTGTTCAAAACGAAATCAATTCAACATTGCGATATTTCCCTACTGGCCTCTTTGTGCGAGCGTACGAGCCGCGCTTTTCAATTTGCCGGCATTTAACTTGACACCCCCCCCCCCCCCCTTCATCATGATTAGTTACCGTCGCAAAAAAATGAGACGTAAAGCCCAATTAGTATCATCTTCTGTAGGCCTATGGAAGAATGCTGCGGAACGGTTGCGAGTCCGAGGGAGCGCACCCGCCGCATGTTCTCGTCTTCGAGCTCGGACTATGACGTCATCGCTTTGACGCGGCCGACCACCGCCTACTGTAGCAGAGACGCAAGCTTTCAAGCTTTGTTGAATCATGGAGTTGTATCTTAGGTACTATTATAAATCCATGGTTGAATACTTCCGCGATCGTTTTCATCGAAGACAATGCAGCCTGATACCGTTTAACAATATAATGTCTCTCTCCACAACTTTGCAAATCATTTGACACCCATGACGATAAAACGCGTATTTACTATTTAGTATTATTTACTACCCGGGTAGTCCAGGTACGGCGCGAGGGTACCCGGGTACAAATATTTCCGGGTATTGACATCCCTAGCGTAAACCGACTGTGTTTGTCCAACGAATGACTCACCTTCGGCGACGTCTATGCTGAACTTCTTGCTGAACAGCTTGCAGATCTCCTTGGTCATCCTCTTGACTGTGTGGCGCGCCTCGTCTCTCACCCTCCCCACGCCGTAGAGCAGCACGTGACGCTGGTTACAGTCGTGCGGGCTGCATGTCTCGTCCTAGACACAACAACAACAACAACAACAACAACTAAAATATATTCATAATAGAGTCTACCCATTTAGTAGCTAACAAGTCTGATTTTCAGTGGGGGACTTTAATTTAGAACGACTAAGCCAACCCTGTAGGCTCCGAACACCATCGACGAGTGAGCGATAACCAATCAAAGATCGATATTTTAAATACGAAATATGTGAATCAGTGATTGGACGGTGCGAACATCTGCGGATAAATGCCAGAATCAGCAAGGCAACGAATTTAATTATCGAAAATAGTTATCTGACATTTTAGTGTAGTGCACTTAGAAGTGTTGGAGTACCTGCGGGAGGGGGAAGTGTGTCGTGTACAACAGGTGTCTGGACCTGGAGTCTGCCCCCTCCCCCCCCTCCATGGGAGAGACTGTGATGGGCGGAGCTACCAGTTATGTAATGCGTACCTGCGGCAGGGGGAAGTGCGTAGTGTACAACAGGTGTCTGGACCTAGAGTCTGCCCCCTCCCCCCCCTCCATGGGAGAGACTGTGATGGGCGGAGCTACCAGTTATGTAATGCGTACCTGCGGCAGGGGGAAGTGCGTAGTGTACAACAGGTGTCTGGACCTAGAGTCTGCCCCCTCCCCCCCCTCCATGGGAGAGACTGTGATGGGCGGAGCTACCAAGGAGGCGGGGTGGACTCCGTCATCTTCGTCGGGCGCGTCCTGTGGACAGAGAGACTCGAGTTGAAAGTCAAGCACGTCATACGCGAACATTTGCAGCAAACGGTAATTCACTGCGGATGCTGATAGGAACGTTAAGTGAATCTTCACAACCCACTACAGTTTATGATTTGACTCCCTTTGAAAAAAAAAAATTGAACTATTTACACTAAATCTGCTTACAAAGTCTGTTTTACACATGCTTGAAGGTTACATTGCTATTTCAGATTCTTAATTCTGGGCCAAAAATGTATGATTGAGTAGGGCCTAGTGTTTACATTGTTAAATTCTACCCAAGTATTCTTAAAATTACTTGAGTTGTGAATATGTGGGGAAATTAATTGATGGCAATTAGTCATGACAACAGTTAACTGGTTATTAGTAAATTTGTACGGATAGGATCCACCGGCTTACATACATTGTACACATTAGACATTAATACAAAATTAACGAGACATTACGACACGAGGTATTGACACTCTTCACTCTATGACGCGTGGTTAAGCAGATAAACGCAAAGCAAGAGGCCACCTATGGCAGCCACGAGTGTTCTATGGGAGACTAAGCCCCGTCTAGCAACGGCTAAAGACAACTCGCCATGGAGTGTTTTATGGGAGTCAAGTGAGAGACCGACAACGGCCAAAGACAACTCACCATCGAGTGCTCCTTGTTGATGTGTTGCAACAGCTTGTCCAGGTCGTCGTCTATCTTGCTGTCGTCGTAGTCCATGTTGTTGTTGTTGTTGTTGTTGTTGCGCCCCGCGTCCGGGACGTCCAGCTTGCCCGGGAAGAGAGATCCCTCGTCGGGGTCCTGGAGGCCGGCCGGCTGGGCCCCCCCGCCCCGAGCTTCCGCGGGGGTGGCGGGCTGCAACATTTTACAACCATGTTCTCAAACCATTCCCGATTTAAACAAAAAAGTTTAAATTTTTTTTTACATAAATTATTCAATTTTCGATCGATATCGTCCCGTGTCATATCATCGATGACTGAGACAATGTCACAGTCATCCCCTGGTACAATCGAAAAGGTGATCCTTTACTCCAAATCACTGTTCGATCCGGACTTACTATATTACTGCAGCTGCCAAAGAAAATACAAAATTCTAATGTTTAACTGTTTCCTAAAGTAATTAATTGTAGAGCCATTCCTAAAGTAGTTATTTATTATAATTTCACAATTTTTGTTGACATTGTAGACAAATAAAATGTACCTATGCTGTTGGCATATTTCTCATTTTTAACAATCATTCATTTCTGTTCTGTAATCATACACAATATACCAATGGCTTGAACACTTGACGGGCAGCAGCAATCGAGTGGTTACCTTGTGGGTGGCGGGATGGTGGTGGCCGCCCCCCGACCCCCCCGTATTGAGATCCCCCCGCGATATCAGCGCACACATGTAGACGTCGTGCGAGAAGACGTCGTGGCGAATCAGCTCCGAGAACAGGTGGACGAGGTTGGTGAACATGGCTCGGTTCTGCACGCTCGGTACCTCCTCTGTCAACACACGCAAGCGCCGGGCGTCACTCCAGTCCACAACTCTGTGTTCGGTGTTGTAATTCTTTAAAATATGCAGTTATGTATTTTGTATTTGTATTTGTATTTATTTGCGTAATGTAGACCCCTCACACAGTATGCTTGGGGCATAATACATGTCAATTCTTAAAACTAAATTATAACCTAGAGAATTAGGTAGAAAGTGAGTAATAGGCAGAGTTATTGTGCAGGTTACAGGTGGTAGGTACAGAGATTTAGTTAGATTTAAACAAGGAAAAGAAGAAAATATATAATCAAAATTTACATATGCAAAGCTATTTACAAATAAATATCCTGTAGGCCTACTACTACTATTACTAATGTCGTTAGTATAGCGTTTATGAGCGTCTGTCGTTTATAATCCTGTCAGTCAGAAGTAGTAAGAGTAAGCCAGTCAGGTAGGTCCAGTCTTGAAACTGGAAATTGAATAAAATGCATTTTAGCAATCTTAATCTACAATTTGTAGTTGTAATCGTCATAAACGAAGTGGTAGAACTTTCTGCAAGATTTTTCAAGTCGCTCGCACAACCGGCCAGCCCCGGTAACACTCACCCAGTATCGGAGCGTCGTTGTCTAGGAAGCCCATGAGGAGCCCCTGGAAGACGGGCAGCCCCGGTAACACTCACCCAGTATCGGAGCGTCGTTGTCCAGGAAGCCCATGAGGAGCCCCTGGAAGACCGGCAGCCCCGGTAACACTCACCCAGTATCGGAGCGTCGTTGTCTAGGAAGCCCATGAGGAGCCCCTGGAAGACGGGCAGCCCAGCGGAGCCGCCACTGCCCGACGATATCGAGTCCCGGTCGTCGTCCTTGTCCGCGTCCTGATTGGCCGAGAGGTCCGCCTGTCGCTTCTCCAGCAGCTTGGCCACGGCCATCGCCCGGTGCTCGCCCCAGCGCTGGGAGCTCACCGCCCACTCGCACAGCACCTGCACCACCGCCTCGTCATCCGTAGGGGGCTGTGGGAACATCACAACATTTGGGGTCACGTCCCATATTCTTGCAACTTCGTGGGAAGATGTAGATGTTTGGAGGAAGGGGGCAAGTAGGAGGGTATATTTGATATTTGATATTTATTGGCTTAAAGGTGTGCTTCATAGGGCTATTGAAGCCCCTTAGGGAGGGAAAGGGAAAGATGTGAACTGCATTTTGTCTGACCAAAACTCTGCTGCACTGGACAATTTGATATACAACAATATAATAGGTGCACCGAGTGCAGCCCATCGGAAAATGGCATTACTAATGTATTTACTCATTTTATAGACATGAAAGTCACTGCTATCCAGACGTAAACAAAATGATTCTCTTCTGAGATAACAAATATTTACATCGATTTACAAGGGTACAAAAGAACGACCGACTGAAGCTAGTGTAAAGTGTAGGACAGGCGAACACAGCTATAGAGTCGAGAGTCTCGTACCGTGACCTGTTGCTTCGCTCCGTCTCCGTTGCCGTTGACCTTGGGTCCGGGCGCGGGCGCGACGAATATCTTGGCGTACAGAGTGTCGAGCGAGTTGTTGGCGTCCATCCGGTCGAAGCAGTGTCGGTCCAGCGCGTCAAGCGCCACCGTCAGCACCTTGGCGGTCGTCAGCCCGTCGGTAGACTGCTGCCACTTGTCGCACGACCATCTCCCCTCGGCCGCACGGCTGCGCTGACGTATCTGCTCCTCGCTGACGCGCAGCTGACTCCTGCCACAAGCAACACGTTGGCACAGATAACGCAGCGTTTCGCTCCAACTCTTTTAGTCAAGGAGAAAAATGCAAAAAAAAAAAAACAGCCCAAGGTAGTGGTAAGCATTACGTGTATTCCTATGGCGGGTCAGCAAATGTGGGCTTTGATAAGAAGAAGAAGTTTAATAGGGGTCCGCTTTACGAGATACAATACCCAGATGTCGAGCCTCGAACACTTGCCAACTGGTACGGAGTGCGCCGAATGAACTCATACCTGATAAGGGCGTTGTTTGCTCTCATGGGCATGGGCAGGGTGGCCGGGGTGCACGGTAGGTGGTCCAGAGGAGATCCGTTCAGTACGGACGGTGACTTCCTCTCTCCGACGCAAGAGTTCCACACGAGAGCGGTCGGACATTCCAGGGTCATCATCTACGCACAGAGAACGCCAATTCAATTAAATTTATTTAGCATCCATTTGCACAGTAGGCCTACATTGTAGGAAAAAAATCACACAATTACCAGTATGGGACTTGTCAAGTTGTCAATACATATAAACATACACACAATTACAGTTACTACTATGGAACTAGTCAATACATACATAAGGCTACATACAATCAGAATTACAGTACAGGGATAGATTATAACTTGGTAAATAATGCAAATATGAGGTGAATAAACTCTTCCTAATGTTGTTGTCAATATTCACTGGTTGTTCATTGTTCACGAGAACAATACATCTTATAGCTACAATAAACATTACAATAACTATAATAGAAAGTTAGTTAGTCTCTCTACACCGACGGGTGATCAAGGCAGGTGTAAGCCGAAATGTTCTGTCTAAATGTAAATTATTGTAAATACATGTAATCTCCATCTCAACACGGCTTCTGATCTTCTTTAAGGTGAGCTGTTGGTTCCTATAATTCTTTCCCTCTCAATACA
This sequence comes from Isoperla grammatica, assembly GCA_945910005.1. NCBI lineage: Eukaryota > Metazoa > Arthropoda > Insecta > Plecoptera > Perlodidae > Isoperla > Isoperla grammatica. The sequence continues at coordinate 1,747,660 of OX246748.1, forward strand.
ATAACTATAATAAGAATTTCTCAAGTAAAAATCTCGTGAAGATTCACTATAGGGGGGCTATTCCCGAGATCTTCCACGGTCCGAGGCGAGTGACTGCGACCGTTTCATGGCTGGAACGGTTCCAGCTAATAATAGTATTACTGGATCGTAGTCACGCATGTCATCACAGCCAACTATATAACTATCAGAACGTACAACGACATCAGACGAAATCCCCACGTTAATATAGTCGCACGGCAAACAGCACGCGGCAGAGCAGCGTACCCATTAGTCACCGTGGCGCAACCGAGACCCTCTCTCCTCCACATCGTGGCGGACAGACAGAGTCCTGCCGGCCACAAGCTTTACGGTCCAACTCTACTCGACAACGCTTCGCGCGAGGTCGGTCCCCGCGTGCTTGCGCTTACCTGCAGAATGGAGCTGAGCCCGAGAACGATGTCGCGGTGGTGCGGACAAGCCATGAACTCGTTGAAGGTCACCACCAGGGGATTCACGACGGGCGACGTAGCCAGAACGTTGTTGCCGCTGTAAACAAGATGGCCGACAATGTTGAGTAACTTTAAATTGTTGTACGCCGTAATGCAAGTAGCCTATATATATGGGGCTAGATTTCACCAAGAGCTACAGATATTTGCAGCCAGCTCAGTACGACATCATAGTTGAATGCACCAAGTGAGGGGGGGGGGGGGGGACGGAGGAGACTCACTTGTTGGGGGCGGCGGAGGGGCTCTGAGGCGAGGGGGAGGGGGGGACAGCGCCGGGACTGCCCGAGCTGTCGGCCCCCGCCCCCGAGCACAGCTGCGAGAGCTTCCGAGCGCAGGCGTACGAGAGGCGTCTCGCGACCAACTCGGACTGGACGAACTCGTCCAGGTATTGGAGCGCGAGCGGAAGCAGAAGCTTCAATACGCCGTCGTCGGATGACGGGGATGACCGGAGCTTGTCCAGAAGTTCCAGGATCCACTGGAGGAACTCCTGACGTTCCAGCAGGCCCTCCTGGAAGACACGATAACGCACACGTCTAAGCTCTGTACCAAGTTGAGAACCAACCTTGTTCAGGGCTAAATGCCCCGAATTATGCATTATTATTATTATTACTATTATCTTCTTCTTCTTCTTCTCAAATGCCCACATTTGGCTATCATGCCATCATGCTGGATCTGGTCAACCAGTAGAGACACGCTATTATTATTATTATTATTATTATTATTTAAAAGCCTAGAGAGAAATGGGGAAGGATAATTTTAAGATGTTGACAAAACGTGATAAAACGTGGGAGGATGTGGCAAGAGTACAACTATGGAAAGACAGAAAAGAGTGGAATAAATTGGTGGAGAAACGGGAGGAGAAGGATGAGGAAGAAACGCCGAGTCTGGCAAGCTCAGTATCTACAAGTTCCATGCCCTAGATAACAGTGGAAAACCACCACTCAACCCGACACAGTTGCAACTGATTTAAAGATGTACAGGATTGGCATCCCAGATACATGAGATAATTAGATACAAGTCCCGATGGCGGATCGGGGTTGGAAGTTGATGTGGTACGAGCTATAGAAGACCGGGCTCACCTCGTAGAGACACTTTGCTAGCTGGGTGCAATACTGCCACTGTTTCTGCGCGAGTTTCTGCTCCTCCGTCATCGGCGGAAAGGGGTTGCTGACGGTGCCGCCGTTGGCGGACGAGTTCTGCTGGTAATAGTCCTGGAGTTTGCTGAGCTGGTCCTTCAGGAACTTGATCAGTGTGGCCGTCCATTCTGGAAACGTTTAACAAGAACAGAGATTAAAACGTGCCGTGTTGTCCACAACTGTAGGCAGCGTCGATATCGAGACCGTTCACCGTCACAACGAAATATAGGATAGCAGCGGGCTAACAGCTATCTCGTCCAAGTTTGCCCGGTGAGATACCGGTCTATTGATTTCAAATAGGCTACTTTATATGGGCGTGCTAGACCTGCAAAGAGAGAGCGTTCACTCAATGCGTTCACTCGATGCGTTCACTCACCTTGCGACGGGTCCGGTAGCTGGCGTTTCTTGATCTTGACCTCCGACACAGCGACCGTGTAGGCGTAACTCAGCTTGATGAACCACGCCGCTCTCAGCATCGGGACCTGGACAGTTTGACACGTCAGCTCGTCGCTCCAACAAGTGGTCTCACTCATGGCTAAACTCAGTTGTAGGTCTACTTGACGAGGTCTACATGTCTAGTTTTAATTATCACGGCCATGTTGGCCCGCCTACCTATACGGTATGTACACATTTATATATGCAGCCATATTGTGCGCCAACAAGTGGTTGTTTACTTTTGACTGTGGCAATTCACTCAACTGTTGTAATGTTTACGATAGCATTTGATTGAAATTCAAATGTTGTCCAACATTAGATCAGTGAACTGTAATAAAAAAGCAACATATAGAAACGCTCTTGTCTCGGGCCCCGTCTCTTTTGGAAGTCTACAACATAGCACTTGAATAATATTATTGTAAACTTTGTTGGGGGATACGTGTTAAAACCATGATATTTCGTGGTAAGCATATTCGTTCGTCTTCTATTGACAGCTCAAAGGTCAAGCTGGTCAATCAATACACATTTCCCCTCATTATGGTCGATGTGACGTCTCATGAATACTTCCTACGAATACTTTACCAGGCCAGTTTGCACATGATTCTAAGAGTAAAAGTAGGCTCACCTGGTATTCACAAAGCATGGTAAATATCTCTTCCTTCTTGTTGTAATTGGGCGCTCGCTTCGAGAGACTCAACAAAGGTTTCGAGCCAGCTAGATCCTTGAACCACGCCTCGATAGCGAGTTTTGTCCTCGGGGTGGCCGGCCAGAAGTTGTCCTTTGGGTTGATCTGCTGCCGCTTACGACCAGAGTCCGGAAGCGTGTTCAACTCCTCTTTCTTGCCGAGAATACCGTTGAAGTACGCCCCGATCTGATGGAACAAGCCGCAAGCATTACCTATCTATCTTCCTACACACATTAGGCTAGGCCTAGTAGACCATAGCTTTCTTACAGTAGGCCTACTACAGTTTTCTGTACATGAATGGGAATATATATTTATTTTGAAAGAAAAGATTCAAGGAACAGTTCTCTTACGACGTAAATGTAGCGTCTACCTTGGATGCTGTGATATTGCAGTTACGAGCGGTGCCAAACTCGTCCGAGAGCTGCGGCATTGTGGCGAAGCCATGCTTCACATTGATTGTCGTGAGCTCGTCCTCTTTCTGCTTTGCTTCTTGGGGATAAACGTCTGGCGGCCCAAGTCGCTGACGTTTCAAGGACCGCTTCTCCAATGAAAATTGCATCATCATGATTGTGCTGTAATGCAAGAATAATCTGAAACGTTATATGAGCAATTTTTTAAAAAATGTCTCTGATCTGACTCTCTTTTGATGTAGGCCTTTAGCTTAAAAAATTTATTGCATTTTACTTCAGGGCATTTTATTATTTTATAAGTTTATTTTATGGATTGATACGAACATGTATATAGATGCCCACTTATTAAATCTTGGGGGGAGGGTTGCCTCTGCCACCGGGCTATAAGGCCCAGCCGCAGAAGAGAGAGCTACTAGGTCTACTAGGCCTAGTCCTAGACTCTAGGTCTAGAGACGTGCCAAAGGGCTGGTTTAGAGATTTTTAGAGAGTAGGCCTAGGCCTAGGCCTAGCTAGATTTAGGAACCAACAGCTTGTGCAGTAAGCCCTAGGCCTACACAAATTTCACAAAGACTAGGCCTAGGCCCTAGGCCTTACGCCTAGAAGCGTTGCGTTGCGATATGCCCTAGGCTTAAGCCTCCTGGGCTTCGACTCTAGTCTAGGCTTACGCTTATTAAGAGGTTACCGCACCCTAGGCGTAGGCCTATTCTCTTTTCTCCTAGCCTAGGCCTAGCCAATGGCCTAGCCTAGCTGTCAAAATTCTAGGGCAAGCCTAGGCCTAGACCTCCATAGGGGCTTATAATTGAGCGAAAATGGTGTTACCTGTGTTATGGAAGACTATTCACAATAAATAATTAACGTCGGCACATTCCATTGTGTTATAAATTGTATTTAAATAGCAAATAAGGAGTATTGCCTAAACTTTTTGTTTATTGACATGTTTACGAGGAGAAAGGCAAGCCGAAGCGCCGCCTACTTCACACCGCTGCCACTGGACACAGGTCAAAGTCCTCCGATTATCACGTGCAAAGATAACTTCCCCCATCTCATTAGACACGATAATAGCAAATAATAATATAAATATAATAGTATGGTTTATAATATTTATTCGAAAATAAGGTTTACTTATTATGTTGACTAGTTTCACACCGATTAATTGCGTTTCCTTTTCCTGGACATTTTCGAGACTCCAGAGAAATTCACGACTTGATTTTCTACGTTGGCCATTCTTGTAAGAAGACTTGTAAGAAGAAGAAGAAGAAGAAAAGTAAACAAAACAACAACATCTCGGTCCGAAAAGTTTGTAAAAATGTTTCGAAACCAAATTTCAATTGATAGTCAATTTCTTAGTGTAGACACATGGAATTTTCGTAAATCTGATTAATGTCACATGTTTGAGTCTAATGCCAATGGAAGATTCAAATTGAAAATTGTCATATTGGCTAAGATAAGCTAGGCCTAGGCCTAGGCTAGATGTAACAACATTGGTAGGCGTACCCCACTGCCTAGGGCCTAGCCTAGCCTAGGGCCCAGTATTAGCAAACATGTTGAAGTATTTAAAAATTTATTCGGACAAATCACGATACCCATATGACAGTAAGGAACTCGTAAAAATAGTGACGCAAGCAAAGGACAATAATTTAAGAGTCAAGTATAGTGGGGGCACATACCCTGTCAGTAAAGAGAGCTCCGAGGTGATAGTGATTTCTTTGAAATCCATCAGGCGACTTCTCTCCTACGACCCTCTCACGAAAACCATCACAGTAGAACCTGGACTGACCTTAAAGGATCTAACAACCAGTATGGAATACCTTGACTACACTCTGGAACTCTACGGAACCTTGCCCAATATGACCGTGGCAGATGCAATCAACGTTGGTTTGATCGGCTCAAATGGGACTATTTGTAATTGTTTGAAAAGTTGTCAAGTGATTCATGCTGATACTGGGATTTCAGAATGGTCATGGCCTTTGTTAGAACAAATTCCTAACTCGAAGACTCGTTTAATCCAGGACATACATTTCATGCCCTCGTTACAAAGTTTGGTTTGTGGCTTGGGAATTGTTGGAATAATAAATAAATGTACACTCAATTGCATCCCAATGAAATACGCACAAGAAAACATATATCACACTAATATAGATGACATCTTAAACAAATTAAAACACCTTTCTGAATCCATGTTTGTAAATCTACACTGGTTTCCTTTGTTGGATAAAGTTATTGTAACAAATGCTGGTTTGGTACGGCTTCGGAATGCTCAGCTACAACCCTGGTGGATGAAATATCTTGAATACTTCTGTTGGAGTTTCCACTGGGTTGTCCACCGCATCAGCCCCGGCCTCTCTTGGCTTTTTAATGGACATGCTGTGCTTCTGTCTTACATGCAGTTTGTACTTATGAGATGTGCAGCCCTGTGTCGAACAGAGTACAGCTACAAACCTCAAACATTTACGTCAGTGGCATCGTACTGTCGAGGTGTTAAATGGGTTTTGCCACTGGACAGTTTTGAAAAAACAATCAAGAATCTTGAAATGTGGGCTAGAAGTTTCCCGTACATTTGCACCACACCTTTGTTCATCAGTTTGCAGACTCATCATGGCTTCAATCTGCATCAACCATTTCTATGTCCTTACTCGGACAAAAAAACCTTCACCATCTGGTCTGATTGGTTCCGGAGTTCTAGCATTAGTGATAAACATTCTGCTACGATGGCCGAGTATGAAGCTATATTGCAGAAGAATGGCGGAAGAAAGTCCTGGTCGGCTGGGCCAGTTTATGCATCGCCGCTTATTGGACAGTTATATCCTGGTTTTAGACATTTTTGTGAAACTAGGGATATTTTGGATCCAAATACAATGTTCCGAAGCAGTTATGTTGAAGGTGACATATTTGGAGAACAATATTAATCAGGAAGGTATGTTAAATGAGCGCTAACCAATAATATAATATAAACTTAAACATTGCCGAGTAGATATTCGTTCCGTAAGCAGTCCGTGTGCTTCCCTGCTCTGCTCGTGAGTTGCTAGAGCTCTAGATACAATCGAAAAGTTATATGGTGATTGGTGAGCAAAGCAAGAGTACATATCCAAGTAAAAATTTATATATATAGAAATTCTATTTCTATGTGAACAAATTGTTTAGAGATTTCAGTAGGTCTACACTGATCTAGTATTTTAAGAGTAGGTATTGTCAAAACACCATAACAACATCACACTCATTTCTGAAAAGAAGTATTGTCTTATATTCAGATCATTCCAGAAACAGTATGTTAATCATTATGCCAAGTTTTACGGAATTGTTTCCTGAGTGTTGCAGAATTGGCCACGTACTTAATTGCCAAGTCTATGTTGTACTGCAGACTACTATACTAGGTTGTTTGATTTGGAATGCCCAATGTAGTATATGTGCAATAGGAATACACGCTTACATTTATTTGAACAACTAATTTCTGATGCTACATTGTAATGTTTAATGGTTTACCATCTTATTTATAAAGTAGTGTAAAACATATTTGTTCATCCACTTCCAAAGCCCTCTCACAACATCCAACTTTCCTCTATGTCATGTTGCAATTGTGACCTCGATGTACAACACTTGAAAATAAAAAAATTGATTTTGGAACATTGAAATCAAGTGAACACCTAGACGTCCCATTATTTTGTCCAAAGTAACATAGTGTTTATAGTATGACCCAACGGACCCCTACTGTTTTATGCTCCCTATATTGCTGCCACATTTCTTTTAAGTGATAATAATAATTTAAATACATAAAGTTCCATGAGTAAAGTAAAGTTTATTTCTATTAAGTAGGTATTTCTCGAAAGCTCTGAATAAGCCGTATTCATACTACATATTATACTGTTCCATTTGTTGCTCTACGTGGCATTGAAGTATCTTGCTAATTAATTGAGGGTTAATAGAGCCCACTTCATTTATGAAACTGTCTGACTGAACAAAATCTCTCAATTCTATCTTTTAACAAGTAGTTTTTACTTTTTTTGCTATACGGACATGTAGCTCCTGCTGGATGGGGAATTTCAGGCATGTATGTTGGCTACCCTGATTTTACATAATTTTGACAGTTCACAGTAAACATGGAAGAAATTGATTTACTTTGTCGTTTATGTGCTCAAAAGAAGGTATCAACTATTGCAATTTTTACCGAAAACGGTAATAAATTGGACATTTTGAGCAAAATTACACAGCTTTGGAATATAAATGTAAGATTGAGCTGGATAGTTTGCAACTCTGTATTTTCATGCTAGGCCTAGGCCTGGTCGTAGGCGGTTCTAGGCCCTCCTATAACCCATTAAATAGCCCTGTGTATAAATAGATCGGAACTGCATTCAATTATTATTCCACAGTTTATAACTGCCCAAGCAGTTGTTTTACAAGTTTATTTTTTAGACTGCATAGGCCTAGTAAACCTAGGCTGTTTCAAAACTGGGCCACCTAGGCCTGGGCCTACTGCACTTATTCATTATTGATTGCCATACAATATTGTTCTTTGCCAAGGCATGTACATTCTGGTATTGCCGGATTTATGAGGGTTTGGTCTTCTAAAATACCATCTTCGCTCTAGTCTTGTAACGAACTTATTCGTATTCGTAGGCACTAGACGTGATGCTCACATAATCTTTTCTCTGTTGAAAAAAGTCTAGGCCTATACAATATGGATGGACTTAACTGTCAAGGCTTATGTGGTACATACACTTATGTGGGGAATAAATTGCTTCAGCTAGTAGTGTAGTGCATTGCGTCTTGTTGTTATTGCAGATTTGCCCGGAAGATGATCTCCCAAAGAACATTTGCGCTGAATGTTGCAAAAAACTCGAAAATAGCTGCGAATTCTACGATACTTGCACTCGGGCACAAATAACTCTACAAGCGGACATTGAAAGAATAAAGGAAGCTATTTTAAAGCAGGTAAGTCAACTACATACAGACTCATGGCTATGGACCGGAAGAAGGGGGGGGGGAGATTACTTTGTCACTGGCGAAGCAGCGCCACTGCAAAAGAGCTTCAAGAACAGAATAGAATAGTTGCATAGGCCTACACAAAATTTTTTTAATTTCACAGAGTTGACAATTTTCTTTGGGGGGGGGGAACTTATCAGTTTCAAGCTTTTCTGTCACAAGAGTTGGATACAGAATGTAAAAAAATAAAATATTAACCTACAATTGTACGCTAAAATTTGTATCGAACACACAGTAGTTGTGTACTACTTGTTTCAGGAGTGAACACTCGGTATTTGTGTACCTGTTGCAGGAGCAGACAGAGCCGGCCGACGAGGGCTCAGCGAAGCCAGAGGCGCGACAGCGGAAGGGTGAGCCGGAGGAGGGGGGGAGGGTGAGACTCGACAGGTGCTACACGTGGCAGTGCACGGACTGTCCGCGCGTCCTCCCCTCGCCCCTCGACCTGGAGCGACATCACGCGGACCAACACGCGCAGGCTGTGCGATACCAGTGCGTAGAGTGCGCCAAGGTCTACGCCGTCTACCGCAAGTTCAGCCGACACGTCCGCTTGCACCGTAACCGCGACAAGTTCAAGTACGTCCGGCTTGCGTACTTGTTTTATTTTATTTGGTAATTATGGGACACAGCAACTTACATTTCTCCACGAATTCTCATTGATTCAGTGATTCATTTTTTTGAGTTGTATTTGTAACTCCAAACATACATTACACCTTCAAATTATACCAATACTATGAGAGAATTCGTGGAGAAAGTGGGTTTAACCTGGTGAATCGCTGTGTCCCATAATTACCATTTATTTAATTTGCGGTTGTTTGACTAGTTACGAAAACATTCTTAAATGATGTGTTGACATGTTGTCAAAAAACACACATCTTGTACATCATACATCTAATAGCATAAATACATGACAAAAATTACAGTACTTAGAATTATCGGCTTATCTATCTATCTACCTACCTTCATTCATTCATTCATTCAGGAAGTTGTTGATATGCAGTAACAGGATCTGTCAAGCAAGTACATCTTTTTTGTATACATACATTTGGTACATGTTTGCATTGAAACCACGGGCAACGAATGTACAACGAGCGTTTGACTCCGCAGGTGCGCCTCATGCGGAAAGACGTTTGCCACGCGGCAGTCGCTGGACAGCCACTCCATCTTCCACTCGACGGATCGGCCGCACGTTTGCGAGCACTGCGGCAAGACTTTCCGCCAGCGCGGTTCGCTCTACGTCCACCGCAGGCAGCACCGGTCCGATCTCGAGCGGTTCCCTTGCCAGCACTGCGGCAAACAGTGAGTTCCGTTCTCCTTTCGCGTCGTCATTGTCACTGCGGCCATTCTGATTCCGTCTACGATTTAAAATCGAATCGAGAGGAAGAGCTGTATTGTTTTTAAATTGCATATAAAAGCGATATAAAAGTCACGAACTACCAAACAATCAATTTTATTTTTTTTTAAACGCTCCTAGTCTTAACGAAATGAGATGTTTGTTGTTCTACTAAAATTGGCTTCAACTGTTTCTCCGTGGCAACACACTGAAACATATCAACAAGATGGCTACTGTTATAAATCGGTGCGCTATATCGAGTTTAAAAAATAAATAAAGTATTTGGGAACCATTAAGATTGTGTGTGTGTGTGTGTTTGGCAGGCTGCTGTCACGTCAGACATTGGACACTCACCTCAAGTCTCACTCGGGCGCCCGGGACTACACCTGCGAACTCTGCGGCAAGAGCTTCACGGTAAAGCAGGGCCTCGTCTACCACATGTTATCCCACTCGGGGGAGCGGCCCCACCCCTGTCAGGTGTGCGGCATGAGGTGAGTTGGCGACACTGCTCGCGTGCGTCTACGCATTGCAACAGAATAAAAAAAAAGAATGTGTATATCTGCTCCCTGTGTCCAACAATGAAGTCAGGTAGGGGATAGGAAATTATCCCATCATATTCTGGCCCCTAGGTACATCGAAGCCGGCTGGCCATGCCTGACGCTTCCCTCATGTTAACTTCCTCCGGCTCCTCCTCTTCACTTTCTTCTTCCTCTGCTCTTTCTACAAATTCTGTCCATACATTAAAAATAAGATCTCGCATACCACGCTGATTAAATGAGAAACATTAAGCGAAAAATAAAATGTTCATAGATAGAGGTATACTTGGCTGAGATAATAAAAACTAAGAACATACATTTAAATATGCTTCAGAGGGGGAGGGGGGGGGGGGGAGATACGACAGGAGATCAGCGTCGGAATCTATTTGTCTTCTACACCATCTCCTAAGGTTATACAGTAAGCTGAATCCATACTACTGTACCTTTTGACCCTGGGTACTGTGATCTTTGTTCCAATTAATACAAATACAATATCCGTATGGGGTATAAGAAAAGAAGAAGAAGAAGGGTATAAGAAAAGACAATATCCATATGCATCCATATTGTATGGCCTACGTTGCAGGTGTAAGACGGTGTACCTGCTGAAGAAACACATGACAACGCACTCTGACGTCAAGAAGCACCAGTGCGACGTCTGCGGCAAGACTTTCCGCGAGCGCGGCACGCTGCTGCAACACACGCGGATACACACGGGCGCGATGCCGTACTCCTGCGAGTTCTGCTCCAAGAGTTTCCGCTTCCAGGGGGCTCTGACGGTAATTAACGGCGGTTTAATCGACCAATGGCGTGGCCCAACGTTTCAAGATGTTCATCCTAGGGATTTGATCTTGTGTCGGCTGAACTACCAAACTTCAGTGTTCAAATATTGTATTGTCATGATTATTATTTTTGAAAGAAACTCATTGTTTAGCCGATACAAAACCAAATTACGGATACGAATCACATTTTCAGTATCTTGAAGCGTTCTCGAGATATCAATAGAAAAACGTCATTTTAGCTTGTCTCCCATTTAGCCTTAACAATATTTAGTAAATAAATACATTTGTATTTATAGTCTACCCACTCGGATACAAGATCTGCTTTTCAGTGGGGGATTCATAAGTTTCGTTGCTACGACGGCTGTAAAGTCACGGTTTACAGGACCCGTACGGAATGTTTTAGATCCACCGCCGCCAACACACGGGGGAGCGGCCCTATTCTTGCAGCGAGTGCGGCCGCGGCTTCACCAACTGGGCCAACTACAACAAACACATGAAGCGCAGACACGGCCGCTCAGCCAAGCGCAACTACTCGGACCCCGACTTCTACTCGGACCGACCCGACGCGACCTCCGACCCGGTCGAGTTACCCGACTCGAGACTCGAGGCCGGGCCCTCGTCTGACGTCTCTCCGTTCCTTCCCACGCCAAACTTTGTGATGAATCAGTGTTATCTATCCATGTGAACATTGTGTAATTCTCTATACAGTGCAAAATAGAATATAATTCATTTTAGAAAAATCTCTCGTTTATTTCTCCTGTGTTTTACTTACATGATCCTTTGTCCCGGCACCTCAAGCTCACCCGAAACCTTAGAGTATTAGTTTTCAGACCACCAGGCTAAGTATCTGTAAACAACAGGTAATGGAACTCCATCCTAAAGGCAAAGATAAGGCAAAATACACTATATTTGTACTAACTGTTAACTTTTGGAGTTCTTCTGTCAAATGAATAGCAAAATAGCAACAAAAAACAATAACCAAATAGGGATTTTAAAAAAAAATAACATGTACCTATTCTAGAACGAAAAAATAGGTTGGTAGTCTTTTTTTAACGATGGCTGTACTGCATAGCAGCCATGTTTTTATCAGCTGACATAACAAGAACCAGCTGACCTGTATTTTTTGTTGTTGCAACAACTTCTGTCTTCAAATGAATCCCAAAGTGGAGAGACCCCCAGAAGATGAAAATCCATTTGAAAATCTGAAAATAGGGAATTGGGAAGTGCTGGACAAAATCGAAGGAAGAAGTCTGTGTAAAATCTGTAACAAATCTAGGAAATACTTTTGCTATACTTGTTACATTCCTGTTACAGAAGTAGAAGGAAATATTCCCAGAATTAAGGTGACAATAGGCCTAGATACTTTGAACTTGTTGCACATTTTTAGCTATATAAGCCTAGACATAGGGTTTAAACCCAATAGCCTAGAGGCGTTAGCCTTGGTTGTGCCGAAAAAGTGAGGTTATGTTTGTCCTTGCAGCTTCCTATAAAGATTGACATAATTAAACATGCACGAGAGATAGACGGCAAAAGCACAGCAGCCCATGCAGCAGTGTTGGCGCCAGATGACGTGAAGGTATTCACGTACCCATTCATACCAGAATACGGAGCTGATGAAAAAGTAAATATAAACACATGATGCTTCCTAGGGCCTAGCCTAGGCCTAGTTGTTGTATTACATGTTGATGTTGTAATGTTCGTTAGAAAAGGTTTAAGTAAAAGTTGTGGAAATCGACCATATATGTTTCATTTTTGTTATAGGTGGTGTTAATATATCCTGGAAAAGATGCAACTTCAATTGACAGTCTATTTAATTCCAAAGATGGTTATGAAAATGAAACAAGTGCAAATGTCGATCGTTTGACCAACCTACCCGTTACAAGAGCAGTATTCATCGATAGCACATGGAACCAGAGTAAAGGGATATACAAGGATCCAAGACTGAGAGGTGCATTGTGAGAGCAAACGTTTCAGCCACTGTTCCCCCGAGTAACCTAGCTTCAACCACGCACTCCCACCTTGTAAAAACTAGGATCACTAGAAATTACGTAGGCCTACCTATTTTTTTATGTTGCCTCACTAATGGGAAGGATGTGTCTGTTTAACTGTAACAAACAGTAGTCCAGCTTGATTGGTAGGCTAACAATATAATCGTAGATCTCTATTATTTGGTTTTAAGCATTGAAAAGGCCATTTCACAATGGTATGTAGTGTAAAAACTAAAAAGGCATTAAGAAACTTGCATCCTTGTAGGAAAGTAGCGTATGTTCCTCTCAACGTAACCAGATGGTATATGAACATACTTATTACTTATGCAGTAAAACCACGGGAAAAACATTTTCTGGTTATGCTTGCTCACCCCCGTTTTGTCCCCGCATAGTTTGGGAACTTCGGTTTACAGGGGTGGCCGCGACACTAATTGGAACGTTCCTCTTTGACAGCATTGCCGTGCGTAGTCCTAGAGTCGAGGCTCTCGCAGTTCTGGCGGCACCAGAAGGGCAGCCCACGATGGTACTTGGCAACGATTGAAGCCATCCATCAGTTCCTGGTAGAGCTCCACGTTGCAGCCAGCCGCCTCCTTCTCGGGCCTTACGACGGACAATACGACAGTCTGCTATTCTTTTTCCGTTACATGTACAGTAAGATACACAAATTGTACGATCACAACGATTTATTGTCGTATAAAAGAAGGTTAAAATGATGAACTAGATTTAACTTTTCTTTATTTTCTAGTTACACTATCCATTTCCTACAAATTAAGAATTACCTAAAAATCAGTTAAAACCCACTTATTTTTTAAGCAGTATTGAAAGGGAAAGAATTATAGGAACCAACAGGAACAGCTCACCTTAAAGAAGTTCAGCAACCGGGTTGAGGTGGAGATTAATACATGTATTTATAATATTTCAAGACGGATATTTCGGTTTACATAGCCTTGTTCACCCGTGATGAATACTTCCTAATGTCTACCCTACCATGTAGGTAGCATTGGCAAGAGACTGACTGCAGGTTAGAAGGGTATTAGGCTATAGCTTTGTTTTGTAGTTGGGTTGATACGTTTGGAGATGGCCATCGAATAAAATAAACCCCAGGATACATTCAGTCTTTATTCTTTGCATATACAAACATGTTGAGATGCGCTAAAGGAAAGACAGAGCAAAAGTGGCGGTGAGAGTGGGGGCGGTAGCCGATGCTGCAGCGATCCCCATGACAGATCCGGCCCCCGCAGCCCCCGCCACAGCACCGGCAACTGCCCCCGCACACCCCCCCGCTATGCCCCCGATGACCCTGTCCCCCGGCTCTCCGGGGTCGTCATCCAGCATCCCGCTCCCCACCACCACCCCCGCCACTCCCCCCACCACGCCCCCCACCACGGCGCCCGTGGCCACCCCCGCCACGGGGCCATAGAACAACCCCGCCGCTCCCCCCACGGCACCCCCCACCGCCCCCCCGAAGACAGCGCCCGATACTCCTGCTGCGATGACGTTCCTCTCAACCTGCTGGCTGCGCTCCTTCAGCGTCATCTTCATTTCCTGTCATCAACCAACAGCGACACACGACAGTATATTAATAACTTAACAATAAATAAATTGTTAAATCATCAATGGCACAGATAAGGAGGTTGCTTAGCAACACTATCTATGTATAAGTACATGGTAAAGTTACTTGCCTTCCGACGTTGCTGAGGAAGATTCCCACCCAATGCCTCTAATTCTTTCAGACTTCTGCGTATCAAAGCAATCTCTTCCTGAAATCAGAAACATTATATCATTTTTAACTTGTTACTTATCACAATACATACAAATAAAATTGAGTGCAAATTCTCATCTTAGGGATTAGATTATAGATTTAAGTTACTTTACATTTACAGTGAAGATTATTCACGCCTTATTTTTTAGAATTGTGTTAATTTTAAATCAACTAGATATCAAGGTGATTGAAACGAGGGTATAGAATATCCTGGTACTGGATAGTATCAATGAATACACTAGGAAAACGCTCTGTTTGACGCGTTGATAAGCGAGCGCGTCCATATCTACGAACGTTCTGGCGAAAAGATCTCAAAGGTAATAAAGACAACAATAAACAACAATTCAAGGATGCGCATTGCAAAATTTTTTCTAATTTCCATAGCTATTAAACTTCCCAACATTGTTGGACGTCGTGCAGTGTGCGTTGCTAAGAATTTTCGGTGTCTTGTTTTCGCCGCGGTCCGCCACCGTTACTAACAGTTAATGACAGCAATAGAAATGTCATTTCTGCCTCTTATACGTATCGGATCGCGTTTACATTAGTATATTCGTAACCGGACAAAAATTTACTATCAGATAGCCACCTCACATTTTGCCGTAACTGTGTTTCAAAAATATATTTTCGAGTAACTTTTGTGTAACTTTGCCAATATTTATCAGATCGCCATTACATTAACATATTCGTGACCGGAAAAATCTGTAGAAAAATCTGGCTATCTCACATTTTGCCGCCATTTTGTTTCAGAAAAATATTTTGCAGTAACTATGGTGTAACTTTGTAACTTTTCGAACGATTTTGCCTCAAAACTATACACCTTCAATCCACATCGAGGCTTGTGGATGGTCCAAATTTCAAGTTGATCTGACTTTCCGTTCGACCGCTATCGACGGACATAAAAAAAAAAAAAAAAAAATAAAAAAAAAAAAAAAAAAAAAAAAAAAAAAACAAACAAACAAACAAACAAACAAACAAAAAAACAGAACGAAGTGCCATAAGAGTCTCGTGGAAACGCTCGCTTCGCTCGCTTAATTATATTTTTATGAATTATTTAACAGAAGTAGTAGATAATCCTTACTTAACTTCATTAATCATTAGGGACTACAGTAGTCATATATATTTTAGTCATGGAGTATACCAATAAGAAAGAATATCATGTGAAACACATCTTTAAATCTATTGAACGAGTATCTACAAACATCTCTTGGTCATCTTCTTTGTTTGTACCATTTCATTAAAAAGTATAAAACCTGAATAAAATATGGATTTTTTAACTCGGGCCGTTTTGTCCGTGCCACACAATTAAACTGCAACTTCCTCTTGCATTGAGGGAGTGTGATACGATGACACATTCTTCTCAACATTTTAAAGGTAAACATAATAAAAAAACATTAAATGCTACTTTCTTTCCGTCACTACATGGAAGTTTACACCACAAACGTGTTGTAGACACTTACCTTAAGCCACATACTTGGGTACTGCTCATACATTTCCTCCAACAGCTGGAGTTTCGTGCGTGCATAGAGAATCTTAACCTGAAACGAGATACACGTACATAGGTTACCTAGCATTGCAACTTGTTCAGTTGGGGTGTACCTTACCTAAACTTGGGCATTTAGCTTGCAGAGAGGGCCGGCAAGTATGTACAAGTGTGCATATGTAAAAGTTGGAAGGCAAAAGGTGATAAATAAAGATATGACAAGAGAGAAGCACGAGAGCCCTCTTTGGTGGCAGCGGTTACCACGAGGCTCGTACAACAGGCAGAGCTGTACTCACCCTGCGCCGTGCTTCCGGCATGTCATTGTACATCTCATCCAGTAGCTCTATCAGCTCCAGCAACATCTGTCTCAATCTCCCGGCCATGCCACTTACTGCAGTCCACTGTTATTATCTGAAAAGAGGCTCAAGTTATTGGCAACGAAATACATCTATTTTTTATTGGCTGTAAAATGCTATTAGTTATATCAGATATTGTGGAGAAACTTTTACACTAGGTTGATCCTGTGCTAAGGGTTTAAACACATAGTTGCGGATCAATGCAGTAAATTTCTCATCTGAAAATTGTAAATTAGTTGTGTCTTTCACTGACTAGAGTATTGAATGAAAACTATAAAATAATGAATCATTCTATTCATCTGGATCTGAGCTCTCACTTGACTTTCGGTTGTGCAATTACGTTTATAGCTCCTTGATACAACAGTTCACAGATTACGTTTTTACAAGTATACTATTGATTTGATCGAAAACGTGGGTATTGTTAACTGAAAAACACTATTTCTTAATTGGCAGTAGGCCCTCTATTGGCAGATATTAACAAAACTGAAGAAACTCCACCTTGGTCGAGTTAATTGCGTTCATAGGTCCTTGATACAACACGCTTTATTGTCTTTGCTTTAAGTATTTGTCAAGTCATGGTATTAAAAATAAGAAGATTAATGATGTATACCAAGAATTGATAACACACTACACAGTTACTAGGATTCTTATAATATCGTCCATCTGTTCTACCAAGTTTTTGTATTTACATTACTTTATATACCGGTATAGATTACAGTATTATTTTATAAGTACAGTATAATGCCACGGCAACATTTAGACCTACAGTTTGAATTTACACAACATTCTTCTGTACTAATGTATGTATAACTAATTTCAGAACCGGGTAGTATAGTTCTTAAATTTACGTGTGTTTAAGCTTTTTGTGTTTCCCACTGTATATGTTTGCATCGACAGGTGACTGCCTGCAATCCGCTTCTGAAGTACACAAGGTGAATTGCCTCTAGTCTAGTTATCATCCCATACACAAGTCACTCATCTGTGATGGTTTGCCAGTCTTTTAGGGCATGGATGTACTTTCACTTAGATGTTGACAGATGTGAACCCCACATCTGTATTATAAATGCTGTGTCAGATACACGCACAGTATCCTTGAAAAGTAGCACTTTCTCATGATCATTTTGACTGACTATGTATATGAAAAAGTATCTGAGAAGTGAGAAGTTAAAAGAAATGGTATTTTTTCAAAAAGTAGACAGCCATCTGAACGGTGCGTTCAGACAGCTGTCGCACAGGCTTGACTGTATTAAATAGGTAGCAATACAGTAACCGATATCTGCAGCTCAGCTATGAAAGTCTAGCTTGGGGGCCCCATAGCAAGATGTTTCTCACTTGTACGTCATCCATTGGCAACATTCCCTCCCAACCAACCACATACCCTCATAAACAACAATATATATATATATATATATATATAACTCTGGCTCCTGTTTCCAACTTAAGTTATCACCATGTTATCACTAAGATAAGCTACGATGCTTTGCTTTCAGTTTGGCGGCATTTGCTTACGTTACAATTGTATGTTAGTGTATACGTAAGTTAGTGTTAGGCCTAGTTATGATCATGTTTTTATTACTCTTGTGGTGTCATAAGATACATCATACATATTATTGTATAATGTTGTGTTTTCATAATAACCATGTCAATAAAAAATGTAACCTAGAATAAAATAAAGTTCACTGTCAATAATGATCTTGGCATTGAATGAACACACACACTATCAGCTAGTTGTTCAATATTATCAATCAGATAAGGTGAACATTTTGTCTTTTAATTTTAATCTAATTAGTTCTGGGAAGAAGAGATATTCTATTCTTGCTATCTCGAAGGCCACGTTTTATGTAATAATTAAGTTTCCTTTACAAATCTGCCCAGGGACAACTTGCATCTCTTCAAATGTGACTAACTTGTTATATACCAGTACCTAATATGGCTTTGGACAGTTGGGCATATGTGTCAGAGGCCTATTTTATAAGTAGTGTTCATACTTTTCATACTTCACTTACCTTATGAGATGTGTGAGGAAAACCTGAACAACCCTCAGTCAAGATTATGTACTGGTCGTGGGAATTTGACCGGCGACCTTATAAATTAGAGTCTTCTGAACTACCTCTTTTGGTCGTGTGGGAGCTAGTATACTTAGTAGTACTTCAACTCCAATAGATAATCCACTATGTATTAACTATCTCCCTTGTATTTGATAGAGACAGTTCTCAGAAGAAAGAGTCTTTTAAAATACAGGGGTACTGATATCTTATCTTAAAAGATGTTGTGAAATGTCACAGCCATTGTAGTAAAGCTAAGTCATACGTGAAGGGAGTGGTCAAGCTATTTGCACACTTGCAATTCCTAAATATAGAAGATGTATTAACCATTCCACAAAAAACAGGTTTTGTAACACAGTTAGCAAATTAGCAAACAATCTTCTTCATTTCTTGTGGCCACAATTGACATCTTATGCCAACATGTGTTTTCAAGTTAGCCAGTAGAGATAGCACTCATGTTCCCTTCAATCCATGCCATGCGGCACTTTGTTCCATCCATCCTTCAGATATGTACATTAAAAAAGAGGCTTCCTATCTTGTTCTCCGACCACACACATCTTACATACATACGATAAAATTATTAATAAAGACAGATTAACTTTATTGAAACGTTTGGTAGATTACAATAGTTTGATATATTTATCGTTCAGTCTGAAGAACTTACCAAACATAGTGCGCTATGCCCTCAGTTTTTAGATTTCGAGTGTATAGAATTAAAAAATGAAAATGTTTTTCAATGTTTCCGTCCTTCTCAAGAAGTGAAGGCTGCTTACGTGTCGAGGGGCCAACAGTTGGACAACTCTCAGTACTTCTCCTCAGGATCTGCTTTCTTTGTCTCAACTCTATTCCACGGCTGTTCTTGGACCGAGCCAAACATCATGTATACAAGGAACGGTATGGTCGCTATCGCCATGGCAACGTAGAACACTGTGTGCCACGCTCGCAGAGTGTCATCATCGCGGATTATCGCCGCGGCAACCAGAGGCGTTATAAACCTGAAACAGCGGCGACAGACGGCGTTTTTGACATTACAACCACGACACTGATAGCTGACATGCCAACATTTAATGAGAGAAATAAGTAATTATAATTATACCAATACCCTAAGTTTATTATTGCCACTATTGATATTATTACTGTAGATGGAATAATATCAGACTTCCCAATAACGATCACACTTTTTAAGGAATCAATAACGAGACAGACCAGAACCGATTTTCAACTTAATAAGTTAGACTACAACAAATACACTGATGATGGCTGTTTTGTGTTACAACACCAAACATAATAATGATACTGTGCTTGTGGACGGTCAACTTGAAATGTAAGTTATTTTATTCAGGTGTCATATTAGTGCCCCCACGACTAGTTTCCAGCGAGCAGGTATTAGGAGGGTACGACATCAAGGAGGTATTTACTTACCCGGGAGATGTTCCGAACGTGTGCTGAATCCCCGACAGCGTTCCCGAGAAGTTGACCCCGAGCTCCATGAAGTTGAGGTAGGTCGCGCCGATGAAGAAACCTCCAAACGACAGAGTGGTCACGAAGAGGACGACCGTGAAGGTCACATTACACTCGGCAAACGTGAGGAGAAGGAGAGAGATGCCAGGACCGATGGCAGCTGCAGTGAGAGAGAGAGAGCTTACGTTACCATACATTCAAAAGAGTAACGAACAGAACAGTGGGAAGTCAACACTTAGGATTTATTAATAGAACCTAGGATCAAATACACTGTTGGTCCTTTGGTTAACCACTTACAGATTTCATTACAACTCCAGCAGGGGGATTCTGAAGGGGCGACGATAAATTTATCAGCGGTCTTGGTCGTTACTGAAGGCGAATGCAAGACTCATCGCCTTCTTCTAACAACTGACACCGATGATAAACATATCATAACCCATTCAGAATCAGGGCGCTGATTTCAATGCAGAAGGTCCAGGGTTCAATTCCCTGTTCAGGCTGTGGTTTCTTAACTTTGGAACAACAATTTGGAAGCCCTTCGGAAGCCCTTACCTAGTCCGTTGAAGATTCTGTAGGCCGTGAGTTTGGTCACGTATTTCTTCTCTTGTATCCATTCTGACAGGAATCCAGCGCCAAAACTTGTCAGCCACACAAATATGTACGGCATGCCGGAGATCAAAGCACTCTGTAACACAGATATGACCCGTTGAACACGGATGAGTATGACACAGCAAAGAAGCAACACTGGTACAGTATTGTAATTAATTAAATAAATCTACATTAATTAAATAAAGAACAATGGAAATAGGTAAACAAATAAGTGTAAGGGAGGGGGGGGGGGGGGGGGGGGGGTGTTAGTTTTTTAAATGAACATTTTTATATTTTGTGTAGGCACAATGATGTGCATATGAGTGAAATGTTTAAGGCAAATTAATTAAATGAATTAAATTAAATTAAATTAAACAATAAACATAGGCCTAGGTACCTATATAATTTACTCAGACCAATGAAAGAAGAGCAACAATTCAAATACTGCATTTTGATTGTTAAACATCTTGCATGGCCAACAATGCACGACGCTAAGACAGACGGCAACAATGTCAGATCGTTGCCGGTCAGCAGAGTGAGTTAAGACGTTCACACAGTTCAGTTCATCTGCTCTTACCATCCATCACCATGGACTAGGGGTTTACGACTTGGGTACGTACATACATCTATATCCACTTTCAAACATCTTGACTTCTGTGTAGTTGAACACACATATTCATCCTGCTCATAAACACTATAATAGTGCACACACAAACAGGTTCTGGTTCTTTATTATTCTTTGATTTATTATACAGGGTACAAATATGGATATCGCCAGGCACACCTACATTGGCAAACTAAAACTATATATAGACTATACTGATATAGACTGCTATAGACTATATAAAGCAGCAATAAACCCAGTAGACCAACATGCCAGTCAAAATAAAAATAATACATAATACTGTTCACCTCAAACAAAGCTGCTATAAGCTTCAAAAGAAATTGCCAAGGGTAAGAATTATTAAAATATAATTCTGGCAGGCAGTAGAGGTTTTGAAGTACAGAAACAACAAATTGATTACCGGTACCAATGAAAAGTGAAAACAGTAAAAGGCGTACTTACGTTTCTGATGTTGAAATGTAGAACATTCTTGGTGTAGGTCGGAAGCTCCGAGAGGAATGTGTAGAGAACCCAAGTAGTGCTGAAGTGCATCGCAATGGCAGCCCACACGGGTGGCGATGTGACGATTGCCAGCCAAGGGACTGGGGGCGATACCTGGCGACACAACATCGCACACATTTGCCTCCATTAGGTTCAACTACACAAACTAACTGATTTAGCATTAGGATCCCTAGCTTACCTTACTACTTAACTTACCTAACTAAGCTTACTTAGCTTACTATAGGGATTAGCTTACCTTCGTGTAAGATGGATTTGAGCGTTGAAAATACTGGTACATAATACAAAAATAAGAAGATGTTTCGACAGGACAGGACAGGACAGGACAGGACGTGCAGTCACTGCCAGTACATTATTACAGCCAAATGGCACATCCGTCAACATAACCACCTGATTCAGCATTAACTTTTGAAATATATCATAATATAAATCAGTATAACCATTCTTTAAACAAAAAATGTAAACTTGTTGCTTTTCGTTTGGGTGGAGAGCAACAAGAATGTGTATGTCCGCTTCCCGTAGTTTTCCAGGGTTTTGTCATCTGAACGCGACATGATGGGTGATTGTCAGGTACAAGAAACGAGCTCGGCATTCAGATCAGCGATGTTGGTCCAACCTTCCACGTCCGACGGACCCCAGGAGATCGTGATCATCACGCGACCTAACCAGGTCAAGGAGGCTGTGAGACCGATCCATCGACACAACACCCCTCGTGTCAACTGCCAACATCACCACCACCACCATCACCACCACCACAGGTGACCTTGCAACACTCTTAGGTCATCAAGCTAGCGCACGAACAATAGCCACCGTACACTAGTGAGTACACTTTCAGGAGCTACTCTTCGTTCCTCAGACGCATCAGTGACGCTCGCATCTGAGGAAGGGAGCAGAGCTCCGGAAAATTTACACACTCAAGTGTTTTTATTTTATGATCATGGTTATACTTTTTTGTCATGGTTATTCTTTTTTTGTTGGAAATAAAGCTTCTTACAGCGATAATAGGCTATACCGGTAATACTGTTCCTAATCAGTAGCCCTAATAAACGAATTGTATCTTAGATTAAACATTGAAAGAAGGAACTAGTGATAGATCATTACAGAAAATCATAATCATATTCATCATTTGTGGAACTGCACTATTAGTATTGAAACATTGTACTAGTACTATAAATAATCTTGTGCCAAGTTCTCGTATCGGTCCATCAGTCCATCTTTAGAAAGAATGGAGCGAGGGTAAGAATGTTTTTAATTTTATGCCTCTGAAGAAGATCAGAGTAGTGCATTCGAAATGTCGGCTACAAACTTGCTACTTGACTCGGAAGCCAATTGTATCACAGACCTTGGTCACATAGTCAAGCAAGGATGACTTAAGCCATAGAAGTAATGGTAACATCTACGCCTTGGAGACTGAAATCTACTTCTACATTGATGTACAAGACAAAGGTATTAAGAGCAGTAGTGACAGACACTCATTCAAAGCCTCATTGACTTGTTAACACAATGAATTGCAATGTCCTGCCAGAATACAGAACAATAACATAATTGGTTTATCAAAATACAGTGCCGACAAGAATAGGTATTCTGAATAGAAAGAGTAATTTTTTCACTGCTTATTTTTTAGAATAATGTTATGGCTAAGATCATCATCATTATCCATTGCCGTTTCCTGCTTCTGGCAGGGTCAGCTTGGCTTTCGCAACCAAATTTTTCCACCTCTTCCTATCTTCCCACAATCGTACTTCCTCTAGGCCTACTTGCTAAGATGAGTAGGTCTTAAACACACGAGCGCAGTTAAAGGGTAACAAACATCTGTCTGAATGCCCAGGCGTCACCGTCATCACGTGATCCATGCAGAGGAGCCCCCCATCGATATATCGAGGAGTAGCTCCAACACTATCTGGTCAGACACATCGGACGAGCTGCCAGAAGAGCATCAGATCCCGACTACGGAGCGCGAGGTGGAGATCAGCCAGGCGATAGACTCCCAGCTACTCCTGGTGCGATACACCGACTCTCAGCTACTCCTGGTACGATACACCAACTCTCAGCTACTCCTGGTACGATAGTGCTTTACTCCTGGTGCGATACACCGACTCTCAGCTACTCCTGGTACGATACACCAACTCTCAGCTACTCCTGGTACGATACACTGACTCTCAGCTACTCCTGGTACGATAGTGCTTTACTCCTGGTGCGATACACTGACTCTCAGCTACTCCTGGTGCGATACACCGACTCTCAGCTACTCCTGGTACGATACACTGACTCTCAGCTACTCCTGGTACGATAGTGCTTTACATGTTTGCGTCTAGGCAAGATAATTAAATACTACTGTAGTGGGGTTCTACTATATGAAGGCTGTTTCTCCCCTTCCTTGACCTAAACTTGATTTGTTTATTTATTTATTTGACGTATTTTTTATTCAGTTATAAAACTGATTTATAAAGGTGGAAAATTTGAAAATCTATTAGTTAAAGTTGCTTTTTACACCTTCATTTGAAATGTTGCAAGACAAAATAAACTTGGCATCCCTGAGCGAGAGTTTGTCACCGTCTCTTACGAACAATTTCTTTCTTTCAACCAATATTTTGTTTTCCGCATAACCATTTTTGCATTTCTTAAACAAATGTATTTTATAAAAAACGATGGAGTCCGTGTCGATGGTCCTATAATCGACCGTCTGTGTGTCGAATGCCCTCAGGATGCGGAGCTGCCGGAACGCAAGACTCACGGCCGGTCCATCAACCCGCGCGTCATCAACTGTCTGCCCGAGACAGACACTGCAGGCTCGAGACACGAGATGAGGTTCAATCGGGCCCTGGACTTGGGTGAGAACACTTGCATGGCTCGGGTCATCCCTAACAACTCATTTACACTGTAAAAAGTTTCCTTTTACAGATAACGTAGTGTTTTCTACGTCCACCTCTAATCACTTTTCCATTATTAAATAATTTCAACCCCATTGAACATGAAGATGTCTGTCTGTCTAGGGGCGTCCCACGTTATATTCTCCTGGCCCGACGCATTCCGCCACCCTCCTCACACCACTCGGCTCCTGGCCTCCACCTTCCGATGGGCGTCTCATGCGCTCCACCTATTGGCCACCTTCCACTTCATTCCGAGGACCGTATTCGAGGACGTCAAGTACGTACACACATTTCTAATACTATCTAGCACTGTACGATCATAGCCATGCTTATCACGTTGTTCTATGTACCAGACTGTTGCCGTGGAAACTACGGCCCCCACTGCCACCGCGGAGGGAGCACTGTACGATCATAGAGCCACACTGGTGACTCATCACATCGCGGTAACCTACGTCTTCTACCGGCGTCTACTGGACGTATCCAACGCACAACCTAACCACTTGAAATAATATCAGAGTCAATGGAGCGTATTACACGTGTATTCAATTTTAAAACATTTCTCAGACCATTTTCACAATGTAGGTATTACAAAATAGTGAAAATACACGTGCAATAGAATGAGTACTGTGTGTTATGTTATTGCATCATATCTAATAGCTCACAGAAATGTTCTCTGATGTTTCACCAGCCCTTGTAACTAGTCTCATGCCAACCTCAAACCCTTATCTAATGCCCCTTCACACACGCACGCTGTTCCAACTAAAATTGACAGATTCCTGGTGTACTTTCACACATTCATAAAAGCGGTATTCCGCCTAGTCGAGTGCACAAGCTTTGCTAGTGACAGCAGTCACGTACTTTCAACATAGGACAAGTAAAATACTGTTTGGAGGTGTCCGAATGAGTGCTGATAGAGTTGAAATCAGTGCACTAAAATTGATAAACGACTTTTTAAAAACTATTGAAATCATAAACCCTAGCAAGCAAAATTCAAAAAATTTAATATGTTATTTTGTGTAAATCTGCGTTCTAAGTGCGAAGCGGTAGCTGCCATCTCACATGTATACGCAACTAAGGTTGCTGCGTGTGGGCAGATAACTCACCCCCCGCTGCTGCGTGTGGCCCAGCCCGACAGAGATGTATTCATACTCTGCTGCCATCTCACATGTATACGTATACGCAACTAAGGTTGCTGCGTGTGGGCAGATAACTCACCCCCCGCTGCTGCGTGTGGCCCAGCCCGACAGAGATGTATTCATACTCTGCTGCCATCTCACATGTATACGTATACGCAACTAAGGTTGCTGCGTGTGGGCAGATAACTCACCCCCCGCTGCTGCGTGTGGCCCAGCCCGACAGAGATGTATTCATACTCTGCTGCCATCTCACATGTATACGTATACGCAACTAAGGTTGCTGCGTGTGGGCAGATAACTCACCCCCCGCTGCTGCGTGTGGCCCAGCCTGACCGAGATGTATTCATACTCTGCTGCCATCTCACATGTATACGTATACGCAACTAAGGTTGCTGCGTGTGGGCAGATAACTCACCCCCCGCTGCTGCGTGTGGCCCAGCCCGACAGAGATGTATTCATACTCTGCTGCCATCTCACATGTATACGTATACGCAACTAAGGTTGCTGCGTGTGGGCAGATAACTCACCCCCCGCTGCTGCGTGTGGCCCAGCCCGACAGAGATGTATTCATACTCTGCTGCCATCTCACATGTATACGTATACGCAACTAAGGTTGCTGCGTGTGGGCAGATAACTCACCCCACGCTGCTGCGTGTGGCCCAGCCCGACAGATGTATTCATACTCTGCTGCCATCTCACATGTATACGTATACGCAACTAAGGTTGCTGCGTGTGGGCAGATAACTCACCCCACGCTGCTGCGTGTGGCCCAGCCTGACAGAGATGTATTCATACTCTGCTGCCATCTCACATGTATACGTATACGCAACTAAGGCTGCTGCGTGTGGGCAGATAACTCACCCCACGCTGCTGCGTGTGGCCCAGCCTGACAGAGATGTATTCATACTCTGCTGCCATCTCACATGTATACGTATACGCAACTAAGGTTGCTGCGTGTGGGCAGATAACTCACCCCCCGCTGCTGCGTGTGGCCCAGCCTGACAGAGATGTATTCATACTCTGCTGCCATCTCACATGTATACGTATACGCAACTAAGGTTGCTGCGTGTGGGCAGATAACTCACCCCCCGCTGCTGCGTGTGGCCCAGCCCGACAGATGTATTCATACTCTGCTGCCATCTCACATGTATACGTATACGCAACTAAGGTTGCTGCGTGTGGGCAGATAACTCACCCCACGCTGCTGCGTGTGGCCCAGCCTGACAGAGATGTATTCATACTCTGCTGCCATCTCACATGTATACGTATACGCAACTAAGGTTGCTGCGTGTGGGCAGATAACTCACCCCCCGCTGCTGCGTGTGGCCCAGCCCGACAGATGTATTCATACTCTGCTGCCATCTCACATGTATACGTATACGCAACTAAGGTTGCTGCGTGTGGGCAGATAACTCACCCCACGCTGCTGCGTGTGGCCCAGCCTGACAGAGATGTATTCATACTCTGCTGCCATCTCACATGTATACGTATACGCAACTAAGGTTGCTGCGTGTGGGCAGATAACTCACCCCCCGCTGCTGCGTGTGGCCCAGCCCGACAGATGTATTCATACTCTGCTGCCATCTCACATGTATACGTATACGCAACTAAGGTTGCTGCGTGTGGGCAGATAACTCACCCCCCGCTGCTGCGTGTGGCCCAGCCCGACAGATGTATTCATACTCTGCTGCCATCTCACATGTATACGTATACGCAACTAAGGTTGCTGCGTGTGGGCAGATAACTCACCCCACGCTGCTGCGTGTGGCCCAGCCCGACAGAGATGTATTCATACTCTGCTGCCATCTCACATGTATACATATAAGCAACTAAGGTTGCTGCGTGTGGGCAGATAACTCACCCCCCGCTGCTGCGTGTGGCCCAGCCTGACAGAGATGTATTCATACTCTGCTGCCATCTCACATGTATACGTATACGCAACTAAGGTTGCTGCGTGTGGGCAGATAACTCACCCCACGCTGCTGCGTGTGGCCCAGCCCGACAGAGATGTATTCATACTCTGCTGCCATCTCACATGTATACATATAAGCAACTAAGGTTGCTGCGTGTGGGCAGATAACTCACCCCCCGCTGCTGCGTGTGGCCCAGCCTGACAGAGATGTATTCATACTCTGCTGCCGACAGTCTTGGATGTTTGTCCGGTGTATCGAAGGTCAGCAACATCCAGGGTACGAACCACACGAACGTCAGCGAACCAAAGAAGTAGAAGACGAGTGGCCAACCCCCGGCGTCAGCAAGGTAGCCCGAGGATACGGTACCAACCAGGCTTCCAATGTAGACGGCTGAAACACAACACTGTTATAATGTAAGCCCTATAGATTGAAAGAAAATATTATAATTAGTAGAGTAGTTATCCATGGTTCAAGTAATAAAAATTCAATAACAACATCAATCATGCTGATTATAATATTACACTTTCAGCATTTAGTCTGTAGGGCTTGTACAAAACCAAAGTTCACTCTCCCTCACACGTTCCATTTCAAGATTTCAACAAAAGACTTCAAATTTTTGTTAAAATATTAAATCAGGACAGCAACAAGTTAGCAAGAGAGCTTGCTCAGATACATTGAGAGAGCTTGCTCAGATACATTGAGATAGCTTGCTCAGATACATTGAGAGAGCTTGCTCAGATACATTGAGAGAGCACTCTCAAGTACACAGACCCACACAAGAGACAGACAGACAGACAGACAGAGAGAGAGAGACAGAGGAGACAGTACAGTTCAACTCACACGAGAAGATGACGCCAGAGAACCGACTCCTTTCTTCCGGAGGGAACCAGTTGGCCATCAGGCCCTGCATTGAGGGAATCACGACGCCCTGCAAGAACATAACGGAACCAATCTGTAGTGGTCCAACTACTGACTTGGATCAGGTTTGTGTGGATCCGTAATACCCACCGACGCAGCTCCTTGAAGGACCCTACAAGCGATGAACAGCCCCACGCTGGATCGCACGCACAGCGGACTCAGCAGGGTCAGTATACCGGTCAGCAGCAAGCCCGGTCCGAACACCATCTTCCCTCCGATCAGGTCTGCCAACCTTCCGCCAATCAGCTGCGTGAGCACGTAGCCGTAGTAGTACGCTGCGATGATGTGGCCTTGCGTAGTGGGGGACCAGTCAAACTCTCCGTCCTACGAGAACACAGCAAGGTTTAGAACAGGTTTACAATGATCACTCTGGAGGTAATTACCATAATTAGTAATTACTATTAACATTTTTTATTTATTCAAAAACAGATTGGCCTAGGTAAAATCTGGAACTACATTGTATACAATAAAATACAATAAATACAACATTAGGCCTATATAACAACACAGCAAGTTAAACAAAATTGAAAATTAAAATTGAAACAGACAATAAATGTTGAAAGAAACAGAACTATTGCACAGGCTACACCTGCAGCATCCAACTAACTAGGCTATATAAACCCATAACAGAAACTCGATGATACGGATAGAATTGACAATAACACTGGGAAGAGACACTTTTTCATTGTAAATTATCTGTACACAGCAACGACAATTGTTCATGGATACTCTTTTAAGTCACAACGGACATGCGTGCTGCTTCACACAATACAATACAATGCAATCATTTACCATTTCCATGCCATGTGAACATGTGAAATATGCACTGCAGAAGATGTACGCATACCTCGTTTCCCGCTTCGTTCCCCCCATCCCTCGGCGGACAGACATCGACGCTCTGATTCCTCAGGGAGACAGACGTGAGCGTGGAGGTCAAAGTGTGCAGCGACCTTGAAGGGGGTTTCACCATCGCGACGATGGCTACCGACAGGTTCACCTGAAAATAGAGAACAAGTTCTTATTGGGGATGGCAAAAAGCGTTTAAAATTGAAAAGTAATTTGTTTCGTTTATTGAAATTAGGCCTTCAAAGAGGGTATAATGCGCTTAGTGGCTGATGACAGTGACAAGCATTGGAAGTCTGGGAACAGAGAAGTGTTTTCATTTTGAACAGACTTAAGAAATTGCATAAACTAACTATAATCGATATCCTGACTTTCTGTTTAACAACAAAGAAAATTAGACTCTACGTTTACTTTGCTTAAAGATCTAAACGTTTAAACTCTACCGTAGCATTTAAATAACCCTTCCCTACCACTACAATAATAATAATAATAATAATAAAAATAATAATAATAATACAGTATGTAATCTCAATTTGACAGTCAACCCAGGATATTACAGCGCTTTTGAACGTGCCATGTAACGCTTAGAATGATCTGTTTCAGAATTGTTAATCTTGTAAGCAATGTATCTAAAACACCTATTCATTCAAATCAATATCTTTATATTTACAAAAGGAACAACTTACCTTAAGTGCAAATTGTAAAGCGATTCCTATAAAAGCCAAGGTGGCTAAGATATATCTGGCCGGCGGTCCGCAACCTGAAACATCAGGTTGAAGTCAACCGCAGGGTTTAACACTTTGTACCCATACCTTGCAACAAGAGGAATCTATCGGCACTCTATGACACACTGAATGGAAACTTGAGGCGAGCGAGAACTAGAAATGCCGACTTTCTTCTTACATGCGATTGACTGGATGTTATTATCTGTCCAAAAGACTCGTGTGAAGATTGGTGTGTACGTTGACATGTCTGCATTGTATTGCGAGCTCTGTGTCAACTGTACAACATATCAATCAAACAGTGATGGTGTAAGGGTAACATTACATTACTACCTGAGGTAAGTACAGACAAAACAAGAGTAGTTGACACATGACAGGACCATGAATGCAGACATGTGTTCCAGCATCTCTTCACAGAGAATGGATGTAAACAAATATATAGTGAGGTGCCAGCTGTCTTACTTTTCTTTCCATGTGGTCTGTCCACATTTTCTGACAATGTGGATATTTTCTTTGAGCTCATAATAGAGGCCAGAAATGAAAACAGCTTCCAGATTATTCAGATATCAGCCACTACACAGGTAAATGTAGGAATCAGATACCCAATAGTGTGGTTATCTCCTTCTTTGATAACTTATCTATGAGCTGTGACATTGCCAAAATAAGCAGACCACTTTTAGTGTTAAATACAGTTTAGCTTAGCTCACTTAGTTGTTGATATAGTCTGTTTCATCTTGAAGATAACAGTCAGACATGACACAATCAACTACTACGTGGTTGTACTAGGTCACGGACACTAAAATGTGTTTACTATTAAATTTTTTTTCTACTTCCATTAATAATACATATTAAAGAATCACAAAATGGGATCATTATTGGTAAATTATAATTTGACCTACTCTTTTTAGCTGTATGCTCGTATTTAGGTACGGGCTGCACACGTACAGCCACCAAACATAATATCAAACAAGGAACCTTATTACCCAACCGTTTACTGTGCATTAGCGTAGTTATTTTCTAGTCTCAATGTGAAGTCACATTTGTAGATCAGTAACAACAACAGCAGCCATATTAGATCATAGTTGTTAGATGATAGATGATAAACAATTGAGTCTCCTGGTGTAAGAAGAAAAAAATTACTAACCTTGCACGTTGTTGATCGTTCATCACTCTTCACAGATTCTTAAATTCACGCGGCCACATTAAGGCACATTTTTAATACACAGCGGCCATAATACGTGGTCATCGTCGTAGACAGACAAATGAGCATATTGCATAATAAGAACACGTAGCTACTGCATTCTTCTCGTCAATGCTCCGCACTCTTGGCAGGTGTCCACCTAGGGCTGGGCATTCACTACAACGCAACGTAACTCAACTCTCAGCGTTTAACGCCCCGACACAAGGATGCTCCGTGTGTCACTCGAGAGTTGTGGACGAGGGAAGTGTTGGTGAGTGAGACACACACTTACACGTGATGAAAGAATGTTCCATGTTTTGTTTGATTTGTCATCACATTTAATGCACTTTCATGACAACCAACTAACATTTAAAACTTAGTTTAAAAATCAATCAACTTGAGGTAGGTATGACAAAGTCAATGTCATCCTGAGTGGCCTAGTATAATGTAGAAAAGTCCACCGTACTGACGTTTGAATTTCACATCCAAAACATTGGAAGTAAAATATATTTCTTAAAATGGTAGACAATTTTTACATAGAAGACAAAACAAAATTTAATAATGTTACAAGTTATACAAATTTAACAATGAATCAATGATACATGTTTTCTGTAAATGCTTCACATACACTGAGGCACTGTACTTAGATTGACGAACAACCGTAGCAGAGATCTGTGTGGAATGCAAAGCACGTAAACGTTGAATGGCTGGAGGGAACAGAGACGGTTTGAGTCAGAGGTATTCCGTTGAGAAGAGGGAGGTACTTGCTGATGGGACATGAGTGAAATGGAGCTAGGAGCCACCTGAGAAGAGAGGTTGTGGGTGGGAGTAGGCTACGTGCCGTCGCTAGCCGTGTGGCCGACCCACCACAGCTTGAGGCTGTTCTCCCTCCGGATGTACTTCCGCTTGAGTATCGGGGAGCGGCTGTCGTCTGAGTCGGAACCAGAGTCCCGGCTCAGCTCTGCAAAGTGACGCTGGCCAGAAGACGTGGCCACGATAGAGTATTGCTGGTGCACGCTGGAACCAACAAGATGACTGTGTGACACCTAGTTTAGGTGAGGGAGTGTGAGTGTGTGTGATGCCAGATTATGCTCCGTTTCACTCTAGGACTAACGGTTTAGAAGATAAATGTGAAAAACGAAGCAACCCAAGGAAGCCATGAGTGTTCTATGAGAGTCTGGGGCGTGTGTCTGTGAGATGCCAGATTATGCTCCGTTTCACTCTAGGACTAACGGTTTAGAAGATAAATGTGAAAAACGAAGCCACCCAAGGAAGCCATGAGTGTTCTATGGGAGTCTGGGGCGTGTGTCTGTGAGATGCCAGATTATGCTCCGTTTCACTCTAGGACTAACGGTTTAGAAGATAAATGTGAAAAACGAAGCAACCCAAGGAAGCCATGAGTGTTCTATGAGAGTCTGGGGCGTGTGTCTGTGAGATGCCAGATTATGCTCCGTTTCACTCTAGGACTAACGGTTTAGAAGATAAATGTGAAAAACGAAGCCACCCAAGGAAGCCATGAGTGTTCTATGGGAGTCTGGGGGGTGTGTCTGTGAGATGCCAGATTATGCTCCGTTTCACTCTAGGACTAACGGTTTAGAAGATAAATGTGAAAAACGAAGCCACCCAAGGAAGCCATGGGAGTCTGGGGGTTGTGTCTGTGTGATGCCAGATTATGCTCCGTTTCATTCTAGGACTAACGGTCTAGAAGATAAATGTGAAAAACGAAGCCACCCAAGGAAGCCATGAGTGTTCTATGGGAGTCTAGGGATTGTGTCTGTGAGATGCCAGATTATGCTCCGTTTCACTCTAGGACTAACGGTCTAGAAGATAAATGCGAATAACGAAGCCACCCAAGGAAGCCATGAGTGTTCTATGGTAGTCTGGGGAGTGTGTCTGTGAGATGCCAGATTATGCTCCGTTTCACTCTAGGACTAACGGTTCAGAAGATAAATGTGAAAAACGAAGCAACCCAAGGAAGCCATGAGTGTTCTATGGGAGTCTGGGGAGTGTGTCTGTGAGATGCCAGATTATGCTCCGTTTCACTCTAGGACTAACGGTTCAGAAGATAAATGCAAAGCCACCCAAGGCAGCCGAGAGTGTTCTATGGGAGTCTGGGAGGTGTGTCTGTGAGATGCCAGATTATGCTCAGTTTCACTCTAGGACTAACGGTTCAGAAGATAAATGCAAAGCCACCCAAGGCAGCCGAGAGTGTCCTGTGGGAGTCTGGGAGGTGTGTCTGTGAGATGCCAGATTATGCTCAGTTTCACTCTAAGACTAACAGTTTAGAAGATAAATGCAAAAAACGAAGCCACCCAAGGAAGCCATGAGTGTTCTATGGGAGTCCGGGGAGTGTGTCTGTGTGATGCCAGATTATGCTCCGTTTCGCTCTAGGACTAACGGTTTAGAAGATAAATGCAAACCCACCCAAGGCAGCCGAGAGTGTCCTGTGGGAGCCTAGGGGAGATGCCTGTGTGATGCGGAATGTCTCTCTCCTTATCTCTGTCTCACCTGAGGCCGTTGGCGCAGTCATCGTGAGCCCTGAAGCTCCGCAGCGGTGGCAACACTGCGTCGTGCGAGCAACTAGAGTCCGGCGGTTCCAACAGGTCCCACACCCGCACGGTCCCGTCACTGTTGCCGGACAGAAGGTAGCGACCGTCGGGACACAGGTCGAAGTAGATGCGCTGGTTCGTGCCGGCCTGGAGAAACACGCTATGTTGTCAAGAGTACAGTTTCTTCCTCGATCAGACCCAAGATCCAATATTGGAAACGTCAAGAGGTATAAAATACAATAAAAGCAACACATTATTTATCAAGACTGTAAAATACATACTTGTACTTATAATAGTAACTTCATTAAGCCTGTATTACACGGTCAAACTTTTTCATCCAACTCCTTGAATTCAAGGACAAAAGCGCATCAATAAATAATTCTAATTGTTGTATTTGACTACATACTGACTGTTTTTGATGCGCTCTTGTCCTTGAATTCAAGGAGTTGGATGAAAAAGTTTGACCGTGTAATACAGGCTTTACTGGATAATTTGAAGCAGTTAGTAAATCGACGTACCACTGTAAAATAGCAAAGGAAGTCGGCGGTGGCCGGCCATTCTAGCACAAGTTGTTGATGCGTCATTGCTTAGCGATAGGGGCCGAAATGGCCGACAATATCAAGAACTGGAATGAGAATCGCAGACGCGTTTTCCAACCACGTTGCACGTCCAGATAGTCGTAAGTCAATGCTACTAGATACCTCGCGCTGTAGAGAGTAGAGAACGGTGCCCGGGTTGCGGATGTCCCAACAGACGATCTCCGGATCCTTTCGTCCCCCGCTGAACAGCTTGGTTCCGT
This sequence comes from Isoperla grammatica, assembly GCA_945910005.1. NCBI lineage: Eukaryota > Metazoa > Arthropoda > Insecta > Plecoptera > Perlodidae > Isoperla > Isoperla grammatica. Next base: position 1,782,166 of record OX246748.1, read on the forward strand.
CGGGGGAGAAGGCCAGGTGGGACACTCCCCCACTGTGAGCCTCCAGCAGACACAGCGGGGTCCCTTCAGGCTCGGAGTAGAGACCTGCAAGCGGGACACACAAAAATAGGCACTACAAAACACTAAATTTAACATAATTATTGTTAAATTTTGAGAAAATTAATGCTAAAAACAAATTCTACACATGATTAACTGTAGAGGTAGTTTTAAGAGAATGTCTCGGACCTATTTTATAGGATTCAATCGCAGCATTCACCTTTTGACTGATAAAAACCTCCAGTCATGGTAGGTGCCAGACAGTGACCGGCATCGAACAGGCAACGTTTCGAATAAGTCTTGCGTGTAACCGGTGAGTCACCACTATTGGTAGTGATACTCACGACACAATCCGTAGCAAAATACATAACAGTGCCTCCGTCACGTGTGAAAATATCATACCAATGGACTTGAGATAGGTGCCAACTGCGTAGATTTTCTGCATTTCGGGGTTGATGCTAATGCAAGAGACCAAACCGCGCTGGGACTCGACAGCAATGTTTGTACCTAGAAGAGAACGCAGTATTAATATGGACTGAACACAAGAGAAACATATAAAGAGAGCTTTGCCAATCAAAGAAGGGGAAGTGATCAAAAAGCCTAAATTAAGATTATATACACAAACTAAAAGATAATTCTTCAAATAAATAAATGTCTCAAGCACATACTCTTCAAATTCCTTGTCTCGCAATGTCTGCCAGGAACCGCAGTGTTGAAGATTCTTATTGCGTTGTTAAAGCCGCAATAGAGTTTCTCCCCCACGCGGTCAAACGCTACACAGTTTGCAGACACCACCTCGTCCACTCTAGAACACGCCAGAAAGGAAAACCATTAGCAGGTTTGCAAACAGCTTTTACGTACGACACGTTTGCTTTTATGTTACCCCTGGCACTCTCCAGATTAAACAATCTATACAGTTATTACAATTCACATCGCCTTAGCACTATTAGCTCTAGGGGATGCTAAATGTCAAATGTGAATGTAAAGAAGGCCACTCACTGGTTGTACGCTCGGTATGTTGCTCTCAATTCCCCCGTGAACGCGTCCCACAGATGGAGTGGACTGTACTGGCTCGTACTCACCAGGCTTCACATCAAACAGAGACACATAGATCAGCACAGTCTCAGAGCGTTGCAAAGTTATCAGGCGACAACGGTACGTCACAGACTATAAGCAGCATTGGGTGCAAATCAAGATGATGGTGGATTGAAAATTATCATCAATGTTTTCATGCAATTTTTGTTATTTCCTTTTCATGTGGTCATCCATAATAAACAAAACACGACTGTGATTTATGCACTTCATTTGTAAATAACGTTTCAAAGAATGCGTCTGGAAACAGTCTGCCAGTTTTACCTTCCCGAAGCCAAACTTGGAGACAACAGTATTGTTAAGGAAATAACATTTTGTTGATGAAAACAACATATAGATAGGGTTCTTGTAAAATTATTTTACATGACATTCATTCATAATAACATCTATCACCATTTAATAAAATTAATATCCTTACTTATAGGCTAGTTACTTAATCATTAACTGAGATTTTATAAAGTCGGTTAGATAATTAATAACAATGCAATTTTTTGTATTTGTATATGGTTGTAAAGGACTGATTTTTTATATTGTTGATATATTAATTTGAGTTGAAAATGTATTCATAAACAACGCACCAGCACGAGAGGGGGTTCCACGAGGACATGAGGGGGTACCAGCAGTAGTCGTAGATCAGCCCCCCCTCCGCCATCTTGAGCACCGGCTTCATCTCAGGTAGAGTCTTAGTCGGCGGCCATGACTCTTGGCAGTGGAGCTCTGGCGGCAGGTCGAAGATACGCAGTACGTTGTCCTCGCTGTTGGTCAGTATGCACGTTCCGTCCGGGGCCCTTCAACATGTTGACATGTTGGTAAACCAGTCTAGCTAGCTAGCAAGCTGTAGCTATAGGCCTATATGAAGCTAGACAGTATCTTAGAGATAATATTGACCACATACACAACACATTTTTAAGTAAAAGTCACTCACCATTTGCAACCTTTAGTGAAGCATTCTCCTTTACTTGACTGAAACTCGTTCCATGCTCCCGTTATTTCTCTGATGTTGGTGTCAAATTTATAAACTGGTCCCAAATTTGACTCGTTCGTAGGTGGTGTACCTGGTAATTCTTCATGAGGCTTTTCCAATTCCTTGACAAGACTTGATACAACAGAAACATTTTCTTCACATTTGGTTTGAGTTGGTCCTATAGAGATGGTACTTTCACCATCATTTTCCACACACATAGGCTCAACAACCTCGGAATGTTCAGGAATTGAATTTTTGTCAATAAATGATGTGAGGTCAGATGGGTTTTCAGTCGGAAGTACAACTGTGCTTTGCAGAGATTGCTCATCACATTGGTACATGCCTACGGGTAGTTTAGAATCAGCATTACAGACCGAGAGTGGTTGGTCAACACTTTCCTTTTCAATACGTAAACGTTGGTCCAACAAATCTACACTTTTAACTGTCTTTGTTGCAATGGCGTAATTACTATCATAATGGCCAGAACTATTGACATTGTCCACATTTATACTGCTTGTGCCTATAGGCCTACTTGCCAATCGAGGTTGTATTTCTTCAGAATCAAAATCTGATTTCTTAGGATTATCGGATGCAAACACTTCTATAGATGGTCTGGAAGTAGACTCTTCGTTTAAGCTTTCGTTACAAGGAGCCGAAGTTAAATCCGCCGTAGCACCGCTGCTGCTGCTGGGAGTACCCACACATGTTTCCCTTACCACACCAACACTGTCAGGATTCATAATAGGACAATGCTAAGGAACTTTTGTTAAGCCTAACATAAGGTTTCGATTAGCTAGGTACCCGTACTAACGTGTAATAATTACCTAAGCAAATAATTTACATAGTATTAGGTTTTATGATGGAACTTGGCTTGGTAGTGTTAAAAGTTAGGGGATAGTCCACACCACCAAGGCCAAATGGGGTGAGCGAGTTACTTTCCTTCGTTTGAAGACTCATAAGGCAAAGTTTCTGCTGGTCGTGTCAACATTTATAGGTTATGGACACCCCAGTTACCATTGTAAATACGGCTTTATTGACAAACAGCTCCAAAAACTATTTGAAAATTGGATAACATCACCTTTAGAAGGAGTAAATAAAGCTAAGGATTTACTTGCCACAACTCCCGATGCCTACAAATATCAGATAATACAATATAATGAAGGAAAGCAAACTGGGTAGGCCTATTCAGAACCAACCGCCCGCCATGACAGAAACGGTCGAGTTCGACTAATCGAATACTGTTGTTTCCAAAACGAAGTGAATCCATCATCAAGGAGGCAGTGCTATGTCAAAATGGATGGTGTTGGTGAAAAGTTTTGTGACAACAAAGTTAAATCTCTTGATTCCGATGGTAAGAAACGACTCAGGTGTATTAATTTTTCTTCTCAAGAAAAGAACATTCTAATTCATATATTAGAAAAATATCCAGACATTATAGAGTGTAAGAAAACTGATAAACTTAGCGTTCAACAGAGGGACTCTGTGTGGGAGAGAGTGACCCAGGAATTCAATGACATATTTTTGAACGAAACTGTAAGGACTACAAAACAATTAAGAATGTGCTATGATAACTTAAAAAGAAGAATAAAGAAGGAAGGAAGTTATGACGACTCTAAACGGTCCAAACCAGACATAAATGGTGTGCTGTCACATGTCCTCGATCAAAGCGACGATTCGGATTGCTCCACTCGACTCAATGGAGGAAACTCTTCATTCCATGGTAAGTGACCTAGCCCATAGAACACAAGCCACTTTTATTTACCACCTCGCATTGACACGTTCTGGGAAGCTCTGTCAAGCTGTCAAATCAGGGTTAGGCCACAAAGTGGCCAGTCATCTATCCCTAGACAAGTGTTTGTTCGTTTGTCTTGTCTCAACCAGGGTATTTTACGCCACGAGTAGTCTACTCCGTAAATTCACAATTGTAACGGAAATGGGAGTAGAAACCACAGTTACCTCCACTTAGACAAAAACGGACTTGTCACAGTTCTGATAATTTCAATTGTTCCTTTTCCTACTCGTCCCATCACAGTTGTAGTGTTACCACTGGGCAAAGTGACATGTCACGGTTGTTCCCAGCACCAGCACACTTGCCCCTGGACAAAAAACTGGCATTTTGTCAATACCGTAGGGTACTCTTGAAGTAATGATCATAGGACAAATAAACAGGCCTTAAAGTACTCATGACTAGTGTTGGCAAATTGAAAATTTTCAATTGAAAATTTTCAGTGAAATGAAAATTTTTCAGAAAATTTTCAAGAGACTTTTTCAGAAAATTTTCAAATAATTTTTATTGCTTATATGATTTAGGTTGGTCATCTTACATCATCTGATAGTATTAGATACCAAAGAAAAGCATGTGGAATTGTGATACTGAATACCCATTAAAGTCGATCGATGAAGTGAACTACCCATTCAATACAACAACTAAACTATTCAAATTAAAAGGACATGAAAAAATACTTTTTTTTATTCTAAATTATGAATTTCAAGAATTTTTACATGTGAGTAGCATTAATTACTGACCTTCTTGAAATTATATATTTTTTTTTATTAATAAAGTATATTTATAGTTTCTAATTAGAGTAGATTTGACGTAAAATTGACACACCAACGCGAATATCTCGAAAACGGATCGCGTTCGACCATCTTTTTCAAACGTATTCATGTTAGTCATGAAGTTATCTACATTTAAGACGAAAATTTGTTACAATATATTACTTTTTGAAGGTGCTACGCAAAGTTATACGATTGAAAGTGTAGGTTTTTGTTCAGTTACAATGTATAACATAGGGAATTCCAACGCATTTCAACACTCAATAAATAAAAAGCTAATAGCGGTAGGTGCATATTTTTTTCTACAATATTCACAAGCTTAATCTCAACTTGCAGTACATACAATTTGAATGATTTATATTACATGTGCAGTTATCATCGATCGACTTTAAATGTCCATTCAATGCAAAAATGCATCTTGTTGCCTGCCAGAAAATTAAAGTTATATTCAAAAAAATTTTGGATGGAAGATAAGGCCTTGCTGGTCTTAATCCCGCCTTCAATAAAGACCATTATCTATCTATCTATCTATCTATCTATTTCGATTAGCCTTTGTTGCAAGAATATGAGACATTAAGCCCCATAAATCTGTTGAAGATAACAAAGCAATTTGTTGTAAGCTATAATTGGTTGATTTCAAAGAAGATACTGAAGGGAGGTTGCCAATGGTGAAAACAAGCTAGGTACTCGACGAATAAATAGTAAACAGCATTGAAATAGAGGGCCTAATTACGATAAGTAGGCTATTTTAGTAACGGTAATCAACAAGTGTCTGAGTTGCTTTTCAATACAGACACATTACCAGTAAGTTTAAGTTAAATATAAAACCCATTTTTTAAAGTACAAACATCAAGTTATATGATAACACTAAATATTTTTTTGTTTGAAAATTTGTTGAAAATTTTCACGAAAATTTTCATGAAAATTTTCATGAAATTTTCAACAAATCAAAATTTTCTGAAAATTGCCAACACTACTCATGACCATAAAAGACTTGTCGTTGGCTTCCAGATGCCTGATGAAGTTTTCCTTTGACTTAGATTTAATGCATTCGTGTGGCACCTTCTGCAGTTTTTAATCTTGTTATGCAATAATGAAGTAACAATAAGCTGTAACATACTGGGTCTAATTTCTATTTCCAGAATCCATTGGTCGAGATACGCCAGCCCAGTTTCAATCGGAGACGTATTCCATGGCCGTTTACGACAACCAAGACTCCGAGCAAATCAACGACGAGCCTCGAAGAAAAGACGCAACCTTTGAAAAACTGAGACGGACATTACTTAACAAACAAATTTTGTCGGCTGAATTAGACTTGGAAATGAAGGCAAAGAAATACGAAATGGAAATTAAAGTAGAGCAAGCCAAGTTGGAATATTACAAGAAAAAGTGCGCCATATTAGACAATCAAAAAACAATTGCCAGTACCAGTAGGGCAACACTTAATCATGTGTCGAATGGTCATTCATAAAAAAAAAGAAAACATTTCAATTGGAATCGTTCTGTTAATTATATGTGATTTAAATCTCAAGGATGCTTCTTAGAGCAAAACACAAAATAGAAAGGTTTAAAAGACAGTTTAATGAAGAAGTGCCAAGGGCTGTACCTAGTTAGTGTTTTCCCCTGACAGCTCTAGACAGACACTTCCAGGAAGCAAATAATTCTTGCTTTAAAAGTTCTAAATCTTGACATTTAGTACCAGTAATCTAGGATCTGCATATTGCTTCCTTAAATTCTTCTTTGTGTATCTCGTGTTTACACAATTTCCATTGATCTCAAGGATTGTCAACGATATTTGTACCTTTATACCACTTTATTGACCAGAAAGTGGGATTGGTTTTTATTACCAATTATTTATTTATTTATTTATTTAATGTCTATCCTATTCAGTTATAAAAACTGATTTACAAAGGAGGACCTTGATTTACAAAGGAGTTCTTTATACATATTGCTTCCTATGAAGTTGTATTCTAGTGCCACCACCAACAATGTCAAGGCCCAGCTTCTCTGCACCAATGCACCTCGGTGTAATGTCTGATTGTTGTGTTCTAGAGTCACACTAGAGCGGACATGAGTCGCTTATATCCTCTCGTCATGCATTGTGCACATTTCTGTCAATCTTTCACAAAAAATCATTAACCTAGAGTCTAGTCTACTATGTTTACTATCTCAACAACGTAATGTCATTTGCAGTGGCTCACTCGGCTGAGACTCGGGTCCTAAGCATGTCATCTAGGGATGTGGGTTAACATTACACGTAATTGTACTTGGTCTTGAATAGCATGATTGCAACACTATGTAATAACAAGTGATCATGATACATAATATGTATCATAATAATATGTATCCCTAATATGTATCTGTTAGGCTTATATATATGTATTACTAAAACCAAAGTCGCTCAGTTTGTTGCAAGCTTACGTTAATATTATTCCATCTTTAATGTTTCACTAGTCCAATAAAATAATTGAATTGTTAAGATCTTCCATTTACTAATGACACGTTTTTGACAACCTAGTGTTTTAGAATGTAGTCTTAGGTCTATAAAAAATCACTTCTTCAAAATCATTACACTGCCACTACGATCAGGTAGGCCTACCTACTACATACAGTGATATCGTTTGTAACTAACCATCTAGGCCTATGTCATTCATTGCCTTTCAGTTTCAAACATATTGGGGCTTAGGGTAGAGTAGAATATTAACCTGCTTATCTCAAGCCTTGCTATGTCTGGTTTATTGGCGTTGTTATTTAAAAGTGACTTTGGCTTAGCCTCTGCACTTTGTTGTAACAAGCTGCATGGGTTGGCATGTAGAGTTTGGTATGTGGATGTCATATGATGACAATCTTTATGGTTAGATACCGTGCTCAGGAAAAAAGGCTTGTGGTCCTCAGTGGTGTAAAAGGATCACAGACTCTAGACAATCTCTTCATTTCATTTAGACTCTGATATGAATGAAAGATAATAATGCATAATTATGTTCTCATTTCCTAAGGGGTACGTTCACACATTTGTACATACCATATATGTGTAGTAATAAGGATGTAATACATTTATTAGATTGTATAGTTTGAGGAAGAACCAACAAAGAAGTAGCAATACATTTGTCATAAAAGAATGTTTTGTGTTTATATGTTACTTTCATCCAGCTTCCCACTCCAGTAAGTGTAATGATTCGTGTAACGGACTTGACATCTCGACTATATCGAGTACAGTTGTGTTCTCGTCCTTCCATGCTCTTCCAGACTTCCGTTTGACCAATGATGATTGATCATCAAAACCATCTCAACTTGCGGAATGTGCAACACACGTGTGAGAATTAATTGTTTTTTGTACGTGCGTCTAAAATTACATTGAATATAAACATTTTGGAGTAGTATGTCAGGAATTGCATTGGGATAAAATTAGATAATTTCAATCATATCTCAAATTGTCTAAATTGTTCAAATTAATTAAATGCATTTTAAATAATTGGCAGGATTTCAAAATTCAGTTATTACATGTTATTTTAAAGACACAAACAAACAACCTTAAATTCTCGCGCTTTTCGTGTCGAACACTCAGCTCGGAATACGTGTACACACAACATAGCATACCTTAATTTAGCATTGTATTAATATTTTCAATTACAATCATTTACAAAATACATTTCACTAAATAACTAGAACTACATCACACTTAAAGTCTACTGTAGAAACTTTTATGGACCACCATCTCCTTAACGATGTCTTTGAGAGTGACGCAACCTGCAATGAAAACAGAAGCTATTAGTGACGAGTGATTAGGGGGATGAGGCTTAGAAAAACAGGAATTATTCCGAATGTGTATGTTCAGAACTGGCAGGTGAACGTGACGCAATGCCGAGCGGCATGAAGAGGGAGGAGAAAGAAGCGTGTCTACTGGTTGACCAAATGGCATAATAGCCAAAGAAATTTAAGAAGAAGAAATTTATTTATCCTAGCACAGTTTAAATACAAACCAGAAATACATGGGATATAAATAATAAAAACACTACAATAAATACATTGCATACAACAAACAACACTTTTTTCTTAAAAGTAAAATAAACTTCAGTAACTAAAAACGTCCATACCATTACTCTCAACTTACGTTAAATTTAAATTTATGCAAAATTGGATTTTAATAATTAGTAAGAAGAATCAGTACAAAGTAACTACTTTAAGTGTAACTGGAAAAAGGTAAAAGCACACTATTTTTTTAGTTCATATTTATTATTTATCACTGCTGACTGATTTCAACTGAGTTTGTGAAGTGAAAGTCACATTAAATTAGAAGGAATGTCTTCTAGAACACCAACGAATGAGAACGACGAGATACCTGTGAGCTTCATGGCCATGACGAGCTCGGATGCGAGAATGTCAAGGACGTCTCTCACCCCCTCCTCCCCTCCTTGCGTGAGACCCCAGAGTGCGGGCCGACCGACAAACACCGTCCTCGCACCCAGGGCCAGAGCCTTCAATACGTCCGTCCCCTTCCTCACTCCCCCGTCTAGATAGACCTCGATGCGCTGGCCCACGGCACGCACGATCTCCCCCACTGCCTCAATCTGCACACACGTGACGAAGCAGAACCAACATTTATTTTTGTAATCCTTACTTTGGAAAAATAATATACAGTATTTCAAAGTGTATTTATTTAATTTATTTGTATAATGTCTGCCCTATTCAGTTATAAAAAGATTTATGAAGGAGGACAATAAATAGAACTATATAGATTACCATTAATAATGGCATTATAATTAATTTTTAGATCAAATAATGAAATTATTAATAAAATTAATAATAAACATTCTATAAACTCAAAAGGTGATGGCACTATCTGGGTTTTAAAAGTAAACCCATAAAGCTTGGTTTAAAGGGGTTACTGCAATGAGAGGTTTGTTGGGGTTCTACCTACTTACCGATGCAGGAGTACCGTCCACCTGCCGCCCCCCGTGATTAGAGACTTGAATCGCTTGGACTCCCACGTCAGCTCCTGCCGGAACAAAATAATCTGTTTTCCTCGGGATTTCTTCTAAATTAACATTTTGATATACATCACGATGTGTCAGACTTGGACACGACTATACACGAATTGTGATACCCAGACAAACATATACTCGCATTAATGATACTCAGTACACAATTGAAAACAACATATATATTCCAGTTCGTAGATTCGATCTTATGGATCGGTCTCTCAACCGATTTTAAAACTAAAGATATGTTTGAAGAGCCCTTACAAAACTACGATTAGGGATCTTTACCAAATTTGTCTCACTCTAAAACGACACGACACTTCAGTCACTAGACAATTGAATACCATATATATATTCCCGGTCGTAGATTCGTTCTTACCGACCGGCCTCTCAACCGATTTTAAAACTAAAGATATGTTTGAAGAGCCCTTACATAACTACGATTAGGGATCTTTACCAAATTTGTCTCACTCTAAAACGACACGACACTTCACTACAGACATGACTACTCACATTGTGATACTCAGAGAAAAATATACTCGCATAATGATACTCAGACACTTCCATACTCACATTATGGTACTCAAGACACGACTATACTAGCATTGTGATACTCAGACACGACTATACTTGCATTGTGATCCTGAGGGAGGTCGTGCCAAATCACCTACCGGTCAAACAGAGTCTTGACGTATTCTGTGACTCACCCATGATGGCGTCCTCGGCAGTCAGGATGCCCTTGAGAACTATCGGAAGTGTGGTCAACGACCGGAGCCACTTGACGTCGTCCCAAGTCACCGACTGGTCAAACAGAGTCTTGACGTATTCGTTGATTCCCGAACCCGAAGTGTCGCGGTTGACGTCTGTAGCTTTGTGGTCGCTGAAGTTTGCCAACCTGCGAGAACAACACGGCTTTACGTCACGCGTGGAGGGAACCACTTCACAGCATCGCACGAAGGCAGCAATATAAGCACAGTCATGCTGCTTTCAACCATCTCGGTTGCACTGGGACCTTAAAGACTCCACTCGCTCTACTGATGGGTTTGCCAACATACAGTCATTATTGTTCTGTTGACCATTGGGGCAGCTTACTGTGGAGTTTTATAACTCTATAACTTTTATTTCTGGATGGACAAATACCACTAACTCGTGTTTTGTTACATTTCTAAACCATATCTATAATAACAATTTCTATTATGATATTACACACTGGAACAAGATTGTGAGCCCTGATGATGTTTGTAATGTATGAAACTTTCAACACAAACATTTCCTGGTCTTGATGCCTTTATTTCGTCATGTTCCTGTAGCTTACAAGGTATTACAGATCTATGCAAAGCAACAAGTAAATTAGAGGAATATGTTTTACATCTACATCCATCTCGATGAATAAATACGAGGCTACAGACTATGAGCGACCAATCATTGGCGACTATTTTAATTCTAGACATAACTAAATTTGATATCAAGCTCTAGGTTCGATATTGAATAAATCGATACCGCAAATATCGTCGATGTTATATTGTACAATGATATTGCAGTTGAGCAAAGATGAGACAAACCTGAGGTGAGAGGGAAGCTTGAAGTTGTTCTTGATGTCTGCGTTCCTCTGACCGAAGGAGGGGGCGTCGACCGTTAGAACGATGGCCTTGAAACCCGCTCGCTCGGCTCTCTGAACCAGCTTGCGAGTCACCTCCCTGGAAGCAACCACGCATCCTAATACCTCACACCATTACATTTAAAACTAATAAGTACACACTTAGGTATAAGGACCTCTATTCCTAGATATTTGTACAGTACAATGCAAACTGGATAGGAGGAGTAGTTTTGAACCAAGTGGCTTCTTAAAAAAGGTTTTTTGTTACAAAAACAATCTGTTCTTCATATGAACCAATCAATACCTATAACCAGGGCTTTTTTTCGGCCGGTACGAGCCGGTACGCGTACCGGCTAACACAAGAGGCGTACCGGTAAAAGGCAATGAAGTCACACTTTAGCCGGTACGCTACGATTAGCCTTGAAGCGCGTGAATAACTTTGAATTATGCAGTGTGACAGGCTTGTGACTGCAAAATATGTTTCATTTTGTAATATAAGGATGTTGCCACCTGCTGGTGACATGTAGTAAATCACTTCTCTTTAGACTCTTGGCGGCCACTCACTACAGTAATCTTTTCTATTATTTGGGTCATCAGTTCTAAGGAAAGATAATTAGGGTTGTTTTGACTAAAATGTCAACTGTCAAGAGAAGCTTCTGGGAACCGCAAAAGAGAATCTACCTATTCTTACTTTTCTGTTTTCGGGGAAAGCCCTTTTCAATTTACAGACAACGATTGGGTTGTGTTGGGGGAGGAAGGGGGGGGGGGGGAGATCGGTGGTCAAGGGATTGTAAGTTGTGTGTGGCAGGGTTAGTTTCCTCTCTGGTGACAAGTGGAGATGTCGTCGTGATTAGCGAGTGTGTGTGTGCTTAGTGAGAGTGTAAAAAATAAAAATGAACCGAAAAAGAACTTCTTGGGTCGTCACCTCACCACCTATACCCGAAACAGAGCAAGAGACCGACGTGTTGCTGACGTGAACATGACTATGAGTCATGTTTGGAAATTGCTTTGAATTCGATATCATCGATTTTGGTGAGTTATAAATTATTTTAAAACAAATATTAACTATTAAGTTTGTAGTGAGTAAATGCACGTCTCGTGTTTGGGTCACGTTAAACAGGGGCGGATTCAACATGAGGCGGGGGGGGCGGGGGGAATCATTTTATTTTCCGTCTTATTACAATGAAATCATCACTCTTGGCACGTTTAAAACAAAATATATTTTATGTTTTCTGCGGACGCCAGTTCACGCCCACGCCTGTGCAACATAAGCTTCATATTTCGTCGATATCTACGATACAAACCCGCCTTAAAAATGCGTTTTTGGCCATCAAACTTATTGCAGTACCCCAAAAAAATTTCGCCTACGGCGAATTTGCCTCCGGCGGCTCATGTTTGGAAATTGCTTTGAATTCGATATCATCGATTTTGGTGAGTTATAAATTATTTTAAAACAAATATTAACTATTAAGTTTGTAGTGAGTAAATGCACGTCTCGTGTTTGGGTCACGTTAAACAGGGGCGGATTCAACATGAGGCGGGGGGGGCGGGGGGAATCATTTTATTTTCCGTCTTATTACAATGAAATCATCACTCTTGGCACGTTTAAAACAAAATATATTTTATGTTTTCTGCGGACGCCAGTTCACGCCCACGCCTGTGCAACATAAGCTTCATATTTCGTCGATATCTACGATACAAACCCGCCTTAAAAATGCGTTTTTGGCCATCAAACTTATTGCAGTACCCCAAAAAAATTTCGCCTACGGCGAATTTGCCTCCGGCGGCTGGGGCTTCGCCCCAGACCCCAGCTACACCACGCCAGTCACATGAAACATTATACCGATCGTACCGGTTAACTTTATTTTAGAAAAAAAGCACTGCCTATAACTAAAATAATATAAAACGAACTTTTTGTAATGAAACATCTACTTCACTTGGTACATATAATTAATTACCCATTTCGTGTCTGCATCGCGATAAAACTCAGGAATAGCTCTCCAGGAAATTAATTTCAGTTGGGATGATACCAACAGACAACTACCGGGTACAGTAGTAATAGGTATAAAATTATGTCTTGGAAGAATTGAAAACAGAACATCTCTTTAAAATAATATGCCTACCTGTCTTTGTAGATATAGAGCTGGAACCATTTAATTGTATTAGGAGCGGCTGCAGCCACTTCTTCCAAGCTTTTTGTGGATAACGTACTCAATATAAATATGGATCCTAGTGCTCCAGCCGCTGGAATAAAAACAATATGGTTTTTAATTTCTGGATTTCACAACAATTCCGCCCACTAGAGTGTTCACCAATCAAAGAGAAGGCTGAAGTGAAATATATTACACCGTAACCGCACAGCTCTTCACGCGATTACCCGCGAAGTAAACATACCAAGGCAAGTAGTTTTATTCCTCAATGAGCTGTTGATTTTGTTAAAAACAAGCAGTTTATTTTATATTATCACAATCGTTCATACTTTATACAAATACAACTTCTTTAAACAAGATAACTAGGTCACATGTACATAAAACAACTTGTATTGTACTGTTTGTGTATGTGAATAAAATAAAACAAAACATAAGAAGTATTGAGGAGAACGGAACCCACCCCTGGCTGTGGCCACCTCCCCGTCAGGGTGGGCCATCCCCTGCATGGCGGTAGGGGCCACCCCTATCGGTGTTAACATGAAATGTATAGAGGAGAACGGAACCCACCCCTGGCTGTGGCCACCTCCCCGTCAGGGTGGGCCATCCCCTGCATGGCTGTAGGGGCCACCCCTATCGGTGTTAACATGAAATGTATAGAGGAGAACGGAACCCACCCCTGGCTGTGGCCACCTCCCCGTCAGGGTGGGCCATCCCCTGCATGGCGGTAGGGGCCACCCCTATCGGTGTTAACATGAAATGTATATAGGAGAACGGAACCCACCCCTGGCTGTGGCCACCTCCCCGTCAGGGTGGGCCATCCCCTGCATGGCGGTAGGGGCCACCCCTATCGGTGTTAACATGAAATGTATATAGGAGAACGGAACCCACCCCTGGCTGTGGCCACCTCCCCGTCAGGGTGGGCCATCCCCTGCATGGCGGTAGGGGCCACCCCTATCGGTGTTAACATGAAATGTATATAGGAGAACGGAACCCACCCCTGGCTGTGGCCACCTCCCCGTCAGGGTGGGCCATCCCCTGCATGGCGGTAGGGGCCACCCCTATCGGTGTTAACATGAAATGTATAGAGGAGAACGGAACCCACCCCTGGCTGTGGCCACCTCCCCGTCAGGGTGGGCCATCCCCTGCATGGCTGTAGGGGCCACCCCTATCGGTGTTAACATGAAATGTATAGAGGAGAACGGAACCCACCCCTGGCTGTGGCCACCTCCCCGTCAGGGTGGGCCATCCCCTGCATGGCGGTAGGGGCCACCCCTATCGGTGTTAACATGAAATGTATAGAGGAGAACGGAACCCACCCCTGGCTGTGGCCACCTCCCCGTCAGGGTGGGCCATCCCCTGCATGGCTGTAGGAGCCACCCCTATCGGTGTTAACATGAAATGTATAGAGGAGAACGGAACCCACCCCTGGCTGTGGCCACCTCCCCGTCAGGGTGGGCCATCCCCTGCATGGCGGTAGGGGCCACCCCTATCGGTGTTAACATGAAATGTATAGAGGAGAACGGAACACACCCCTGGCTGTGGCCACCTCCCCGTCAGGGTGGGCCATCCCCTGCATGGCTGTAGGGGCCACCCCTATCGGTGTTAACATGAAATGTATATAGGAGAACGGAACCCACCCCTGGCTGTGGCCACCTCCCTGTCAGAGTGGGCCATCCCCTGCATGGCTGTAGGGGCCACCCCTATCGGTGTTAACATGAAATGTATATAGGAGAACGGAACCCACCCCTGGCTGTGGCCACCTCCCCGTCAGGGTGGGCCATCCCCTGCATGGCTGTAGGAGCCACCCCTATCGGTGTTAACATGAAATGTATAGAGGAGAACGGAACCCACCCCTGGCTGTGGCCACCTCCCCGTCAGGGTGGGCCATCCCCTGCATGGCTGTAGGGGCCACCCCTATCGGTGTTAACATGAAATGTATAGAGGAGAACGGAACCCACCCCTGGCTGTGGCCACCTCCCCGTCAGGGTGGGCCATCCCCTGCATGGCGGTAGGCGCCACCCCTATCGGTGTCGACACTCGGCAGCCGAGAACAGTCGTGGTTGTGTCGGTCAGCGAAACATCGCGGAGGAATCGAGGACGAATCCTCAGTCTGCGTTACACAAACAAAACACGTTTCATTTGTTTATCTCCGAGATACATAAACATGGTACACATACAGGAGTATCATCATATTTATAAACGTTTTATTAACAATCAAATTTAAAAAAGAAATGTGGTTTATGGGACAATTTATACTTGGATAAGATCAAGTATTACTGTGTATATTTATTTATGAATTAAGGGCGCTTCAATGGCGAAGTTTACTCGCACTGCGTTTAGTCTTCTGATTCGTCACTTCTCATGCTTGCATTATTCTTTGTACCATGCATCTGAGTGTACTTAGAATGCTAATTAATTAAATAAATATTATTTGTTCAATTATTAATAGATACTAGTATTTTTCTTCGAACATTGGCATACTGTAGTCAACTAATGTGAAATGATGCATTATTTACTAGCTACTCTTAGTACTGTTGACAATGCTTTAAAGGTACTTCACTGCGCGATAATGACACAATGAACAGATAAGATAACGGCCAAACACGGAACTATCCATTGATTGGTGGAGTATGAACTGTAAAACATTACAATACCTATGTGAAGAGTGTGAGCGAGTGCTTCTTCAGCTTAGTAAAAATGTAATGAAACACTAGTTCGTAGCTATTGTTCATTTAATACTCGAACCTCAGTCAGTATAATAAATTATATTGCCAAGAACTTGTGTGAGACAAACTTATGTAAAGTACATAATCAATACAAAGGTAAAAAATGGGAAATTAAATGGATGACCTTAACAAATGAGTGAACTACCTCTCAAACGCATTCCTGTTTTCCTTCAACGTGTTCTCGTCATTGGCCCCACTGCAGTAATAGTCCCAGGCGCTCTTGGGCAGAACGCTCTGGGCCAGTTTCTCGTAGTCGGCTATCGCCACCAGCTGATTGGAGGGCATTGCTTCCACACTCCGATCACAACACTGCCGGCGAGTGTTCTGTGTCGATCCAAGCTGCACTCGCGACACAGTGGTCACACTACGTTAGCAACGACGGCTTATCACTGCATGCATTTTAAAAACAATAAACAAAAGCAAATACCAGCACACAATGCATACACGTATGATGTTGTGTCTAGAATGCTGCACTGTGATACCACACACAGCACAACTCTTGGAGTTTTGTTGTTTGCCTTGAGTGAAGGTCATCTGATAAGTAAGCCAGGGGTGTCCAACACACTGAGCATCTGAACTCTCAGTCAGTGCAGTGCACAAACAATACAATACAGAAACCTCTTTTTCTTCCACAAAATTATACACAGCATAATTTTTCCATTCATATTTTTGAATTCAAGCACAAAACAGCATTAATTAATCAAGCAATGCACATTCGTTTACAATTTTGATTGTTCATTTTAAACTAAGCATGTGCAAGTGAAGGAAGAAGTTGTGATGGCATACACAATAGAGTTAATGCCCTTTAATTCAAATTGTAAGTGACTGTAGCACGACCCTGTCTATTTTTATTATTGTAGTATATTATATTGTTTCGTTGGTAGTTTTCAAATATTCAAATTACTGTCTCCGATTCACAAATTTCGGGTCGTCAAGTTAAGATAACGCCATGAGGGACAATTTCTGAAACAAGAACATGACAAATAGCCATAAGCCGACTGAATTCTCCCGAGTTTAAGAGTATAACATCGTATTTGTAAGCATCTTCTAATACGTTAGAACTTAAATATTGGTACTCACTTCCACTGTTGCCCTTATGCTCCTTGTAAGTTTCTTGAACAATGCTTGGCCTGCAATGAGAGAATCTGCTTCACGTTTGAATGGTCTACTTCGAGGTAGAGAAACATTTCCCGAGTCTTGTGTTGTGATGGTGGACAGTGTTGTAGTAAGTGTATAAACCTCATGTTTCCAAAGTCGTCACACATCCTCTTGCGATGCATACTGCGTTGTTGTTTGAATATGTGTACAGTAGTATATGTGTATGTCCAATTAGACCTGGAACTTAACATTCATAGCATGTATGCATTTTCTGGGTCCAATTTCATACAACTTTAAAAATCTCAGATTGATTACATTTGTTCAACAAACTATATACAGTAAGCAGGTGTTTTCTAGCCCACTCTATATTTGTTTGGAGCACATCTCAGGTTAACGGATAATTAAATGTACCAATAGTGAGATCGGACCCTGAATGACAGGTTATAATTTTTTGTTTTCTAGCAAATAGAATTGAAATCCTTTGTTTTGGTTTTATTTTCATTCAGCACTAATTTATTTGCTATAATAAGCCATTAATATATTGTGTGTATGTGTGTACTTATTTTGATTAGTGTCCGCTGATCTATGTTGTACATTGGTAGGTACAACACTTCTCTTCAATGTATGATTAAGATGAGTTCAGAGGAGTACCAATCAATATTATATAACCTGGAAGAAAACACATAGCTACCTAGTTTCATTGTCTATAAGCACACACACTAAAGGACATTTGTGATGGACTGGGGATAAGACGATATTCTCAATCGTTGGCAGTTGTAGTGTGGGCCATAAGGATGAATGTGACATAAAGTTGGTAATATTCTTTATTCACACGGTTACTGAATAAATAGAAAAATTAATCAGGTGAAATAAAAAAAACACGGGTAATTCTATAGAACATAAACATGTGTCAATTCTGTATCACATCATTTTCAATTAACTTTCATTCTAGTATTATTGTTTCTGTTATTTTTTTACATTACTCATATCAACTTGTCAATTAAAATAGTACAGTCTTAATTATTTTCAATTCTTTTAAATCTACAAAACAATATTTCAAATGAACATCAACATATGTTACATAATACTACATAATTAATAACTAACCAGTGTATGGCTGACTCGACCTGTTTGATAACAGTCTGAACCCCAAACCAGGCTCACATAGGCTCGCGACCACTCACGGACTTCACACCCTCCATCGTCAAGTGACGAGCGTGAATAACAACCATTACGTATTTCTCATTCTCCCGGTTCATCCTATGGTTTGGTTACTCGTTAACAAAAGTTGTCAACGGAGGCGTAAACAGGCTACATCGTTTCATCACAATTAAATCAAGACTCTGGTATGGCCTCTCCTGATATTCTAGACACTCGTGTACATACAAGTTTAGATTGTGATGTGAAAGCCACTCGTGTCGTTCCGTAACTTGGGCAGAAAACAAATCACAATAAGCATAAGGGTGGAAACTGCCGCGTTACGAGTGCACGTTCAAGTTTCAGGCGTTCAGAGGCTTTGCCTGGATGTCATACTACATATCATAAAAACTTGTAAATTTTACTAGTAATTATAAAATAGCCCAGAGTAGGAGCAAATGTAGAAAAAATGTTGCTTTACCATGAAGCATACAAACGTAAGTTTATAAAAATCTTTCTGTGTTGTCCTAGGCATACCAATAATCATCGTCCTGTAGTTTAGGCACTGAACTTGGACATCCCTGCACCATGTTAATCGGCAGGACCTCAGTAAACGCAGAGTTCCTGTACTATACAGTTCTAACTGTGGCACCAGCGTGGTTGGGTGGGCTACTCAAACTATCAGACATATATTAATGAGAAGGGGTGAAAGGTCATGATCAACAGCCCAATCCTCTCCCATTAATGTGCTGCAACTATCCTCGTACAATTGATGCAAAGAACATGAAATGTAACCGGACCTTGATTTGATCAATATGCAATATGCATCACTTCTACACGTCTAGATGGAGAATAGCTCGGCCAACTAGGGTATTTTCTAACGCAAACCAGGCATCAACGTAAGCCACACTAGACCATTTGATTGGTCGGCCCCCGTCATGAATTTCAAACTCTTAAAATACTGTACTACAATAAGATGCACATCGGTACATTTAAAATTATGGACTATAAATGAGGAACATTCATTATCAATAACGAGATCAACCAATACAGACTCAATAGATATGTCAATAAAGAATTTTTGTCGCAAGGTACGCACCGGAACGACAAACAAACAGTCTTTCACATCCAAGGCAACGATCAACTTGATGTTTTAATCATATTTCGGTAAATATTTACGTGTTGTTGGGACAGATTTTTTGATTATTCATGAACTATTCAATATTAAATAATATCAATCGTGCAAATCCATAACAAAAATGTTCAAGCAGTGTATTCCAAATATTACGCGTGTGTTACAACATCTAATACCACAATTGATACAGCTATGCTGTTACGGTGCTACCGGTACCGATCGTTGGCAGAAAAATGGAGAAAGAATTGTCGGAAGTCATTTTGTGTTCGTCTTCCAGGATACAGCGTTGTTAGTTTCGAGCGACTCTTTACCAAGATGAAGGAATTGAAACTTAAATGAAAGAGTGCGGTTTATTAGGTGTATTCGACATTCAGTGTAGTGCGAGTTCACTGCAACCGAGATGGAACATAAGGCCAGGTTTTACCGCCATCTAAAGCGCCAGAGCGGCCAGCAACTCGGATCGCTATTGGCAGCTTGACGAGACGGTCTCATGGCAGTTCGGAGCCTCGGACCTACACAAGTTTACCCGGAACCACAGAAAAACTTTTACAAACTTTGGATATTAATGAATAACAATCATTTTGCTATTAGATAGAGCCCAACTAAATCTACTTCATTAAAATAAATAGAAACGTTCTATTTTCATTGATGCTCTTGTCCTAGGGCTTTGATTAACTGTCAAGATAATGCTTGCTACATTTTACTTTAACATAAATTACACTACATGTTTTTGTTAAGATTTCAGTCAGTTTTCTTACATCCTTACAAAGGATAGAAATCTGTAAGCATTCGTTTTAATAATCTGTCCTCCTTGAGGACTAGTAATCTTACACACTTTTGTCTACATCATTAGTGAAATTCACAAACAAGAATTCCATGGTAGCTATCTACTTCGAGTATTGAACGTCGGTTACTTTAAAAAATGAAGCATCGTTCGTTCTTGTCCAATAGTGATATAAAATATGAACTTTTAAATACAAAAATTCATTGTTTCTTACATCTTTATGAAAGCTAGAAAGAGAAAAAGGCATTGTTGTCACATAAAAATAAACGGAATGCAACACAAAACAACTCTAAATATTTATCAAGAACAATGATTATGTTTATTATTTATTTATACAAGTGTATTATATACTCAAGTCTCGTTAAACAAAAGAAATCGAAAAATGCAAAAAAGCTTTAATTACTGACTGTACAAGCATAGCTTCCATTTACAAAAGTTCCTGTTATTAGTCCGTCTTACAAAAAGAGTTGGCCACGGAAAGCTTTACATAGGAACTTGTTATAAAAGTACACCGGTTCCAAGTTCCGTCCCGCCTGCCGCTACCACGTGATTCAACAACGTCCGTATCGGGACAATACTCTACTCACTTGATTGGACATGCTTAAAAACCGCGGTTAATAACATAACATTAAGCGCTCCGCTACGTTTAAGAACACACATTGTCAATACGTGCGCTTCGCGTCCATCCTCGTCGAGTCGATAATAAATATTCTCTTCAACTAATTAACAAGTTTAACCATTATCGTGGGGTAGTTAATAATGTCCCTAGACATTCCTGTACATCCTTCAGACTAGGACCTAAAGACGCTCATTATCTCCGGACGCTCTTTAATAGAGATTTTCTTGGTTTCCCTATTATAGCAATCCAACATAATATTTATTTTATCAAACATTTTTAAAAGAAGTCTTTAGTCAATTAGTTTATAAGTTGGATGTGTATTAGGCGTCTTGGTGCGGCGGTTCGTCCTGAGCCAGCCGAGTGGTGCTGACAGAAGTCGTCAGCGCAGAGTTCTGGAGGCATTCCTCCACCAAGGCCGTGTCTGGGTCCTCGCTCGTTGAGGGGTGGGGGGGTGGGGGGGCGCTGCCTCCGACAGGAGCGCCGCTGAAGTAGCTGCAACACAAACCACTCTCCCTGAGGGGGCGGTGCCTATGAGGGGGGGGCAACTGAAGTAGCTGCAACACAAACCACTCTCCCTGAGGGGGCGGTGCCTATGAGGGGGGGGCAACTGAAGTAGCTGCAACACAAACCACTCTCCCTGAGGGGGCGGTGCCTATGAGGGGGGGGCAACTGAAGTAGCTGCAACACAAACCACTCTCCCTGAGGGGGTGATGCCTATGAGGGGGGGGGGGGGGGGGCAACTGAAGTAGCTGCAACACAAACCACTCTCCCTGAGGGGGCGGTGTCTATGAGGGGGGGGGGGGGGGGGCAACTGAAGTAGCTGCAACACAAACCACTCTCCCTGAGGGGGCGGTGCCTATGAGGGGGGGGGGGGGCAACTAAAGTAGCTGCAACACAAACCACTCTCCCTGAGGGGGCGGTGCCTATGAGGGGGGGGGGCAACTGAAGTAGCTGCAACAACGGCCAGTACAATTCCCCTCTTTGAAGGGGTAACGTATCTTTTGACACGTTTCTATACAAAACAACATGGCTTTGAAATGCTTGTCTTAGCATTAATATACTTGTCTCCACAAATTTTCTGCTTGCCTGAAGAAGACTCAAGTATAAATTATGGTAGGCTTGAGCAAAATGTTTTGTATATTCAAGGGCAGTCCCTTTTTCTGGTTTCCCTATTCACTGGAGGTAGGAGTAGCATTAGGGATCATCATGATTCTATTTCTATCTACATGATTACAAAAAAGGATTTGTGATCACATTTCATGAAAGAATGTCTTGATAAAACCCAATGTTATAAAATCTTCCTACGGATTAAAAAGCTCTAAATCCATGTGAAGATTTTATTATAACAGACGGGATTTTTAATAAGGCAACATTTCATAAGAGGTGATCACAAATCATGTAGATAGAATTATAAATATCCATAATGCTACTTCTACCTCCAATGATAGAACCAGTAAGATGTGCAAAGGACGCCCGCCCAATAAGGAAACGCACCGTAACACCGGCTTTTAACACCATTCAAACAAATTTAAGTGAGAATAGATGCAAACAAATTAATACCGGTACACACTCACCCGAATCCTGTTCTCCCCGCTATTCTCTTGTGTCGACTATCCAAACTTCGATTCTCATTGGGGATTCTGAAAAAAATAAAAAATAAAATAAGAAGCACTATTTGAGGTATTGGAGAAGCTTCAAACTACATCACACTTCTAAATATATCGCGCGAAAGAGGAAACGACCGTCCTCTTTAAAACGACTATTGGATAGTCATCATTGTTCAAGACAGTACGCCTACTTGGATACAAAAATATAGCTTCTTGACTAGGCTACATTCACAACGAAGCAAGCGTTTAGTTTTGCCCGTGGACAATTCTTTCGATTACTCGCCCAGATTCTGTTTAATGCTGGAGGCCCAGTTCCTCACCTATCGTTGCTAGACGTGCTGCTAACGGTCGCCGGGTAGACGGCATACGGAGTGACCTTGGTTATCTGTTCCTCGGGCTGGGAGCTTTCTCCTTCCTCCGACATCTCTTCCACTTCGGGCTCCTGGAGCGGGGATAACAAACCTCATTAGCACATCGCAAGGCGGGACTAATATTTATACACTGATACGTATAAAAGAGAATTAGTAAAAAAAAGTCCTGGGCCAAGAAACAAAAACTTAAAATATTTTTTGTTTTGTTAGACGTTTTGGTGAACACTTCACATACAAAAATATTGCTGAATGGCAAATGAGATAATCTTGGGCAGAGAAAGGTTCAATACATTCCTTATCCCACTTTCACTGACCACCACTTAATGAAAGACATACCTGTGGAATGTCACGACCCTGTGCATAACACCAGGGTCTCTCTCTACCAATGTGAAGAGGTTTCCCCTTCGACACGTACGCATGCAAACTTTAAAATTAGCCGGATGTTAACTATACCTCTTCGGGACACAATTCGCACGCTCGCTCCAGAGTCTTGCGTGCGCTGTTGGATCTCTCAAGGAAGTAGCCGTTGGTTGATTCGTTTGACTGGGCGGGCGGGGACCAATTGTTATAGCTATACTGGGGGTTGGGTGGGTACGGCCTCTGAAACAACAGAAACACACACATTCACTTCTCTGTGCCAGTAACAATAGATTGGAGAGCAAAGCTTGCCCAAGTGCCAACGTCTGGAAGGAATCTAAGTAACATGGGTGCGCAGACAAACTAGCGCAGACTGCTCGGTAGAGCTGCCTTTCCCACCGTTCATTTGACATCCGTCTACAATGCTCAATGTTACCGCCGTCGTAAAGAGTTCCACGTAACTCACCCTCTCTAGTTCGTCCTGAAGCCACTCGACGGCTGCGAGCCACTTCCGCTTGAGATCCTGGCTTCCCTGCAGCAGCGTGAGTGCAGGCCGACACTTTGAGAACAACGCGACTAGACACTTGATGCACTGGTACGCCCTCTTCTGGTAGTGGTTCTTGCTGCGTTGTATCGTCTCAAACAGACCCTCGCGTTCTTCCGGCACACCTGGAGCACAAGGCAGGCCTACAAACACTCGGAACCTTAGAGGGCTGGCTTACCACACGTAGATTACATTATTATGATTTTGACACAAAAACTATTTTAAGAGTGTGTCAACTGTCAACGCAAGTTAAACATATTTCAGCAGAGACACTATTTTTATCTGAATGGCAGAGGGAAGTCACTAACAAAACTGATCAAAATTAGCGTATTTTACTGTTTTAGTCATATCTTGATAACGGTACATAATATTTAACCAATATCTAGTTTGGTAAGAACTAAACAACCTAGATAGAAAAAGTTTTATTCCTTACGATTGCTATTGTAAGAGCCAATTAAACAATAAATAATTATTTGGTTTCCAAAATGACAACCATATGATTGCAATATTTGGTTTAAATCAAGACGAGCCCGTACCTTTGAGGGCGTTGTGTATCCGATGCGTCTGCCACGAGTCTTCGAGCAGCAACATCGCGAGCATCAGGTCCATGTGGTGTCTCAGTTCGTGGCAGTAGGCGTACGCAATCTGCCACAGCAGCTCCGAGAGCACCGTCCTCGAGAAGTGGGGGTTCTCCCAGCAGCAGAACTACAGCACACCAACGTTATACTTGTTATGCTGGGTGATGGTCATATAGCTAGGGGGTGGAGCTTCAAACTATGTCACTCTTTAAGTCACTCACAGATCTGTATTGCCACGTTATCTCTAGTAGTATAGCTAGTAGCGTACCTGCAGTAGTTTGATTGTTTCTTCCGACAGGTTCGTGTCCTCGATGATCTTCTTGACGTAGGAGGTTCTACCAAAGAGAACCTCGGCTGCGGGCGGCTGTATAGGCATGATGTAGTCCAGGCACTGGGGGTCTATGTACGGGTTGGGCAGAGAGTGCACGCCCTGCAAACCACACTCAACGTTCATTCATTTCATCCTATTCGGTTACGGAACTGATTTACAGTGGGTGACAATAAATAGAACTATACAATTAATAATTAAGTAATTATTAAGTAACAAAGATAACAAAACAAAACAAACTTCTAAACAGAACAAGAATAATAAAAATGAATACATAAATTTAAACGTTATCAAACATAAGAAAAAGATTGTGAGATGGAAAGAACTATAAAACATAGCAGAGGCATACGAGGTTGGGGATGTGGCTGGCAGCAACACTGCTCTCTTCAACCCGACGCTAAAGTGAGATACGAGGCCAAGATATGTATGAAAGACATGTACAAGAAGGAGTGGCGTACCTGCTGCGAATGCGAAGACTGGCACTTCTCCCTGACGTCGCAACACCTGGCTAGCTGGCAGCGACACTGCTAAAAGACATGTACAAGGAGTGGCGTACCTGCTGCGAATGCGAAGACTGGCACTTCTCCCTGACGTCGCAACACTTGGCTAGCTGGCAGCGACACTGCTAAAAGACATGTACAAGAAGGAGTGGCGTACCTGCTGCGAATGCGAAGACTGGCACTTCTCCCTGACGTCGCAACACTTGGCTAGCTGGCAGCGACACTGCTAAAAGACATGTACAAGGAGTGGCGTACCTGCTGCGAATGCGAAGACTGGCACTTCTCCCTGACGTCGCAACACTTGGCTAGCTGGCAGCGACACTGCTAAAAGACATGTACAAGGAGTGGCGTACCTGCTGCGAATGCGAAGACTGGCACTTCTCCCTGACGTCGCAACACTTGGCTAGCTGGCAGCGACACTGCTAAAAGACATGTACAAGAAGGAGTGGCGTACCTGCTGCGAATGCGAAGACTGGCACTTCTCCCTGACGTCGCAACACCTGGCTAGCTGGCAGCGACACTGCTAAAAGACATGTACAAGAAGGAGTGGCGTACCTGCTGCGAATGCGAAGACTGGCACTTCTCCCTGACGTCGCAACACCTGGCTAGCTGGCAGCGACACTGCTAAAAGACATGTACAAGAAGGAGTGGCGTACCTGCTGCGAATGCGAAGACTGGCACTTCTCCCTGACGTCGCAACACCTGGCTAGCTGGCAGCGACACTGCTAAAAGACATGTATGAAAGACATGTATGAAAGACATGTACAAGAAGGAGTGGCGTACCTGCTGCGAATGCGAAGACTGGCACTTCTCCCTGACGTCGCAACACCTGACGAGCTGCGAGACCACTTGGTGCAGCTTCGTCAGCTCGGGATATTGATACTTGATGGGCGGGCCGGGACCCTCGTCCAGGGCTACCAACATGAAGGTCGCGGGGACGTTCAACGTGAGCAGCTGAGTGCGCTCGGGAATGCCTACAAACATCGACGTAATGAGCCTCCTCAGAGCCAGGGCTACCAACATTACTGCTACCATCCTAATTTTCTATTAGAGCGAGCATGTTCAATACTGCTAAAATTATACTTTGACCAAGTTATTACTGATATCAGTGGATTGAAATTTTATTCACGGGTTGGTAGAGTATTGCTTGTGGATAATTTCCTCACCTGGGAGAAATTTGAACAAGAATAATTATGCGAACGAGGCAAGTTTGACCAAGTGGTAATGTAACTTAGGATACCCACGTACCTAGTGAGGCGTACATGTGAAATAGTGTGAAGTAGTGCGGCAAGTGCCTTCCGTGGTCCGACACTTCTTTGTTTAGTAGCTGTAGAACGGCGTGGAGGAGGTGATCGCTCAGCGTTGCCATGGGGTTGAACAGCACGCCTGGCAACAGACATACATACATACCTTCAGTAAACACAAGACATCTTTGCTAAACCTTTGTTCAAACCAACAATCATTGTCTTGGTTTCAAAATACGTTTGCATACAGTTGATTAAAATAGTTATGTTGCATTGGACTGAGGAATGAATATATTTCACTTTGAATCATTTGGAAACAAATATCCAAGATATGCACTGTAAATAGAGATGTGTACAAGTGGAAAGACTGGCAGAAAAAGGAAAGTATAGAGAGCTATTTCCAACCATGGATAGACAAACATGAATACAAATTTACATCGGAAGCGGCTATTATTTCATTAAAGTTTATCAATACCGGTAATGCACAGGTCAGACTTGTTAATTAATAGCTGAAAGTTGGTTACTTCTCTTGATCACTAGTAACAAGTCACAACCCTTGAATTGTTACACGAGACAATCTGTGTGGACGCAGACCAGCAGCGAGAGTCTACTTACTTTGCGCGTCTAGATTGGGCGGCGGACAGGGGCCGTCTTGAAGGGAGAAGTGAGCGAGGAACACGACAATCTTCATGAAGGCGGAACGAACCTCTGTGCTTGGGCAACTCAGCAAGTATTCACATAACCTGCGTGGAGAGAAGGCGACACATGTACTCGCAACATTCAGTACACATACTTCAACAGATCTCCTTGGAGTACTACGGAGGGAACTTAAAACTGACATGACCTAGACGAGGTAGGAGCTCACTTACCTGTGCGGATGTTGGAAGATGACCTTGTGTGCAAACCACGCCCTGACATCGCGCGAGCTGCGCAGGTGTGAACACAGAACATCGTACCACTCGGTGGCCTGGCCGCGCAGGGTCTTCTTTGTGTGGAACCCCGTGTGGAACAGAAACCTCGACGCCAGCTGGACGCTCAGCATTGCCAGCTGCTCGTTGTCGGGACTCTGAAACGTGGGGCGTCCACTATCAAGCTCCGTTCTCCTTCGTCAGTCACGGCATAGGACATTGTCACACCACTGCTTACTTTTAAATCAGGATGAAAATCATTAAATGTGTGTCCAAGTTGTACATCCTTTTTGTAACAACTGTGTATGAATAAAATAAATAAACTTTTGTAACCGTAGGGTCTGTGATTGTACAATAATAAATACTAATGAAACAATATTAATAATATGCAATTGGAAGCGATTACAGGTACTGCCACGAGAGCCAAACTGTGGCCATTTACGGTATTGAAGCATAGACGAGCTAGTGACTTAAAAGGCTCAAAAACCAACTTTAAAACATGGTGCATTAGCCGATTGATTATTGACTTTTGATTATCGATTCATGTATTTGTAATGTATACATCAACGTATCTCCCCAGATTTAGGTTTGCCCCGAGGGTCGGGCACTAACCAGGTTATCCGCACAAAGCTGTTGTCTGCTCAACGGCGTACTGTTGCACTGGACCAACCGTCGGACAAAGTTGAAGTATTCCGTTGAGAACTGGTTTCTGTTGTGCATGAACTTGATGTTTTGCTTTCTGACGCTTCGTTCGATGGCGGGCGGCATTTTCATAATTCCTAGTTTTGTGTCCGCTGAAACGAGAGAACAAAAACCAATAATAGATTAAATGCAGTTATAGACAGGGTTGCAGTTTGCAGTTATTTACTACTATGTATCATACACCTGAAATAACATCAGTTAACATTTTGACAATGGATGTGAATACAACCAATTCCAAACC
The DNA here is from genome assembly GCA_945910005.1 of Isoperla grammatica. Lineage (NCBI taxonomy): Eukaryota > Metazoa > Arthropoda > Insecta > Plecoptera > Perlodidae > Isoperla > Isoperla grammatica. The sequence goes on from OX246748.1 coordinate 1,810,419, forward strand.
AGTGTTTTCTAAATGCGTGATAGGACAAAAGGACACTGTGACATGAGGATAACCAGACAAAATAATTTTAAAATCTGGCACTTTCTATAGATGCTCGTTTCACACATTGTCATCGTTATTATCATTTGCTCTAGGAATGCATAAAACTCACACAACGAGAGCTCGTTGAGGCTCTTGCACAGGGCGTTCTCCTCCACGTCCAGCCTCGTGTAGTACAGCATGTAGGCGTTCCACCAGCGCTTCTGTCTCCGGTAGCTCATGCGCTTGAGCATGTGGTCGAACACCTCCCCCATGTACTCCCCCCCGAAACACTGCGTCTTCATCTCCTCATCGTCGTCCATCTTGCATTCCGTCACCTCACCGTCGTCAAACTTGTACCACTTTGCCGTGCCGTCGTTGTGCCTGCAACACAAGCCGCAATCACATTGCAGTCACATGGCAACACATGGCAACACATTGCAACACATTGCAACACATGCCGCAATCACATGGCAACACATTGCAATCACATGCGGCAATCACATGGCAATCACATCGCAATCACATGGCATCACATGGCAATCACATTGCAATTGCATCTTTTTTCTTTAATTTACTCAAATAAAAAATATCAAGCATTTTACACTAGCTGTCAATTGGATCCTCCCATGGTTGTCATTGCTCTGCCAATTATTGCGCTTTGCGCGAGCTAATTCGAGAACGAATGCCTGTATAGTGCATACCTACCACTACTAATAATTGTCCGTTGTCAATGTTATGTCAATGTTATCTACGACTCTCGCAGCCACCCACGTACTTTCAGGTAAGCTGTTGGTCTCCTTTCCTCTTTTTTCCCCCAACTAAATCTCATCCAGCCGATAGACCTTCTATCAAATCAAGCACTACTAATAATTGATATTCCAAAGTACAAGTTCCGTAAATGCACAACTCACCTGTGCAGAATGTAAGAGTAGTAGTGGCCTCCGCTGGCCTGCCCGCTGTGCACCACTATCCCAGACAGCTGGTACTTGGTGCACAGATCCTTAGACAGCTCGTCGTAATCACAGTCTATCATCTCCCCCTCCAGTTTGGCCAACCCCGAGACCGTGTACGGATCCATGTCGAGGTCGCGCGGGAACTCAAAGTAGTCGTTGAACTTTATCGCGCACACCCGCTCAAAGTCGTACTCGAAGCGCTTCAGCTGGATCGCGAGGATGGGCGGCAGTTTCTTGACGCACAGCCGCTTCACCGTCACCACCTGAAACGCAGCGTCTCTCGTCGTTTGTACACCAAGGCTCACGGCAAGCACATTAAGGACTGTTACAATATGTAAAATGGGAAAGGTAGGAAAAAGAACAACACTAAAAGAGCCCATGTATATATCCATTCTGGTGGCAACAAAATTAATTAATTATCTTAGAGTGAAGTTTTGGTGTCAATTGTTGAATATTTAATTGTATATTCTCTGTTCAACCTAAAATAATGCAGATAATGAACTTGCAGTGTTATCTTTCAAATGTTTAAGTTAAAGTCAAATTTAAATCAAATTAAAAACCGTTTTTGCAGAGAAGACAATATTATAAGCAATGTTTCCTCACCTTCTTGTTACACTTCTCGCAGTGATAGGCGTCGGCGCCCTCCAACAGTTCCCCCTTGACGTACTGCTCGAGAGAGTCCAGCAACGTGCTGTGGTTCCGGATGTCAACGCTGATCACGCTGTACGGCTCCTCCTTCGAGTACCTTCAACAACAACCACGTCGGTTCACTTCAACGCACGACAACAGCTATTTGGAATGGAACATGGAACGTTGGGGAAACACAAAACTGATCCTCTTCTAGTCTGCCACGCCCCTAAAGCATTCACAGCTAGTACATTTCCGATCGTCGCGGATGGTCTTGTTACCTGAAAGCTTGTAAAAGAGTGCGCCACTGCTCCACTCCCCTTGCTTCAAGCTGTCATGACGGGGGTGTTTACTTGCACACTTTCTACTGTTTCAATAGCAACCTTGTCACAGCCCCCTCAATCAAAAGCCCTAGCTGACAGTTGTGCTACGACGGTAAGGTGGGTGAGTGAGCTCACCTGTGTGGACACTCCTTGCAGATCTTCTGGTCCGAGTACGACCCTCCGAGTATCTTGCCCATGATCTGCTCCTGACTCAGAGCCTTCAGCGCCTCGTCTATGCTCTCCACTAGGCTCATGAAGAACTCCACCGCATCCTGTTGCTCCCTGAGATTTACTGGCTCGCCCTGGAGTCTGCAGGCACACAAACAACACTCGGATATACCTCAGATATATACACATTAAATTAAAGGCTGATTTTTATTTCCTTAAAACTCCCACTTTAAATTACAACAATTTCAATCAAAGACAGTTCACAATATTGAAAATATCTTTAGCTCCTGCTGGGACCTCTTTGCTAATAATTCAATTTTTAATTGATAACTGTGATTAATTAAACAATAATTGGATCCTGTCAAGAAATACAGTTAAATAGGGAATATACCACATTTCCCGATATTGGTTCGATCATGTGAAGTTGACAGGCCCTCATCTACAAATACCGGCAAACTACTTTTCGCACCTCAAAACGTCTTAGTTTGATTTTTATAACGTTACAAAGTATAACATATTATCTTCTTTCCCGGGCTTTTATCGTGAAACAGATGGTTACGTCATAACTGAGTAACATCAATGTGTATGAATGTGTTTGCCAATCACCGCCTTGCAACACTAGACAATTATCGGAAAGACAACGTATTCATTGTTGTCCGATCTCTTCACAAACCTATTATTCACTGAAATAATGTTTCATTATTACAAATAATCATGCCAATTGTGTAAATTAATTGTTGCAAACAATTATTATTCATTATGGAACCAAATAATACTATAAATACTCTAATTTGAGTGAAATATTCGGCACAAATACAATCTTTGATCTTTGTGTGATAGGCTGATTGATGTTAGTCAGTTCTGACGTCATGACCTGTTTTTTCCGCCATAATTATTTGTGAAATTTTCAGCTCACTTCCTTGAATGAAAATATTTACGAAAATGGGAAAATGAAATATTTTTGACTTCATAACATCGTCATTAATTTGGTAACGTCGACAAAAATTAACATGCATATTCCCTATTGTCCATGCAAATAAGTATCCAATTTCAATCAGAAGACACAAACAGTTTGTAAGTACACAACCAGCACTCACTTGAAATGCCTCCACAGCCCCCTGGGAACGTAGTACTGCAGCTTGCTGTAGGCCAAGTGGCCGAAGATGGCCTGGCACTGCTTCAGGATGCCGATGTTGTATTCCTTGCGAGACTCGTCCACTCCGGACCGCTCATCGTTGCACTCGTTCTCGTTGGTCTCCAGGCTGCCCTGTAACGTCACACACGGGGATCACGTCGGGGGACTCTACAAGGCTCGGCTCTGCAATGTCGGCATACGAGGACAGACGGAGCCTACTTACGTCCGCCTCCATCCTCTCCTCCCCGCTAAAGTCCTCGGCGAGGTCGACAGCGGCTCCGTCGGCCGCCAGCAGACCCACGCGGATGCTCTCGACCATGTAGAGCTGCTGCAGCACAGAGTTCATGTAGCAGGTGGCCCCCGCGTTCTTGAGGCCCACGAACCCCTTGTACGGCCGCGGTCCCACCGGGGGGAGGTAGTCCCACTCCAGCAGGGGTTCGTCCCGAGCTGCAACCATGCAGACACTCATGACATGTACGACCTAGACCTTACCTAGTTTGTAAATGTACCACTATGGCTGGAACACAAACGTGTATGAAATGTAGATCCATTTAGTGCTTGGAAAACTATATTCCATATTTGCAGCACTCAAACTGACTCCTTTTAACATTTCTTCTTATTTTTTTTTATTTTTTTATATCTGCTCCCTGTGTCCAACAATGAAGTCGGGTAGGGGATAGGAAATTAATCCCATCATATTCTGGCCCTTAGGTATATCGAAGCCGGCTGGCCATGCCTGACGCTTCCCTCATATTAATATTATATTTGTTTTACAACCTTAAACAAAAACACCGAGAAATAACCTAATTTACTACCAACAGTGAACACAAATGAATTAACGATCGACAAGACCTACAATTTCTGCCGCTATGAGGCGGGCGTTCATACACTTAACGGTACCAAGTAACCTACTCGTCAGTGAAGTCAACAGGTCTAGTAACTCACGCGAGTAGAACATCTCGGTGACCATGTTGACTAGCAGGGTCATGTTGGGCACGCATCCCGAGCAGAGTCCTATGAGGAGGTCGTAGGCTGCGCTGGTGGTGAGGGGGGTGGTGCACACAGGCACGGCCTGCTCGGAACACAGCTCCCCGGTCCGCTGTAGCTGCAGCATCAGCCGCGAGGCGGGGAAGATGAAGTCCTCCACCAACTCCTGCAACCCATTCAACATTGTGACGTCTCGCAATTGATTGACACTACAACGTAACCGCTCGGGCACGACGCTACATGCAGCTTACCCTGATGAGGTTGACCCCCTTGGTCTCCTCCGAGCCCAGCTCGTACTTCTTCTCGGGGGTCATGAAGGACAGCAGCTCCTTGGCGATGCCCAAGTGTCCCTCTAACACGGCCTCGTCCACCTGGCACTCTCCCGTCTCCTTCACGTTCGTCTGGGGGGGAGGAAACATTGCGTTACACCCAAGTGTTTCTCAAGATGTTAGGGAGCCTTGAAACCTCCAACACTTCAACGTTATTCAGAAAGAAACTTTGTAGAACAGGTAAAAATATTATAAAACAATTAGTTAGACTACAAACTGTTCCTTGTCGAGATTATCCAACTCAAGTTGGTGATAGCTAGTAAAAGATTGCTGTTCAGTACTCGAAATATCGCTTTTTAATTTTAATCTTGACAAGGACCAGTGTACAGTCCAACTAGTTGTCTTTATAACTTGTATTGTTGTATCATGAACGGCAGAGACATGGAGGTTGCCTATTCACTAGCTTATCACTGACCCTGATCTTCTTGAGCCAGACGATCTCGTTGTTGAGCAGGTGTTCGGCCGTGGGCAGCGGACACTGCACCATGAACGCGTAGCCGAGCAGGCGACACAGCAGCTGGAAATACTCGTGAGAGTTCCTCGCGTTGTCCACGACGGTAGAGTTGAGCACGGTGAAGAGGAGCGTGATGCAGAACTGCACGTGGTGTTGACTAGTGCTGCACCACGTGTTCATGCTGAGAAACTGTTCGGCGGCGGCCACGCGGATCAGACTGACAAACACAGAAAACGTTCGTTCAAACTGACGGATCTGTTTTGCTTGACATAATGTAGAAAAATCTCTTAAAATAATATTCTTCAAGTGTCCAGACAATTTGGACACAACAGAAGGGAAAACTTGCTATGACTGTCCCACATATGTTTTGCAAGCCACAAAGAATAATAAAATATTACTTGGAGAGAAATGAGTCAACAATAGAAAATTGCCATTGCAAAGAAGGAAAATTATAGAATTGAAGTACAAGACTGCACTGCTAGTAGAATAGTGTTCACAGTGAAATTATTTGCCGAGTCTTGGGTAGCTTGAATGTGCTGGAATAACTAGATGGTGGAAATTCAATACCATCCACTTATCTGAGGAAAACGTGCTGAAGAAGTGTACTATTAACAGATTACTACATAGAGGCCTACAGAGTGAATATCTGAGAACAACACTTACCGATTTTTACTCAATATGAGTAGGTCTATGATGAACGTGTGCCACGATTTATCTTTGGTTAGTTGATCTAAAGTCTTTGGGTTGAGTAGCAACGATATTGTTAGCACCTCTAATGCTTCTCTGCATACTGAAACACAAAATGATTGTTTATAATATCTTCCACTTTACACCTAGGCAAAAGAAAAAGTAGACCTTGGCAGGCAATAGAATTTCTAAGTGTTGTAATGACTTTAAATGATTTTTTTATAAAAGTATTTGAGTAAGAAATACAAAAAAAAGAGAGCATCTCCAGTGAGGGTCTGTGGGCTCACCTAGGACGTCCTCCTGGTCCGGACAGCTGGCGTTGTTGTTGCTGGACGTAGACGAGGATGCCCCCTCGGAGTGGAACATGCGATGTAGCTCGTCGGGCGCGGCGTTGAGCAGCTGAATGTTGCCGCTGGCCGCCGCCCACGCGAGCCTGATCACAGACCGCACCGTCACGATGTCTGGCAGCTCCCACGCCAGAGCCTGGCGGAACATCGGGCGCGACCGCTCCCCCTCGTTGGCCCCGCCCGTTATCAGCATCTGGACACACAGCACAGTATTATAGCACTAGGTACAATGACAATTAACTCCGTACTCTATAGAGGAATTAAACTATTTAATTTTAGGCAAAAACGTAAGAGGCGAGAATTTGTAAGTCAAAACCTAATGTAGCTACTTCAATGCTGACTTAATGGCATACAATTTTTCTATAACAATAGGCTTTAAATTCTAAGGTGTTATGATGTGCCTGTTATGTGTTATGATGATGTTTCTTGTGAATATGAAAAAAACAATGGGATAAATGTTTGTGAAATAAATAATAATGTTGTAAGCAAAGCATGATGCCCCAACAAGAAAGCGGGATGCCCCAACCTTCCGCACTCAGGAATATGACTGTTTCAGCCACCAAGAGTTCCTATCCAGACTTAAAGGCCAACCTAACATTCAATTCTTAACATTCCAATCTAAAGAAAACAATTGGTTGAGGTACATGTGTGAAACGTTCTACGCAGATGCCACAATAACATGTGGGCAACTGTTCTAGCGGCTCACATTGGTCTAGCAAACATCAACAAGGACAAACACACTACTTGTCAGAGTCCATTCTCATATTTGCAGTTATTTACTATGAAGAAACTATGGTAATCATTTAGTTGTGTGAAACGTTCTACGCAGATGCCACAATAACATGTGGGCAACTGTTCTAGCGGCTCACATTGGTCTAGCAAACATCAACAAGGACAAACACATTACTTGTCTGAGTCCATTCTCATATTTGCAGTTATTTACTATGAAGAAACTATGGTTATCATTTAGTTGTGTGAAACGTTCTACGCAGATGCCACAATAACATGTGGGCAACTGTTCTAGCGGCTCACATTGGTCTAGCAAACATCAACAAGGACAAACACACTACTTGTCTGAGTCCATTCTCATATTTGCAGTTATTTACTATGAAGAAACTATGGTTATCATTTAGTTGTGTGAAACGTTCTACGCAGATGCCACAGTAATGTGTGGGCAACTGTTCTAGCGGCTCACATTGGTCTAGCAAACATCAACAAGGACAAACACACTACTTGTCTGAGTCCATTCTCATATTTGCAGTTATTTACTATGAAGAAACTATGGTTATCATTTAGTTGTGTGAAACGTTCTACGCAGATGCCACAATAATGTGTGGGCAACTGTTCTAGCGGCTCACATTGGTCTAGCAAACATCAACAAGGACAAACACACTACTTGTCTGAGTCCATTCTCATATTTGCAGTTATTTACTATGAAGAAACTACAGTAAAGACTTAGTAGGGTTACAAGTCTCCTAAACTATAGTTATGTCCACATTACCATAGTAGCAAGTGGTATCGCACCTGTTTGGTTAGATGCTGCGCAGTATGAACTGTGTTGGGGACTCACCTGCTCGGCTAGATGCTGCGCCAGCTTGGAGGCGACACTGCGCAGCATGTACTCTGTGTTGGGGACTCACCTGCTCGGCTAGATGCTGCGCCAGCTTGGAGGCGACACTGCGCAGCATGTACTCTGTGTTGGGGACTCACCTGCTCGGCTAGATGCTGCGCCAGCTTGGAGGCGACACTGCGCAGCATGTACTCTGTGTTGGGGTTGGGGATGTTGTGCAGGGCACTTCTCAGGACGGCCACGGCAGTGCGGGAAGCGTTGGTGGGCTGGTGGTTCGAGCTGTTGCCGTCAGGGGCGCCACTGTCCGTCTGCTGGGGGGGCTGGAACTCTTCCACGATGCGAGCCATCACGTAACCAATCACAGTCAATAGAAGCTTGCACATCTTTAGGACAGTCAGGTATGCAGACCTGAAAAAGAATATTAACGGTCAACAGTTGAACAGGGGAAAATTAGATTACAATTGAAAAGACCGCTTGCCCACCTTTCTGTCACCGTACAAGACGGGAGACTACCATACATAATTCATGTACATCTCTTCCCAAACAATAAAACAAGAGAGAGCTGACTTACCTTTTTGTTGCTACGTCAGCATTGGCCAAGAAGTTATTCTTCGTAAGCATATCTAGTATGACCGGAGCGTCGTCACTCTTTATGAAGTTATACTGGAACTCGAATGCTTTGTCGGACGTGGGATCAATCGCGGGCATCAGAAGCGCGTACATCACCTGCAAACAGGGTGATGATTGATTGGTTGGTTCTGCATTGTCCTACACTTCTCCTCACACTTGTAGCACCTCAGTCTACGCTTCGCTTACCTAACTACGTGTCCAACATCAAAAGTTTTATTACTGGCTTTAGCCTTGGTTTAGAATGATAATAATATGGAATATGGTTCCATTTATTTCTCATCATACTTAAAGTTGTTTATCCCCCAGATTGTAACAATGAACTGCACAGTAATTAAGCACGCGTTGGTTAATTAACGTAGTTTTGTCCTCAACTCCGAAACAGATGACGAATCTTTCCCACAAAGATTGCATCAGCTAATAAGATAACAAAACATGCTAAGCAGGTTGTGAGCCTTGTCCTCCGTGGATCTGAACGAGTCCTAGCATTACAAGGAGACGTGATTACCTCCAGGTAGTAGAGGACTTGCGACGGCGACGTGGCAAAGAACACTCCGTCAACGCTTGTCGGCATGGTGACCGTTGCGCTGGTGCCTTGCTCCATGACCACACCTCCGTTGGGGATGGTCCTGGCGTGTTGGAGGAACAGCATCTGCAAGCACACAGCCAAACAATGCCACATTGCTTGGATCCAAAGGAACAGTGAATCCTATCTCTAACTAAAAAAAACATGATGCCATATAGTGTCAATTGTGGGCATATGAGAAGAAGAGAAGATTTCACACAGTGCTGATGGGAACATCATGTGGGCAATGTAGGCACTTACTACTTAGTAATCAATTATTAAGTGCGATATTCCAAAAATGATAAAGGACTGTTGCATTCGTAAACAGATATGAGAACATAAGTTTCGACACGTTGGAATTGATGATCCACAGAATATGGCAACTCTGCTCGATTTCAAGCTAGAATATTTTATTTTTTTAAATTTGTAGAATTAGTACCAGTAAAATGGAATTTAAACAAGATTGCTCTAGGCTCGGGATTGATTGCAGGTCCACGTACCTGCAGGCACTCTACCGAGTAGGCGTCGGGAGGCACGAGCTTCATCAGGGTCCGAGCGCCGTCCCTCAGGGGCGGATACTGGAGGCGGCAGCCCAGGTCGGCCAGCTGGAAGAAGAACTGGGCGCACTGCATCCGCTGCGACATGAGAACGCCCGGCAGAACGCTCTCGGCCTCGGCGTTGGGACCGTCGGGGGCCGCTCGGTGGGGGGAGCTGGTCGAGCTGTCCGAGCTGCTGTCTGGCGAGCTGGGCATGTTGGCGTTCACCTGGCAGAGCTTGGCCGTCAGCAGCTGCAACACGGACACACGCGTTATAGTAGGTAACTACCTCGGTATTGCTCTCAGAACCACAGCAGTACGTACCTGTTCTTGCTTTTCAAGACAGATCTTCAAGTTTTTAGTTTTCCTTGTGTTAAATGTTTTATGACCTGCATATTCGACCACGAGATCATATGATGGCGGCACTTTACAACAGGCAGAGCTACCCTGGACTCATCCTAGCCCGAAGCCAGACAGAGGAGTAACTTGGGAGGTAATGGACCCGTAAAGTGGGTAATGAACCTCTTTTAGCCACCTCTGTACAGACGGGCAGTCTCCTAGGAGCCTGCATGGGTATAATTTGTCATAATTTGTTATACATTAATGGCAAGATTGATGAGAGTGGAGTTCCTGTTTCATGCAGGGAACAGTGATGGATTATGAAGATGGTAATGAATGCCCCTGATTGTAATTTTTAGAGCTGCCGATAAATAAAAAGTAGCATTATATATATAGCACACCAATCAGTGTACAAACATAATACACCTGCCACTTAGTACATATTTCTTTTTCATTGCCCTATTACATCATTTAAGTACACTAATAAAACACTTTATGTTGTAACAATCTTCTAGCTCAACCAACAGATGCAAGTTTCGGCTATCTTCTGTCTGCCCCATGGAGAAAACTTACAAAAATACCAGATATAACATTGCACAATACTAGAGCGAAAAGCCTTTCACCCACGGCTGCCTTATCACTATCAGCCTACGAGGTCTTGTCGCCATACAAAATTAATAATAAGTAGACGGCGAGGAGCCGAGGACAATGATAAGATTCAACTGGAGTGGCGAACGAAGCCATTACACAGAACTTGAAGTAACAAGGGTAGTTGGCACAGGTCTTACATCTAGGATTGATTCTAGGACAAAACAGTTACAATTACTAGAGCATTTAAGTAACTAAGAATCATAGATCCAGAAAGTAAATTGATATCTTACATGATCTGCTTACATAGATAATGTCGTCCTCTCTGGGCCTGGGTTCGAGGCTGACCTCGGAGTTGGTCGTATCTATGTCGGAAGAGGAGTCACTGGGGATAGGATCTGGTAGGGAAACCTCGGTAAGGAAGCCGTCGTACATTTGAAAAGAACCCTGAAACACAGCGTCGTACGTCCGTTCCCCATGCGTACTTTTCACAAACCTTTGCCGGCATAGCCTGTAGATTTTGTGTATGGGTGGAATATGACAGTCACAGGATCAATAACCTCTTATTAAATGGTTTAAATGGCAACCCCTCCCCTACTAAAATGCGTGTGAGTTAGTAAGAGCATTGATTAAAGAACAAGGGCGAGGAGTGTGGTGACTGGATAGTGAGAACAGTGAGTGTGGTATACTGAGGAATGAGAACTTGACTACAGTTAACTCCTACAGGAAGGGGTTCGTACCGTCTTGTCCCTGAGCAGTATCTGCGAGATAAGAGCCTGACTACAGTTAACTCCTACAGGAAGGGGTTCGTACCGTCTTGTCCCTGAGCAGTATCTGCGAGATAAGAGCCTGACTACAGTTAACTCCTACAGGAAGGGGTTCGTACCGTCTTGTCCCTGAGCAGTATCTGCGAGATAAGAGTCTGACTACAGTTAACTCCTACAGGAAGGGGTTCGTACCGTCTTGTCCCTGAGCGGTATCTGCGAGATCATCTTCCGGTCGTCGGCCGGGTCGAGCAGCTCTCCGTTGATGAACAGCTCGAGCTTGACGTTGGACCCGTTGGCCTTGATGCGGCGGAGGATCTGTCTTCGGAACGCTGCCAGCGTGTCGTTGCTGTGCGTGAAGATGTCGAGGTCGTCCACCGCCCGGCCGGGGTTCGTGAAGCGGATGCACATGGTGAGGTGCTTCCCGCGGCAAGCCCTGCGACAATAACCACACCACACTACAGCCCCGCGACAACAACCACACCACACTACAGCACAGCCCTGAATACAGTAGTCCCCCTTCAATTCAACTTTCAAAGGACACTAAAAACTCCAATTTGAAATGCAAAATTTAACTTTAACACACTTCACTTTATTTTATTTTACACTAAGCACCATACCCAAATCTTCTGCTGGGACTCTTATCAACAATTTGAACTAACGAGGAACTACTGTACACTGCGGGGACTTCAGCACTTGAAGGAAATAGGGGATATACCTGTGTAGGGGTAGGATCTTCCTCTCTCCGTTGAAATCCCCGTCGCACTCGCTGATGTATTCTTGTAGCACCTTCATGACCCGACACATCTTGACGGCCTCCGCCTTCAGCCTGTTGTTGGTCGCCCCGTCCTTCTCCTCCTCTTGCGAGAGGAACGACACCTGAATCAACAAGGTGCCGTTATAGACAGCTCGACACTACCGCGAGGGGAGCGGCCACCGTTGGGACACGGCATACGTACCGTATCGTAGTGCGCTCTCAGGCGGTCTAAGCATTCAGAGATGTACGTCTCGTGGAACTCTAGTAGAGAGGATTGAAGTCGTGGGCCTAGGTTTGTGTTCACTTCTTTGAGAAGTTCGATTGCTCGGTTCGCTATCTCGTCGCCGCTATTCGTAACCACCTGGAAAACGACGGAAACCAAATTAACGTGTCTGGGTGAACGGAAACGGGCGAGAGAATACGTTACGGCAAATAGAACGGCGGTATCTTACCCTCCATATATATTCGGTGCCTATTAGATCGACATCGTCCATCAGGAAGGCTCTACGCTTTGCTTTAAGCTTTCCCTCTTTGGAATTCACAGCCTTAAAAAACCGCTCAAAGCACCTGAAAAGCAAAAATGAATGATTCGTTAATGATTGGCTTGTATTGATGTACCTCACCTAATGGAATGGAAGCACAATTAATCCCATAGAACTAGCAACCCCCTAAAATAATTAAATACAAATTACTATATTCTAATTAACAACTGACTTCATTTAGTTGAATCACAATTTATGTGAAAAGCTACACACTATACAGTCAGTCACAGTTCTCCATACGGCTCCTTAGGGAAAGGTTCCAACCGTCAACAGACTACAGAGTTGTACTCAAATGGCAACACATCACAACCCCAGCTTCACTATCCACTCTTTCTTGTCAAGCAGGATACTACTTTGAGGAAAACGTTTTGCTTATCACCAGTGTGACGGATGGCAATGCATGCAGGTAGGGTGTTGGTGCTCACTTCATTCCGCTCTCCGTGAGCAGCGTGGGATCCAGCTGCAGTATGTTGTTCTCAAAGAAGTCCTTGTTGATGGCGGGATCCAGGTCTGGCTCCTCACCCATCAGCTTGGAGAACCACTTGAAACAGGCCTCGCGGTCCGACGCAAACACGGCGTCCTCGGCCAGACACTGCCAGATCTGCTTGGCCTGGTCCGCGCACAGCCACAGTTGGCCGTCCTGCAACAAGTCACAAGCTCTCACTCGACCGTCGGCCCCATCCACAGCGTCGCGACCGTGTAACATCGCAGCCGTTCGTTGCTCTGGTAGGGTTATCGGCACCTCATATCAACCTAGTGTGTACCGTATCACTACGCAAATGAATACTATTATTTGAATATTGAACAGTATTCAAGATAGGCCGGCCTAGGTGAAGCTAGTATGTCTAGGGTTGACAATAGCAGCGAGTGACAATTTTGCTAGTTACGGGAACCTGATCCAAGCTACCCGCCATCAATAAAGACATTAATCAATCAATCTCTCTTTCTCTCGGAGGGAAGAGAGAGGTAAAACTACTGATCGACTTAATCGGATCAGTTACATGAAACCACCTAGTTGTAATGAAAGTCCAAGTAAAAGATAGCCAACTTGTTTCAAGCAGGAATTTCTAGCCAGGAATTAGCATATAACTGTTTTGTTTACGTTGAAAACGAGCAATGGCTGGGTTACATGGTCGCAACACAAAATGCTGTACGGACGGACGGGCACTCACACAAGGGGTGTAACACAATGGCACGTACTCTGATAGCTCCTGGACCTGTGAGGTTTTAATCATCTTCCCTCTTTACACTTAACAATACATTAGCACTGACTGACATAACAGCAGCAGAATCATCAGATTTGAGTCTAGTCAAGGCAAACTTTCTTTCAGTATAATAATTGTTAGAAAATCCCACACATATATATGAAATTTCTCAACACCAAGTCAGACCAGTCTCCAGTGAGAAATCTTTTACCTAATGTATACATTAAAACTTCAAGGCCTATACGACCTTATGATGTGATATTTAACTCATCTTGACAATGTACATACAATCTCGTATTGTGGTTATACAGCTAAGAAATGAAATGAAATGATTTCAAGATATTGTGGCATACCACTTAGTTTTTCAACATTTTTTGTTTGTTTATAGATTATGTATGTCAAACTAAGAACACTGATTAATTACTAATTAGTAATTAGTCTTGCTTTTTGTTTGGCCCCAGAAACGAACATGCTTCGCTTAGGGCCCACTGCGTGCATTCGGCCACAAGTCTGGGGTTGCAAACGTGCCAACAATGCACTACCAAGTCTAACTTGGAATCTTACAGCACACACAACACATCTACATGTTAGTGCAAAATGTTTCTGTGATATTAATGAATTGCCAGTACCAGCTAGGACACGAAATGGGCAAGGCAAGGAATCAGGTTTAATGTGAAACTCTAGACCCAATCCTTCTTGCTACAAACCTATTAACACCATCATAATATAATAAATGCTATTATCATTCAGGGCCCTTAATGAAAAATTGAAATTAGTTTCCCCAACCAACGGGCACGGGCATAGCATGAACAGTTATGATAAAACATTTTAATTTAATTACTGGATGCTACTCAATACCCTTCCTTCCTTTTCCTACTTATGAATTTGTACACATTTCCCTACACCTTACAAATGTATTTTGTCCATACTATTGTGAACCCACCTTATTCCACCAGAGATATCAGTAACTAATGTTGCATAACCACCACAGTAAAGAGGCTAGAACACCACCATACATGAAGGATTACATTCCTGTAGATTTAACTTGCCCTTGCTTTCACAAAACAGAAAATCTGCACCTTTGAACCAAACCAGCAGAATGTATTCATTATGAATATGATTTGCTCCTGTCATTGACAAATTATTATAGAGCCACTATTGGAACGGGGGTTTAATTAGGAAACAAATCACTTAGCAGAATATTTATTTCACATGAAGCAATCCAAAACCTAGCCTAGAAGCTGGTAAATGCTAGCTAGCAAAACAGCAGACTGGACATACAAAAGCGCACTTCCAACAATCTGCTAGCGCATGTGGCTCTTCTCACTGGACGAGTACGGATCGGAGATGGGGAAGCACTGAACGTTGAAGAGTTTGCAACTTAGTTAGCCAAGCACTGAATGAAACACTGCCAGGCTTGAGTGGGAGCTAATTGCTTTACAACTAGCAACAAGCTTATTTTGCTAGACACACTCATGCCAGCCATGCTAGGTAGAAAGATAATTTAAACTCACTAAGCTAGGAAACAACCAGAACCGGATTGTGTTAAAAACAGTAAAGTAAAGGGGTGTGCAGCCATCTCATACCACACTCACATGCACTCTACCGACTAGACTACGTAAAAATGAGGAACGATTAGATCAAACAAACCTTTACCTTGAGCAGAAATCGCAAGAAATTCAATCTCTCCTGAACCTGTGCAACGTGATTATACCTGCGGTCTGGGAACCAATGGTTGGGGTCCAACTCTGTGTTTTCTGTGGACAAACAAACAACCATGGACCAACCTGATGGATTACACCGGTCAGACACAAACAAGGTTCCAAATGTAGTCTAATTCTAGGAGAAAAATACGCAAAAGAAAATATTTACCAATATTCTTCAATTAGCTCTCAACTAAATGAACATGTTTAAGAGATTTAAGATAATAAATACAAATCTATTTTCAAGTCCCTTAGACCAAAAGGTTCTAGACATTAACTTATCATTTAACCGTTCACTACCAGACATTCATTCATTCAATTCATTATAAAATTGTATTGACATCAGTAAAATATAATCAAAATTGGAATGTTTGAGAGCGATAAGCTTCTGAAACATAAACATGTGCACCTCAAGATGATAATACAGTACAACCTTGATATAACGTCGCTGAAGGGACTATTGATTTTCGACGTTATGTCAAGCGCGACGTTGTACCAGATTATCACTAAATTATCAAAAAATAAAATTCCACATTATCATTATGGGGGGAGGGGGGTAGACGTTTGTATGGCCCCCAATCTTAGGTATAGACCTACACACTTCTAATTTGGCCAGGGCTATTGTGAGTCCGCTGTCACTGCTATTATCAAGGAGGAGATGTGGGTGTTTGTACGTGGCATGTTGCTGCCACAGGCTCACGCGAGCTTCCCCCCCCCCCCCCCCCCCTCCCAACCATTGACCGCCTGGCGAGTTACGGGCTAAGAGAATAATGGGCAATGTCAAAAATAAAACGACTGATAAACAAATAAAGATAAAATTTATTAAAGGTCTAAACATAGTCCTAGTCAAAGATATATTATGTCAAAAGATAATGTATCATGAAAATATGACGTGTCTTGAATTATCTAAGCTCTTAGCGCTTGAAGAAGTCTGTTATCTTTAACTGAACTTAATAGATTTTGTATACACATCGTACAATGCCCTGTTTATATTGAGTAACTGCTTTTGGACCTCGTCACTTATTTCGTGCGCCACTAAGTAACTACGAACGGTTTCGTAGGCAGCCATAGCTTCTTGAAACTTCGGGGGGGCTCTGGGGCTTCTACAACGCTGTCTACGTCGCTGAGGTCGGCGCCATCAATGGTCTTATTTTCCTCGATTATATCATCAACTGACAGTACCTCGTTTGTCACTAAGTGGCTCTCAATTTCGAAAAATTCTTCCATTGTACAGGCTCCTCCCAACCTCTCCCAATCCCCCGGGGCGATCTCATTAGGCGGGCTCTCGTCATCGCTCTCGTAATAGGCATCGTCATCCGCCTCGTCGTTAAACGCCGTCAAAACGTCGTGCTCTTTCACGAAACCAGCTTTGCGAAAGCATTTCGCTATTGTTTCTGGTTTGACAGTAGCCCAAGCCCAAGCAATGAATGACATCGCCTAACAAAGAAGAGGGACAGAGTTGTTAAACCTACACAGCCACGCACAACAATCTACCGAAGGTCGCTGAAACAAAACGCCGACGAGCGAGGCCGCAGCTGCCGCGAAGCGGAGTGCGTGGCGGGCGGGGGATGCGGGGGGGACTGGAATGTGGCAGCGGCGGGGTAGGGGAGGAGGGGAGGATAACGCGGGAACAATGCTGTCGAAGTTTCGACTCAACTTCAAGTTGGGAATTGCGAATTCCGTGATCGTGTTCGGCGGGAAAATCCATGTTAACAAGGAAGCTTGCATCATGAAACGACGTTATAACGCTCGTTTGACTGCTGTACGGTCCGAAAATAGGCGTCGTAATGTCGGATACGACGTTATATCAAGGGACGTTGTATTAAGTTATAGATAACATTATCTCTTATGGGAATTCACCGGGACTTTGTCAAAACGACGTGATAATGCGAACGACGTTGTATCGTGCGACGTAATAACAAGGTTGTACTGTAGTTTCAACTAGTGGAGACGTCACCATATCTTGTAAGTATCCTAGCTACGCCAATGAACAAATGCTACAGTTAGGTATCATCACCTTACCTTTAGCTATCTGTCTAACTTTGTCCATATAACTTGTTAGACTGTTTGTGACTAAAATTACAAGGCTATGTTGGTTTTGTAGACGTTCTATAACTTCTTGTCTGAAAGCAGAAACAAAACGAGGCGTTAGATCACCGTGGATGCAAGCTGCAAGTGGCCAGAACTCTGGGTGAAATGACACTAGTTTAACATGTAACAAGTACAACGTCCCACCTATAGTAGATGTGGTGGCTCCGCTGGCTGTGGTTCATGTTGGGTGACGGCTCGTACAGACAGCAGATGTCCTTGATGTGTTTCAACGCGGGTAGCGCCCACTTGTCGCCAGTCTTCAGCTCCTCAACGCAGTTGTCTAGCCAGACCGTCTTCTGCTGGTCCCTCTCCTGCGAGCAGCTGTAGTCGAGTATCTTGACGTGGGCGGTGAGAGCTTGATCCATGATCTCTGTGGTCACGTCCTCTTGGTGGGCCAGGTTCCAGAACAAGGTCAGCACCTGCACCAGCGCACACCATGTTTATATCTCAGATGTGCTTTCTTTTAACTTCTTAGCATTGAATTGAACTCCAGTTTATTTAGCAATGACTTTTAAAACATTAGGGCATAAAGAAATGAAAATTTGTAGTTTTAATCTAAATTATTACATTTCTTTGTATTTTACTAGAAATTACTAATTTGCATCAAAGTAGTATGAAACTGATTTTTTTTCTTTATTATTTGCTGTATAATACTCGACTAAAAATGTAAATTATTATAAAGAATTAGCAGAAATTACTTATATCTAGTAGTAATTGACAAAAACAACATATTTTACCATTAATGCCACTTTTTAACATGGACGAGCAAAACTAAAAAGCGCAGAGCAAAGGTTGGCAACCCACCTTATGCGCCATGACGCCGTCCTTATCATCCTCGGCCAGCCTCCGTATCAGTTCCAGCAGGCGTTCGCGCTGCTTCTTATTGGCGTTGGTCCAGCTCGCCTGGAAGCATTCGAACAGGTGGTCCAACTGCTCGGGAGAGAAGTCCCACGCCAGCTTGGCCAGCAGGTCGTGCACGTTCTGAAACAATGGCGCACTCTCAATCACGAGACAACAGGTGGTCCAACTGCTCGGGAGAGAAGTCCCACGCCAGCTTGGCCAGCAGGTCGTGCACGTTCTGAAACAATGCCGCACTCTCAATCACGAGACAACAGGTGGTCCAACTGCTCGGGAGAGAAGTCCCACGCCAGCTTGGCCAGCAGGTCGTGCACGTTCTGAAACAATGCCGCACTCTCAATCACGAGACAACAGGTGGTCCAACTGCTCGGGAGAGAAGTCCCACGCCAGCTTGGCCAGCAGGTCGTGCACGTTCTGAAACAATGGCGCACTCTCAATCACGAGACAACAGGTGGTCCAACTGCTCGGGAGAGAAGTCCCACGCCAGCTTGGCCAGCAGGTCGTGCACGTTCTGAAACAATGCCGCACTCTCAATCACGAGACAACAGGTGGTCCAACTGCTCGGGAGAGAAGTCCCACGCCAGCTTGGCCAGTGGGTCGTGCACGTTCTGAAACAATGGCGCACTCTCAATCACGAGACAACAGGTGGTCCAACTGCTCGGGAGAGAAGTCCCACGCCAGCTTGGCCAGCAGGTCGTGCACGTTCTGAAACAATGGCGCACTCTCAATCACGAGACAACAGGTGGTCCAACTGCTCGGGAGAGAAGTCCCACGCCAGCTTGGCCAGCAGGTCGTGCACGTTCTGAAACAATGGCGCACTCTCAATCACGAGACAACAGGTGGTCCAACTGCTCGGGAGAGAAGTCCCACGCCAGCTTGGCCAGTGGGTCGTGCACGTTCTGAAACAATGGCGCACTCTCAATCACGAGACAACAGGTGGTCCAACTGCTCGGGAGAGAAGTCCCACGCCAGCTTGGCCAGCAGGTCGTGCACGTTCTGAAACAATGCCGCACTCTCAATCACGAGACAACAGGTGGTCCAACTGCTCGGGAGAGAAGTCCCACGCCAGCTTGGCCAGCAGGTCGTGCACGTTCTGAAACAATGGCGCACTCTCAATCACGAGACAACAGGTGGTCCAACTGCTCGGGAGAGAAGTCCCACGCCAGCTTGGCCAGCAGGTCGTGCACGTTCTGAAACAATGGCGCACTCTCAATCACGAGACAACAGGTGGTCCAACTGCTCGGGAGAGAAGTCCCACGCCAGCTTGGCCAGCAGGTCGTGCACGTTCTGAAACAATGGCGCACTCTCAATCACGAGACAACAGGTGGTCCAACTGCTCGGGAGAGAAGTCCCACGCCAGCTTGGCCAGCAGGTCGTGCACGTTCTGAAACAATGCCGCACTCTCAATCACGAGACAACAGGTGGTCCAACTGCTCGGGAGAGAAGTCCCACGCCAGCTTGGCCAGTGGGTCGTGCACGTTCTGAAACAATGGCGCACTCTCAATCACGAGACAACAGGTGGTCCAACTGCTCGGGAGAGAAGTCCCACGCCAGCTTGGCCAGCAGGTCGTGCACGTTCTGAAACAATGGCGCACTCTCAATCACGAGACAACAGGTGGTCCAACTGCTCGGGAGAGAAGTCCCACGCCAGCTTGGCCAGCAGGTCGTGCACGTTCTGAAACAATGGCGCACTCTCAATCACGAGACAACAGGTGGTCCAACTGCTCGGGAGAGAAGTCCCACGCCAGCTTGGCCAGCAGGTCGTGCACGTTCTGAAACAATGCCGCACTCTCAATCACGAGACAACAGGTGGTCCAACTGCTCGGGAGAGAAGTCCCACGCCAGCTTGGCCAGCAGGTCGTGCACGTTCTGAAACAATGGCGCACTCTCAATCACGAGACAACAGGTGGTCCAACTGCTCGGGAGAGAAGTCCCACGCCAGCTTGGCCAGTGGGTCGTGCACGTTCTGAAACAATGCCGCACTCTCAATCACGAGACAACAGGTGGTCCAACTGCTCGGGAGAGAAGTCCCACGCCAGCTTGGCCAGCAGGTCGTGCACGTTCTGAAACAATGCCGCACTCTCAATCACGAGACAACAGGTGGTCCAACTGCTCGGGAGAGAAGTCCCACGCCAGCTTGGCCAGCAGGTCGTGCACGTTCTGAAACAATGCCCCACTCTCAATCACGAGACAACAGGTGGTCCAACTGCTCGGGAGAGAAGTCCCACGCCAGCTTGGCCAGTGGGTCGTGCACGTTCTGAAACAATGCCGCACTCTCAATCACGAGACAACAGGTGGTCCAACTGCTCGGGAGAGAAGTCCCACGCCAGCTTGGCCAGCAGGTCGTGCACGTTCTGAAACAATGGCGCACTCTCAATCACGAGACAACAGGTGGTCCAACTGCTCGGGAGAGAAGTCCCACGCCAGCTTGGCCAGCAGGTCGTGCACGTTCTGAAACAATGCCGCACTCTCAATCACGAGACAACAGGTGGTCCAACTGCTCGGGAGAGAAGTCCCACGCCAGCTTGGCCAGCAGGTCGTGCACGTTCTGAAACAATGGCGCACTCTCAATCACGAGACAACAGGTGGTCCAACTGCTCGGGAGAGAAGTCCCACGCCAGCTTGGCCAGCAGGTCGTGCACGTTCTGAAACAATGGCGCACTCTCAATCACGAGACAACAGGTGGTCCAACTGCTCGGGAGAGAAGTCCCACGCCAGCTTGGCCAGCAGATCGTGCACGTTCTGAAACAATGCCGCACTCTCAATCACAGTTCACAGGACAACCGACGTTATTACCAGTAACCGAATCTTCTGTGCAGCGACTCCTTCGCTACAGTAGTCCCACTTTAATACAAGCACATTAACACTAGAAGCATTCTTGATCACTTAACATAGACTAGATTTATTCTGGTGGCAAGGAAATTTACTATGTGCTGAGAGGAGGAGTTTAGCTGTCAATTGTTGGTCAAGGGAGTGCGATGACGAGGTTGTCCTATGTGTTGCTCACCTTGACGATGGCCTCGTGTTTGCCGGCCTGCGCAGACCACAGGTTGTCCAGGTCGTCGAGTGTCAGCGCTCTCTCCTTGATGACGAACCGGAGGATCTTCTCCAGCTTCTCGACGTACTGGGGCTGGTGGAGCGAGTCCCGCAACACGATCTGCAGGACGCAGTTCTCCTTGATCCACTTCTGTAACGACACAACGCGCCACATGTGCACACATTTATTGTTTATCCTTGCACTGTTAGCTTTCTTCTAAACCAATAAAGGAGAAAGGTATATCATGTGAGGAAAGGATCCAACACCTTACCTTCGTGTAAGATGACGGATTTACGAGTTTGAAGTCGTAAATCCGTCATCTTACACGAAGGTAAGCTGTTGGATCCTTTCCTCACATGATATACCATTCCAGCCGATTGGCACCTACTTTCATAACCAATAAAGGAGAAATATCATGCAAATGACTTTTGAGACAATGAGCAGCACAGTATATAAGGATCCAACAGCTTACCTTGTAGATATGATGAGTAGAAAGTGCACATTGGAGACATCAAACAAAACAATAACAACATTTTTGTTTTGCCTTCAATGTGCACTTTCTTCTCTCAAATTCATCATCTTACATCTATGGTACAAGCTATTGGATCCCGTCCCTCCGTACATTATGCTATTCCAGCCGATTAGCCTCTATCACCATAGCCTAATGAATAGTACAGATAAATTGTTGACTAAAGCTTGTAAGTAGAAGCTACCTGCTGGACACAAAATGTGGGTATTAATATTTTACTCGGGAATCGCCTCCTACGCCGAATTGATCGACATCATCCCTGGTGTGCGCCTACTTTGAACTGAATTGTGTAAACATGGTCGCACTCACCGCCATCCGGTCGGCCGTCAGCCACTCTTCCTCCTCCAGGCCCGTGTGTCTGTGCGGATAGTACGTGACGCTCGCAATCACCTTGTTCACCTCGTTCAGCGCGTTCATCTTGCCGTTGAACGACGAGATCTGGAGGAGTCTGCAACAAAACACAGTGATGTGAACGAGACTCGTAAGAAATACCGACACACACGAATCCAAGAATGGATCGACCTTGAGACGGAACCTCCGCAACTTCGAATCAAGATGTACTCAACTGGACTAGACAATCCTGTTGAGGTTTACATAGTTGAAAACTGGTGTAATGACAATTAAGAAGTTATCTAACAGGTTCAAAAGTAGCCAATGTGGAAGAAATTCAAAGAGGTCAAGACATAAATGAAGTAATAAACCAAAAAAGATTCCAGCAGACTGCAATCAATACATAAGATAGGCTACGTAGTATGAGATAGCAAGATGTTCTGGCTAAACTACCAACCTATTGACTAGTTAAACCACAGAAATTAACATTTATGTGAATGAGCACACAAATGAAGAAAAGACAGAAATACGATTTAAGAAAATAAATAACAAAGCAAGGCAGGAACATACACACACACAGCACAACCAAACGGCCCACCAACAAGCTGGTGAGACAAACTGAAATAGCCAACATCATTATTTACTGGGCAAGTATCAAAATGTACAGTATTGAATCTACTTCTCAACAACATTAACTACACATTTTGGTGTAAATACCTTATTAATGCAACTGACTTATTATCTATAGTTGAGAAAATGTAAGAATGACGGCCCCCTCCATATCCCCTCCACAGCTACCCGACCCCCCTCAACTCCATGACAACCTGACAAAATGAAATACGTAACTGAAAATCAGTTTGTTTCAGTTGTTCAGTTTGTTGTTTCACGGAGTTGAGGGGGGTCGGGTAGCAGTGGGGGGGGATAAGGAGGGAGCCGTCATTCTTACAGTTTCTCAACTATAGCATGCTATTCACTGGGCCATGTTTCTTGCTCACCTGAGGATCATCTTGAGGCGGAAGATCTCCAGACTCTTGACCATCTCCTCCTGGGCGGGGACGCGCGAGAACAGAGACTTGGCCGCCTTGATGATGGACGATATGGCGTCGTTCTTGGACTCGTTCTTATCATCTAGCCCGCTATTCACTCACCTGAGGATCATCTTGAGACGGAAGATCTCCAGACTCTTGACCATCTCCTCCTGGGCGGGGACGCGCGAGAACAGAGACTTGGCCGCCTTGATGATGGGCGATATGGCGTCGTTCTTGGACTCGTTCTTATCATCTAGCACGCTATGTTTATTGCTCACCTGAGGATCATCTTGAGGCGGAAGATCTCCAGACTCTTGACCATCTCCTCCTGGGCGGGGACGCGCGAGAACAGAGACTTGGCCGCCTTGATGATGGACGATATGGCGTCGTTCTTGGACTCGTTCTTATCATCTAGCACGCTATGTTTATTGCTCACCTGAGGATCATCTTGAGGCGGAAGATCTCCAGACTCTTGACCATCTCCTCCTGGGCGGGGACGCGCGAGAACAGAGACTTGGCCGCCTTGATGATGGACGATATGGCGTCGTTCTTGGACTCGTTCTTATCATCTAGCACGCTATGTTTATTGCTCACCTGAGGATCATCTTGAGGCGGAAGATCTCCAGACTCTTGACCATCTCCTCCTGGGCGGGGACGCGCGAGAACAGAGACTTGGCCGCCTTGATGATGGACGATATCGCGTCGTTCTTGGACTCGTTCTTCGCCTCCTTCTTCAGCTCGTCGTCCGTCAGGTTGTCTAGGATCGAGGGGACCATTTCCTGTGTGTCGGCAGGCAGAGACGTTTCATGACAACAACATGATGTCCGCAAGCGCAACAAAATATATAGCCCATCCATACGTATCAAAGGAAAAATTAAAAAATCTATGTAACTTAAACAAAAATTGAAACCAAAAAGGTCCTTTTTTTTCTGTTTCCATAGATTGGCCTAGGTTGTCAAGTGACACTCATAGAAATTAATGGGTTACGGAGACTCCCCCACTTTTGACAGGAAATTCTGAATTTTGTATACTTGTATGATTTAATAATGCGGGGAGGGGCAACGAGCAGGGTTCGTGTGCTAAATTTCAAGATAGGTACTGTATTTAAATTCAAAATTTTAGATTTTGTGATCATTTCACTGGGCTACACAAAAATTGCCCACATTTTCCCAACCAAAACCAATGTAAGGAAACACATTGTACAGATAGTGACGCACCAGTGCCGGCATGAGGAACTTGACTATGGTGTGGACCGTGAGCAGCTCGTAGCAGAGTCCAAAGGGCTTGAGCAGCGCGTGGATCACCGTCACCGTGAGGTTCTTGCCCGAGAGGAACCGGTCCAACAGGATCTGGAAGCCGCCCAGTCTGCCGAACTTGTTGACCAGGTCGACGAGCCAGCCGCGTGGAGCGCGTGACTCTGGCGGGGGCCTGGCGTAAACCTCCTCGTCCGGTAGGCTGGAACCGGGCGGGACCGTCTCGCTGGCACGGGACCCGTTGAACGTGTGGAACCTGCGAGACCACAACGCTCCATGTAGGACCTCGCTTTACACGCAAAGACACGATAACCACCGTCACGTGGTTGTTTGTTTGAGTTCTTCTACATATAATCACGATCGAGCATGAAAACTGCTCAAACGTCTCAGGTTTGTCTGGCAAATAACGAGAAGAGTAGAGATATATTGAACCTCCATCAACCAAGAATATCAGCCAAGAATGGTCATATAAAAATTAACAATATAATATGAAGCTAGAGTGGTGAAATGTCAATTAATTTGTGGTAGATTGTTTGTTTGAGTTCTTCTACATATAATCACGATCGAGCATGAAAACTGCTCAAACGTCTCAGGTTTGTCTGGCAAATAACGAGAAGAGTAGAGATATATTGAACCTCCATCGACCAAGAATATAAGCCAAGAATGGTCATACAAAAATGAACAATATAATACTTATATGAAGCTAGAGTGGTGAAATGTCAATTATTTTGTGGTTGATTGTTTGTATGAGTTTTTCTACATATAATCACGATCGAGCATGAAAACTGCTCAAACGTCTCAGTTTTGTCTGGCAAATAACGAGAAGAGTAGAGATATATTGAACCTCCATCGACCAAGAATATAAGCCAAGAATGATCATACAAAAATGAACAACATTTACATTTAATACTTATATGAAGCTAGAGTGGTGAAATGTCAATTAATTTGTGGTTGATTGTTTGTTTGAGTTCTTCTACATATAATCACGATCGAGCATGAAAACTGCTCAAACGTCTCAGTTTTGTCTGGCAAATAACGAGAAGAGTAGAGATATATTGAACCTCCATCGACCAAGAATATAAGCCAAGAATGATCATACAAAAATGAACAACATTTACATTTAATACTTATATGAAGCTAGAGTGGTGAAATGTCAATTAATTTGTGGTTGATTGTTTGTTTGAGTTCTTCTACATATAATCACGATCGAGCATGAAAACTTCTCAAACGTCTCAGGTTTGTCTGGCAAATAACGAGAAGAGTAGAGATATATTGAACCTCCATCGACCAAGAATATAAGCCAAGAATGGTCATACAAAAATGAACAATATAATACTTATATGAAGCTAGAGTGGTGAAATGTCAATTATTTTGTGGTTGATTGTTTGTATGAGTTTTTCTACATATAATCACGATTGAGCATGAAAACTGCTCAAACGTCTCAGGTTTGTCTGGCAAATAACGAGAAGAGTAGAGATATATTGAACCTCCATCAACCAAGAATATCAGCCAAGAATAGTCATTCAAATAATGAACTACATAATACTTAGATGGTATATTAAGCTAAGAGTGGTGAAATGTCAGTAATTTGTGGTTGCTGGTTAGTTATTTGTTTGAGTTCTTCTACATATAATCACGATCGAGCATGAAAACTGCTCAAACGTCTCAGTTTTGTCTGGCAAATAACGAGAAGAGTAGAGATATATTGAACCTCCATCAACCAAGAATATCAGCCAAGAATAGTCATTCAAATAATGAACTACATAATACTTAGATGGTATATTAAGCTAAGAGTGGTGAAATGTCAGTAATTTGTGGTTGCTGGTTAGTTATTTGTTTGAGTTCTTCTACATATAATCACGATCGAGCATGAAAACTGCTCAAACGTCTCAGTTTTGTCTGGCAAATAACGAGAAGAGTAGAGATATATTGAACCTCCATCAACCAAGAATATCAGCCATGAACAGTGATACAAAATTGTTGTTTTTTAACAGGTATATAAAAACTGTAGAACATTTCTGGATATAGATAAGGCACATTGTGATAGCTTGGAGAGGAAAGGAGCACTGGGGAAACTTATAGCTAGTCATACACATATGTATTTACATATATTAAACATACATTACATACGTGTACAAATAAGACAAAGTGAGCAGAAATGAGGTTCCTAGGAACAACAGTGGGGGAAACTAGAGAAGACAATATCCAAAATATGACAATATGGGAAATGGTTGGAATGAAAAAGTTTAGAAAAAAAATGGAAGGATGAGACCACAGTGGTTTGGACACATGAACAGGACATGGAAAAGAAATGTAGGAAGGTGGCACAGAGGACGACCACAAAAGAGACGGAAGGAGACTTACTTGTTGTTTGGATTGAAGACCATGGCCAAGAGATCGAGCAGTGGGAACCAGTCCTGCGAGAGCTTGATCACGCAAAGCTCGACCAGACGCTCGCAGTTCTGGTAGATGCACTGGTGGATGTTGTACTTCCAACTGTTGACAGCGTCGTCCGTCAGTATCTTAGTGAAGGACGTCGTCAGGCCCTCGCGGAAGAACCTCTGGCAGGCCTCGCTGTGCACGTCCAAGCCTGGCCGCACACACACAACACCAACTTGTAAGACACTGACTTACGGGCGGCCAGAGAGCCGAGTATTGTCGTGAAGACTACAAATTTTAGTCAAAAATGTTTTTTTTTTCAAAAACATGGATACGGTGTAATAATTGTCACCGGTAAGGGAAAGCGCTGTTCAACCTTCCAACTTTAAAATTATTAACAGGTAATCTAATCTCAAATGAAATACTATCAAAATATTAAGGTCAGCAAAACTCGATCAATAGAATCCGGCCCCAAAGAGTGGGGGGAGGGGGGGGGCTGCAAATGTCGACGAATTTGTCCGCCAAGGACCTCTGACTATTGAGCCCAAACCCAAAACGTTACCATAAGAGAGAGCACTGTGCCATAAAGACGAGTAGGTGTGTACGTAGTTATGATCCTAGTCGATAACGCAAGAAAAAGCTGGTCTCACCCTTCTTGCAGAGGTCGATGGCGGCCTGCAAGAGCGCCTCGAGCTCTTGCTCGGGCAACACGGGCACCACCCAGCGGGCGCTCGATATCTTCTCGTCCAGCAGGGCCAGCTTCGTGTGCGGGAAGTCGGGCTCCTTGAGCGTCGCGAGGCTCTCGTCGCAGATGAGTTCTAGGCCGACGTTGCCGGGCGACTGGTCCAACATGACGGCCTCGGGGTTGGTCAGACCGGCGTCCGGCTGGAGGTTGCCGCCGTTGGCGTTGTTCGCGACCATCGGCTGCGCCTGCGGACACGTTACTAGAGACTCGCTCGCACGGGTGTGTGGGCTACAATACTGATAATCTGCACTGCAGTAGGGATGGGACGTTTAAACGTGGGAGTGGCTTTAAACGTTTGTACTTATTACGCCTCGTTTAAACGAGTGTACAGAAGTGTTTGTATATAAGATAAGAAACAAATATTTTACAACGGAGCGTAGGCCTACTGCAGTACTAGTCTACTATTAAAGTTTTTTCTAGCTTCAAATTGTAATTTTACCCATTTTTTCGTAACTTTTCAGTAATTTACTGCAAAGGTCAATGTTTTATTCATCTCGTGGCAGGGGATAGAGCGAATAAAACGTTTAACCGTTTAAATGCGAGTTTTAAAAACGGTTAAACGTTTAGGCTTTTAAACCTATTTGCCCATCCCTACACTGCAGGAGCCATACTGGTGCTATGTTTTTATTGCCACGGAGAAACAGACGAAGCCAATTGTAGTAGAAACCAAAAACTAATTTCATTAGGGTTATTAGTGTCTTTTAACACAACATTGATTTGTTTGTGAATTTTGCCCATCTTCTTTAATGATTAATGACACCAGTATGGCCGCTGTGACGTCACATGCAAACTATCAATTGTCGGACTGCGTAATCGTTTCGGCTTACCTGATTGGGCGGCTGTCCATCCGGTGGGTCAACCGCTACGCCCTGGCCTCTCGTGGCAATAGTCATGATAACAGACTGTGCCTATTTGTTATGTACAGTAGGCTATTTGTGTTCAATTGTAATTACATAAAATTTATAAAATCTATTTGTAGCCGTTATGTCAAGTTCTTCATTAAGGACGTCATATACTGGCTACATTCTGTAAAAAAAAAACGAAAAAACACAGAAATTAATTCGTTGCCACGTGAACAGCAACACATTCCAAGAGAAAATTGATGAACAATAACCTCAATCTCCCCTAAACCACCTCAAGGTGGTACAAGTGCTCAAAGTGTCAATTAGTCTACAGCCATTCACTTAAGACATTTGAAATACCAGGTCGTAGAGAAATGCCTGGTACAAGTAACAGCTTATTCACACTTAATTTGAATGATTATATCATTTCACTGATAAATCCCCCTTTACCTCCCAGTATTATCTTGATGAGGAGGGAGTTTTCACAGTCAACCTGCCTACTTGGTCAATAGGTTAAAAGTCTAGTGTTTGTGTAGGTTTGGATGGTATGGTACAGTTGGTACTCGTGCTCAGACGATTGAAAAGGGCGTCGCCACTCCAAGTCAATAACGATCATTTCACAACTCGACAGAATCGAAGGATGGGAGTTAACTACTCTTGACAACCGACAACCACTACTTTATTAGATTAGCTACGCGAGATCGCCACCATCCCCTGGTGGTCAGCTGTCGCGGCATCGACCCAGTTCAAGGTCAACGGCTCTTACAGGCTACGTTTATCAAGCGGACCGGGTCTGGACTAGCCAATGCGAGCAGAGTTGTATGTGCACTTGCTTGTCTGATAAAACACCTAGCTTGAGCTCGTTTCAGTTTGGTTTCGATAATGCACTTCGGCCCGCTTTGATCGAGCTTGACAGGGGCTGAGAAACATAGTCAAACAGGGTTCAAGAGACAAAAGCCCATTAAACACCACTATTGACATTCACTCACATACCGCCCACTTGGTTGGTTTGGCAAAGGTAGACCCATATTTAATACTTAACCCTGCCCATTGGAAATATGGTTGCTACTACTACTAGCAACTGTTTTACATGCATGCATGCTATTTATCGAAGCATCCCCAGCAACCATGGATTCGGGAAACAACTGGTCGACGGAATACGGGCCTGATGCTCATCTGGTTACTTTGTTTGACGTATTTTATAAATTAATATATTAATATTAATGAACATGGATAGTATTCAGACATGTTTCCTTGATACAGTCGTGATAATCTGGTGTATAACTTACAGGTGATGCTGGAACACTGTACAAGGTGTACTCATTTGGTTACACTAGGGTACTACACTGTCCCAAGTGCAGGCAAGGCAACACTCTAAGGTAAATTGTTATTTATTGTTAGTAAAAAAGATGTGTTTGTCCAACAAGCAATTGTACACGAAACAAGGCAAATAAATAAATATTGGGGATGGGTGGACAGGTGAATCCCCCCCCCCCCCCCCCCATCTCATGTTTCATAATAACCATGTCATTGACAGCTCAAAAGTAAACATGTCGGCATCCAGTATGGCTATTGGGACATCACATCAGTACTTCATATAGGCCAAGCTAGGCTTTGCAACCAATAATAAAACTCAATATTAACTCCCATCCCAGTAGATCTAGGTAGGCCCTATATTTTAGCCTATAATTCCAAATTGAAGTTTGATAAGGCAAATCTAGTCTTTAAACATGGTCCAATGACAGATTGAACTAGGCTATTTTGAACAAGCAAAGATTTTGAAGCCTGGAATAAGTAGGCCTAACACCTGTCTGCATTAAACATAAAATATAGGCACATGTCTACTTAGGTAAACCTCTCTTCAGACTTCAAACTAGGTATGTCTATGCCTAGGCTAGATTTAAGAAAGACACAAGCCTAGGCTTAGACCTAGAGCCTTAGCCTATTCACCTATAGAAAGCAGGTATTTTGATTTGATGTGTTTAGATCCTATAACTTAAGTCTAAACTGTCATAGTGCATGCCTCTATGGCACTATGCTAGTATCCTAATGCCAAGGCCTAGGCCAGGTTTGAATGCAAATTAGCAAAGTGTTGTACATGCTCCACCTAGGCCTAGGCCTAGGGCCTAGGCTAGGCCTACATGAGTCAGAGGTTTAGGTCTAGGCCTACACTAAGCCTAGTAACTGAGTAAAATGTTTGTTGATTTTTGTAAGCCCGTATCCTAGGCCTAGGCTTAAGCCTAACGCCTAATCTATATTTAGATATGACACAGAGGAAGTTAGGCTTAGGCCTGTAGCCTACTAAACATTGAAAGCACAATAGGCCCCTAGTCTAGCATAGGCCTAGACTAACTCATATACCAAACCCTAGTAGGTACAAAGTAATGGGAGCCTTGGCTGGGCGAAGTCTTGCTCCGCTCAGACAAGGGGCTTGCAGTTACCTAGGCCTAGGCTAGGTCGACTAGCTAAGCCCTAGGCTAGGGATAGGCCTACGGCCTAGGCTGGATCCAGAGAAACTTCGCAAAATATTGCAGATTCCAAGACGTGACGCACGATGAATATTGAAGACGGAACGGCAAACTATATCATTTCGTCGAAGGCCTACATTATAAAATGTACACAAATCTGTAGAAACGTAATAAAATAATTCTATTCGTGCGCCGGGATGGTTACGGTACAAAATGGCGACTTGGCAATGAAATATAAAATAAAAAGGAAATTTAGCAATATATAAAGAAAACCACACGTATCGATGGAACTGACTGGCACACAAGCATACAAGTGTCACTTTAGTACATGAAAGTTTAGAATATAACGTACCTTTACATATTTTTATAACAAATGAAAACTTTTTGACGTAACTTTGCACGCACTGTGTAAACACGACTGCGCGACAAACCGCCGACCGGTGACATAGGCGTATGTATATTTCAAGATATCGCAAAAAAGCATCACATTTAAAATGATAAAAATGTTGGCCAATGGAACCATAAATTTGAACAGTTTTCGTAAAAGTTGAAAAATATCCTATAGTTTCTTTGCATTCTCAAATTATTAGCACCGAAATTGGGTACTATTTTTCTTTCCAATCAGCTGCTTTCAGTGGTGTCGCTGTACTCGGTCTTCTTTTCGTAATGATCCATGTGACGTGAGCGCTCATCTCATCAACTAGAATCACAACAAGGAAGGTAACTTTTCGACCGACTTAATTTCATTTTAAAAAAGACCGCGAACATACCTTTGATGAAATTATGAAAGAATGCATGTGTTTGCTTTTACTGTGTTACATTTATGCTCGCTCTTGAACATGAGAGGATTAATTGATTATGAGTGCCATTCCTCATTTCAACACTTCAAAGGTAGGAAAAATTTCAAACAATATACCCAAAATAACAGGTTCATAGCATAGTCTACTTCACTGGAGCATTGATAAATTCATTTTCCGTCTTCTTAAAAAAAAAACCTACTATGTTCACCGAATTGTTGTCTTCCAATCATTATCTCTGTTTAACAAAACTTGACAGGGGGTACATTACGATGCTCGTATACTTGCTACGACATCACCAATGAAATCCAACCACTGCAATACAAATACAATACAATACAATTTCCCCCCTCACTAAAAAGGTTGATGCGAGGGAGGGTGGGGGAGGGGGGAAGATTGAGACAGGTTGCCACCAAGCAGCATTACTTCTTTACTTCTTTGGCTTTACTTCTACCGAGTAGAATATCATTAGTATTTCGTATTTCGTTTTATTGCACTTTAAGTACGACTGATTTCACATTAACAATCATTATTTGTAATCAATCTTTTATTTAATATTTCCCATTACATTCATTGTAAGACAATCATTTAATGTCGGATTAAAACTTGCCCCCCCCCCCCCCCCCCCCCAATTCACGTCCTATAAACGCTACTGGTTGTTGTTAAAGTAAGGCACATTGTACCATGTTGTTTTGTTTACAAACCATGACAGATAGCATGACAGCATGAATGGCGAATGTAAGGTTCCATGTGGAGATATAGTTGTTGTCAGCTACCTCCCTCACCTAAACAAGTTGCATTGCAGTGCTATATACACGATTAATTGGTGCAGTTAAATGTCAACAGGTGGTTAGTGCTTCACAGTGGTTAACTCGCATAGAGTAAGCTAGGACATCTTACTCTCTTATTGTAGACATACAAGGAACTATCATAGTTTTTTGGGGGCACAATAAATAGTAAATCCATTCTATACTGGAATACCCTAATATTGGTACATAGTTGATCTCCTGCTGAAATTCACAACATACACTATCGTAAGTGTGCTTTTGAATAATGTGGGACAGCATGACTCTTGCGTTGTGTTGAGGCTTAAAGTCGATCCATTGAAACTTCACTTATATTGATATTTGGTTGAAATTCACAACATTGTGGAGATAAGAGTTGTTGTCAGCTACGTCCCTCACCTAAACAAGTTGCATTGCAGAGCTATATACACGTCTACTTTTTGAGTTATTTTGACTTAACGATTACAGAATTCCCCTATCTTCACCATTGTAAGATTGGAAAAACCTACACCTGTTGAGTGTTGACCAAAAACACGGTACAGTAGACCAACATGAAATCAAACATTATACTACACTCCCTAAGTTACTTTCAAATTCACCCCGAATCTACACCCCGTGCACCGGGTCCCCCCCCCCCCCCCCCCCCCACCCCCCGCGTTCACCGTCTATACACCCAGTACTCCGAGTCTACACCTAGTAGGCCAACAAACCAAAATATCTTAACCAGCCGGATGACAAAAGTAAAGCCGATGGTCCCATTTAATTTTAGTATCTTTGGTCCCATTTGTACTTTTCTACAGGAGTAGGTGCTGTTAACAGGCTTCGACCTCCTCCTTCCCCAATGTTATCATTCATTAATTATCAGGCCAAAGAGGGCACTGTGCCCTACACTGGCCTTTAATTTCAATAAATTAAAAAATATACTGTGGTTCTTATCACTAGGTGTATTTTACCATCCGTACTCGGGTTGTATATTATAGCAACAAGGTGGTATAGAGGTGAGATAGGGCCTACTTCTTCCACCGGAGGTAGCCTACTTGTGGTATAGTTAGGTAGTTTACAATAGGCCTAGCACTCCTTAGGGGCCAATGACAAACGTGTAAAACAACGTATTGTAACAAATTACCAATAAACCAACAAACAAACAAATACAAAAAAATACAAATACAAGAAGTCGGATTTGAGGCGAATGAATGAATCCATTTTGAATCTGCCACTGCACAGCCATAGCCTTGAGAAGGAACGTCAACCAATCAAGACCACCAGAAACATCAGTGCTAGTTTCACTCACCTGTCATCGACAATTACACCAACGTTGATCACTAAAGAGTAGATTTTTTTTCTCTATTGACTCGGAGATTGTGCTAGATCTAGCTAATAAATTGATGATTTTGTTATGAGTAATTCAATTGTTTAAATTCTCTTCTCTTTGCTTGCCGTGCCTTGCTTTAGTTATACACTACACCTGTGGGTACACTTTCAATATAATGTGTTGTAGTGGTGTGGTACACATAGCTGTCATCTGCCGATGTCAAGTTCCGCGACTTGTCTGTTTGTTGTCTGTCTGCCGCCAAAAAATAAGGAATTCTCTTATTGTGAAACCATGTAAAATGATTAGTTTTTTATTACTAATTTGTTACTGAATGTTTAGTGAATCGTTGAGTGTGGGACCGTTTATAGCATAGGCTAACTGAGATTAGGTATCTCATTTGAGTTTAATTTGGCCAGACAGGCTAGGCTAGGGCATAGGCTAGGCCTAGGCCTAGGGTATCTCACCCCTAGTGATGTCTCGAATAAGTGAATCTGAAGATATTGATGTCTATGGAGACTTGACTTTTTCATATGGTGACAAATTGAAAGAGGTAAATAGACAAGCTAGGCCTCGGGAGGAAGCACTGCGAAGATCGTGCAGGACTTCTCTCCTACTCACTCACTAGCCCATATTCATAATTTTTAGGTTAGGTTTTACCTTCTACTTCGTGTTTTATTTTCTTTCTTCGCGGCTACGACGGCGCCAGCCTAGACCTAGCTGCTGTACATGTTCGCAAACAACCTGGAAAACTATACCTAGATATAAGATATTTGTGAATTAAAGGATATGTCAGATAAGCTTTTAGTGGCCAGGAGAGTCAGCACTTTCTATACCACTCTCCTTAAAGAGAGAGGGATTGCTTCAATTTCCATTAGGGATGGGATAGTGTAAACGTGTACACGTTTACTGTTTTCATCTAAATATTAAACGCATGGACCTGTGCACACTGCCAACACAGGGTTATACTGTGTGCGACCAGCCACAGTGTCGACTGATGGCGGGCCGCTAAACCAACATTGCACACAAAATGCATGTTAACAGTGCACACCCTAATTCACGTTCAAAATCTATTGGGTAGGCAGGCACGAACGTGTAGGCCTACACTTGTATACGCCTTTCACAGAGAGGTTATACGTTTACTGAAATACACCTTTTTGCCCATCCCTAATTTCCATTAATATA
Organism: Isoperla grammatica; assembly: GCA_945910005.1. Taxonomy (NCBI): domain Eukaryota; kingdom Metazoa; phylum Arthropoda; class Insecta; order Plecoptera; family Perlodidae; genus Isoperla; species Isoperla grammatica. Next base: position 1,845,282 of record OX246748.1, read on the forward strand.
TATTGCATACACAGTTGACCCTTAAGATAATAAAATTATAATCTTTAGCTATATTCATAAGCAGGTAAGCTGTTGGGTTCAAGTACCGATAACCTTCCCTAAACAATGTAGGCCTATCACCTGGCCGTTTAGCCTGCTACCATCAAAAAATATTAACATATAGGTAACACTGCTCTGCTTCCGCTGAGAATTATTGAAATTTTCCCCTCTCCGTGTCTAGGTTGAAGCAAAATACGAGAGCTTGTTTCATATAAGCAAACGTCTAAAAAGCAAAGTAGTGGACCAAGCCGAGAAGATCCAATTGTTGGAGAAGACTGTTAAAGACCTTAAGGCAGAAAACGCATCCCTGGGAACCAATATCTCCACACTCATCAAGACTGCAGCAGCCGAGATCGAGCGCAAAGATCGTCAGATTGCTGAACACAGGAGGGAGTAAGACACACCACCTTCATCCGCTTAAGACCTTATGATTATAAAATAGATCCTTATCAAATATACTACTAGTAGTAGAGAATGTATTAAACTTAAACTGACCCTGATTTCATTTTGATATTGAATCAATACCGTACCTAATTTTCAGTTTTGCCGGGTTGTAAAGTTGAGACAGGTTGACTTCGATTTTAGTTTTAGACGACCACGTGTCTTTAGATTTGCATTGTTTTATGTCAAGTCCTCAGCCTCGGTCTCATATATTCATATTAAATTTACATGTACAAAAATATAGCCTATTAATATATAATCCGTCAATGAGTGCAAAGAGCCTGACTTGAAACTGTGAACAATGCCAAGTTTCACTAAATCCTGTGAGTGCTCATCGAACTCCCAAGTATGATCGTCGCACCACATTTTCACTTTAAAAAACCCCATGTTTTTCAAATGCTAGAATAATTGAGGAAACCAATTGAATTGTCTTAAAAGCCAACATATGATACTGCATATGTACAGCATCTGCAGTCTTTCACCGTATTTATGATACCATATATGTGTGCTATTTAGTTAGCCTAGAGTGAACACAGTCTGTCGTACTTCGATTAGAAAATGAAGGAAGAAGAGCTTGTCTATAAGCAGGCATTGTTATTGATGGGATGGGGTAAGGCCTAAACGCTATCAAATACAATAGTAGGTAACTGTAATAGGTAATTACTATCATAACATTTTATGTAACGAACGTAGGCTGACAAGAGGGGGTGTTTGCTCACAGGATTGACAGCGTGGTGTTCCGAAGGGGTAAACAGGTCGCCAACCCGCGCTGCGAGAGTCCCGGCAGACGGGGCTACCAACCCGACAACTACGAGAGACCGGAGGAAGACCACCGTCCCCCGCACGTTGATAACGCAAACTCGCGCCGTCACCAGCACGCGAGGCGGGATGAGGACAGTTCGCATCCCGTCCCGGAAACCCTTGGGGGCACCAACACAGTGGAACGCTCGTGGAAGGACGTCCCGAACGTCACTGGGACGGTACAGAACGCCCCTGACACGGTGTTCAGCAGGAGACGTATCGTGGCCAACCAGAAGGCGGTGCAGTCGGTCCCACTACTCCAGGACCCGGTCCCAAGCACCAGCTGCGTCCCGGACTCGAACCGGGACCCCTCCGCACGTCGAGACCCCTCTCCGAGGGAATCCGGACCGGGGTACGAGAGGAAGGTGAAGCGGGAATGGTTCTCCAAGTCTCCGCTTCGTTCCCATTCGCAGTCGGGTTCAATCGTGAAGCGTTACACTTACAGGGACCACTGCGAGAAGCGTTCCCTGTCCCGGTCTAGGTCCTTGAAAGAGGAGACGCAGAAGCATTCGTCCTACGAGGAAAAGCGTTCCGACAGTGCTTCGCGCAGGGCCGGTTATGTCGATGCTCCGAGGGAGCGAGCCAGCGTCCGTTCGGATAGGTCCGTTTCTAAAGCCGAAACAATTTGTGATCCTGGTTCGTTGGCACCGTCTACACGTTCTAAAGGGACAAACGTGAGGAAAATTGAACCGTCGATCTCGCCCCCAACCAAAAACCCGGAGCAAAACTCGACGAAACGCGGCTCCGAATCTGCGAAAAGTTTCGCCGGAAACGCCGACGGGTTGGATTGCTTATCGCAGTCGAAACGGGTGAGTAGCACGGAGACATTAATAATACAAAACCCGCCGTCCGGTAGTAAGTCTCGGATCGTTGTAGAACCTGCGCCGCTAGATTCGAAACGCTCGCCTGCGTTGCACCTGCCACCACCACTAGAGTTGTCGACACCTGCGCCTGTGGACCCGCACCTAAACGTCATCCCCCACCGCAAGAGAAGGAGAACCGTCCTGAGTGACTCGTCCCCCGTGCCGGATGAATTCGCGCCTCCTGTCGAAGACGGAAACTCTTCAATCAGGGGAGAAGACAAGATCAAAGTAGATGGTACGCCCGTCAAGAGAACGAACTTAAAGAGGATAGATTTCAAAACGTATCTAAACAGACCTAAACAGTTGTCGATAAAGCCGCTCGATAATTCTCTCCGCGTTGGTGTCTCGGATAGAGGCGAGATCGACGAGCCAAAATCGAGTAAAACCGACGAATCCAGCGCTGCCGGAAACGGAAACAAAGAATTGGAAAAGACGACGTCGCAACAATCCGACGAGTTGGCGGCGAGCTCGCACGAAGACAAGGGGAAAGTCCTTTGTGAAAAACGCGGCGATGCGGAAAGGACAAATTTGGCCGTTACGAGTGACGGATCTGACAGACTGGCGAGTGACAAAGTGTCTTCGAAAATTGAAATGGAAAATCCCGACAAGTTGGTGTCAAACTCGTGCATGGACACAAGAAGTGAAGTTTTGGTCAAAAAAGGTGAGGTGGATAAAGGTAATTTGAGCAAAAATGAAAAATCCGAAGGAGTGAAAGGAGATAACGTGTTTTCGGAAACGAAAATGCGAAAATCTGATGAGTTGGCGAAAAAGTTGTTCATAGACTTGGGGAAAGTTGTGGATAAAGAAAGTGATCTCGTGGAAAAGTCCAATCTGAGCATAAGTGACAAATCTGATATAGTGGCTAGTGACAAAGTGAAGGTGTCTTCAAAAATGGAAAAGAAGAAACCTGATGAGTCTGTGAAAAACTTACATATTGATACAGGTAAAGTTTTGGATAAAAAAGGTGATGTACAACAACCTAATTTTGGCAAAAGTAGCATCTATGAAGAAGTGAAGGGTAAAAAAGTGTTTCCAGAAATGAACAGGCGGAAATCTGATGAATTGTTGAATAACTTAGCCCTATGCATAGATACGGGAGACGTTTTGAATACAAAATATGGTGTGGAACAGCCTAATTTGAGCAAAAGTGACAAATCAGAAGGAGTGAAAAGCAAAGAGGTGTTGACAGTAATGGAAAAACCTGATGATTTGACGAAAAACTTACGCATAGGCAGAGGAGGGGTTGTGGGTAAAAAAGCCAAGGTAGAAAACCTTAGTTTGAGCAAATGTGACGATTCTGTTGCAGTGGCGAGTGACAAAGTGTCTTCAAAAATGGACAAGGTAAAGCGTGATTTGGCGAAAAACTTACGCATTGACACAAGTACAAGTTTAGATAAAGAAGATAAAGTGGAAATGTCTAATTTGAGCAAAAGTGACAATTCTGATGCAGTGACAAGTGACACAGTGTCTTCAAAGAGGAATAGGCAAAACCTGAAACCTGACAATTTGGTGGCAAAGTTGCATGTAGACACAGGTGAAGTGTTGGTTAAAGAAGATAAAGTGAAAAAGTCTAATTTGAACAAAAGTGACAAATCTGAAGGAGTGAAAAGTAAAAAGGTGGTCTCAAAAAAGAAAAGGCAAAAACCTGACGAGTTGGCGAAAATCTTCCAGGGAGAAATTTTGGATAAAGAAGCCAAAGTAGAACAACCTAATTTGAGCAAAAGTGAAAATTCTAATGCAGTGCCAAGTGATAAAGTTTCTTCAAAAAGGAAAAAGCAAAAACCTGACAATTTAGTGGCGAAGTTACGCGTAGACACGGGCGAAGTTTTGGTTGAAGAACAAAGTGACGCGGAAAAGCCTAATTTAATCAAAACTGACAAACGTGATCATGTCGTTCATACTGACAAAGTGTCTTCAAACACAAAGAAACAAAAACCAGAAAAGTTGCCGGCAAGCTTATTCCTAGACTCGACCAAAGTTTTGCCGAAAGAAGGTAACTCGGAGAAGCTTGATCCAAGCGCGTGTGACAAATCTGAAGCGGGGAAAAGTTGCGACGTGTCGTCAAGAACGAAAGAGCAACCCAACGAATTAGTGTGGAGCATGTTTGGCTCGGGGACAAGTGAAGCTTTAGGCAAAAGACGAAAGGAGGGCGAGGAGAAACCTAACTCGAGCAAAACTGACGAGTTGGTGGCAAGCTTACGTGCCTCGGACAAGGGTGCAAAACCGAGTGACGCGGAAAAGACCAATTCTAGCAAATCTGAAAAATCGTGCGCGGCGGTAAGTGACAAAGTGGGTCCGTCTTTAGAGAAGAAACCGCAAACCTCTGACGAGATGGAGGCAACTCTACGCGTGGCCAAGCAACGAGGCGATGTTGATGTTACGGGTAAAACCGACGCTTCGTATGGAGCAGGCTGTGACAAAGTGGCTCCGAAAACAAACAGGCAAGTGAACGTGAGCTTAAACCTACTGGATAGCGAACACGGCATAGTCATACCGCCAATCATCACGACCCCTCCGGGAGCTATCGGAGATAACGCCGTAGATATATTCGACGACGATTACCAGTGCTATCAACCTAGGGAAGATATTCGTGGTGTCTCCCTGAATGATTCGCTAATGTTGGAGCTTGAAAACACCTTGGGAGCAATGGAGGCTAGCCCCCCTCAAAAGCCCAGGTCATTGGGTCTTGCGTCTCGGTGCGACATAAAACCCAGCGACATAGCCAAGGTCGAATATTCAATGAATCCGTGCAAAGAGGAGACGAAGAAAGAACAGGGACGGGAAGTGGCGGCCTCGAAGGACGGGGAAGTCACCGGAATCGGGTTGGTGCGCCTGTCCGAGTCGGCTGAATCCGGCACCGAGGAGGAGATGGTGATCGACCTGGACCGCGAGGAGGGCGAGATATCAGACGACGAGGAACAATCGGCGCTCGCTCGGGTCCTTGCCAACGTCCGCTCCGACCTGGAGGTAATGAAGAGAGCCCCCTCCACCCCCCCGCAGAGTGGGAGTGCCCCTTCCACTCCCCCGCGGGACTCCCGAAGAGTCAACGTCCGCTCTGACCTAGAGGTAGAGAAGAGAGCCCCCTCCACCCCCCCGCGGGACCCACGCAGAGTCACCCCCCGCAGCGCCAACGGGGGCCCGCGCACCCCCCGCCGCGACAGGCCAGTCTTCTTCACCTCCCCCCGCAAGTATCCGGGCTTCAGACGGCGAGACTTCACCCCCGTGTCGTGCAGGCCGCACGTCTCGGCATGGAACTACCGACGTTCCGAGGCCAAGGAATGTCGTTCGCCCGCCGAGAGACGGAGGCGTTCCCGTCCCGACGAGCGTTCCCACAGTTCGGGTAGTCCCAAGCAGCGTAGTCCCAAGCGTAGTCCCAAGCTTAGCCCCAAGCAGCGTCGCAGTCCTAGGCGTCGCATCGTGGACGAAGGGAAGGGGGCTCGTGCAGGAGAGGGGGTTAAGGCGAGGGAGGGGGGAGAGCCCCGCCGACCTCCCCCCCAAGTCTGGATCCCGAGCGCGGAGAACAGCCGTGAAGCGCTCATCAACAAGATACTCGACCCTAAGATCGGCATCAACGCCCGGAACATCAGCCAGGCGACTGTGAGGCGCAGCAGACGCGCCCCGCTCAGGTCACCCAGCACCGGCAAGGTCAGGCCGAGCTTACCGGTGACGCCCAACAAACCGTCGCCCCTTCCCCCGAGCTTTGTCGCCTCTCCGAGCCAAGTCCCGACGTGCGTCGAACCTCGAGAGGCTCCCGAGAAGGACTCTGGACCGAGCGACGACAACCGACCCCCGACACAACAACAACAACAACAACAACAACAACAACCGTCGGCGCCCGTGATGTTTCGCAGACGGTTCAAAGCGTGCACGCTCGCGCCGTCGGTTTCCGCTCCGCCGGCCGAACGCAAGGCGGGACCGGTTCAACTTTCCCCGGTGCTCGAGGCCGCAAAGTCCGACATCGTCTCGAGAGAATCTCCTCCCTCGGGCGACCTCGGTCCCGTCAGGGTCGCGAGTCCGCCCGGGAACCGAGACGGGGAGAAGCGCAAGAGGTCGCAGAGTCCGCCCAGTCCGCAGTACTTCAAGGGGAAGATACCGAAGCTGCGGTCGCCGGTCAAAAAGGGTTCAGTCAAGGTGGGTCCAGTTAGGGCGGAAAAGTCGACGGCGAAATCCGGTGACCGTAAGGCGGCGAAGGAAAAGAAAGGGCAACGGAAAGGGAAGGCAGACTCTGCCACAAAGACAGACTCTGCCGCAAAGGTGGACTCTGCCACAAAGACGGACTCTGCCGCAAAGGTGGACTCTGCCGCAAAGGTGGACTCTGCCGCGAAGGTGGACTCTGCCGCAAAGGTGGAAGACATGTCGTTTAACAAGTCTGCGGACAAGGGCCTGGAAAGCTTCATGGCGATGCATCTCGAGCTGCTCAGCAAGTACGCCACGCCCGATTCGCCCGTCAAGCGGCGAGGTTCGCCCCTTAAGTCGACAAATTCTCCCGTCAAGCCGGAACCGCGTAATTTCCTCTCCCGGACTTCCGTGCGTCTCTCGTCCGAGTCCGGGGCCAGCCAACCGGAGTTCTCCGACTCGGACGGCGATTCCTCCGAGAATATTTGGAAACCGCCCGTGCCGAAAAAGAAAACGAAACGAGCCAAGGCGAAACGGAGCGAAAGTGCACCCAAACAACAACAACAATTGCCGTCCACCTCGCAGAATAGAGACGTTGGGGGTGGCGTAAAGTTTGTCGTTAAAAGGTCGAGACCCACTCAACTGGGAAACAATTGAAAGTTTGCTTTGCGTGTGAGACTTACAGCTTGACTGCTGGAAGTGCAACTAAGTCTGCAGCTATTTATTTATTTTTTTCATTCTTCTTGTGATAATACGGCCTGAGGCGTACCTGCCTGCAGGAGTCGAGCAGTAAAGGTGGAAAGATTGACTCATTATTTTTGCCTGTAAATAGAAGAACAAATTTTAAGTATATCAATATATTTTTGTACCACAGAGAGAGGAAGTTACCAAAAATTGTAAATTTAAGACTAAACACTGACATACATTATAGGGGTGTAGGCCTATAGCTCATGGGTTTATGTGCCAAACTAAAGACCCCTGTTCTGACATTACCATTTTACTTTTAAGTAGTCCATTGGGGTCTCGTATATTCATGGGGTTCTAGATCTCTGGTCATTCTTCATTCTTGCCACTTACCATAATTTTGTTAGCGATAAATGAGTTCGTACACTTACGAATGTCCACGGTTCTGACGGGCCAACACCGAAGTTCAACTTGTTGTGTCACTACCGATTACCGCCTCCCGCGATTGTTAACACTGTTGGCCACTCATCAAACTGCACCAAAGAGCGCTATCAATTTCCATATTTATTTAAATACAGTAAGTCTTCCACAATTCACTCCTATGTATTCATGTACTCTCATCGAAACAGCATTCTTCACATTGTTTTTTCTATGGCACTAATTATTTTGGTTATTAGACATGATGTATGTTTGGAATTTAAAAATTTAGTTACGTTTGTAAACTAGGCTATTAGTTTGTAAGTATGACTTCTGTTCTGTTTAGTACAACAACTTTGAATAATGTAAGAGCGATCCTTCAGCTTCCTTGTAGGGTATATGAGTGCAGAACCTTCCTTCACAACACGTTTCGCCTTGATACCTACTTGTGTAACGGTTCTTTTTGTTCCTAATAACAATCATTCTATTTATAATTTATTGTCATAGACTCAAATAATAACAGTCAAATGTTTGGGTTTGTTGAGTTTGAGAATAAGTTGCAGGGTGGAAAAAAGAGAGATTGCATATTTTTTTGACACATTGTAAAATTTCATTTACATTCATGTCACAGAGTCACAGTGTTGGAACAATAAAAGAATAATCAGATATTCAAGATGCATGTCCTTTTATAGCCTTTAGATTTACATCATCTTTATATTGTATTACCATTAAAAAGTACTTATGTTGTCTTTGAATACTGTACTTCTCAGTATTAGTTCCTCAGTTTCCAACTGTTACCACATAAAACAAATTACTAGTAGTTGAACTCGCATGTATGCAGGAATGTAAATATGTATTATTAAATAATAAAACAGTTTCTTGTTTGACTGAAAAGATGTGTACAGATACAGTATTTTTGGTAAGATTTGTATATAATATGGATCCTGTTTTGTCTGTGTCGCATTAGTGGACCCTAGTTGAGCGGCTTGATCAAAGAAGACAATGATAGAAATATAGACGATATTAACCCGAGAGCACTCACGCTCGGTTATTTTGACCGCCTAACAGTTGTCATCAATTAATAAACTTAAACTTGGCTTCCGGTTGTTGTCATCAATACAGTATGCATCTCAGATTACCACCTGTATACATACCTTCTGAAAATAAATAGATTTGTGAAGAACAAATGCAGTCAATAGTTCATTTATCTATCGAAGTTCGTCAAGAAAACTTTGTCTTTTTGACCCCCGCGTGAGTATTAAGGTTTCAAGGAACTCTGTACATGTATATTGTTGTATTATACCAGTAAAATAACCACATTTTCATCTAATTAGTTGTTAAGTGTGCAATCCATTTAAAAATACATATATTTTCAATGTAGCTTTTTTGTCAATAAAATATTATACTTGTTTACCAATAGATTCCGTATCTGTGTACACACATTGATTAATGAACCTCATTCCACCAGATTCTTTAATCAATTATTATAGCATTAATAAACAAGCTAAAACTTAAATAGGATTACCCTGTTCATAACACAGATAATAATATTACTTGATACAATACATCCAATAATAAATAGCGATATGTTAATTAAGTAATGCAAGTGAAAAGCTTAGTTTGTGATAAGGAAAATGAGCGCAGTCAAAGTTACTGCGCGTGTTAGTTCCCCGCTCCGTAGCCGCCTCCGAGCAGCGCTGAGAAGATGTGTTGCCGGTGTGCAGGGGTTTCGCACACGCCATTCAAAACGAGGCCCTTCGTATGATTGTAGGAGTAACTCTCGCCCACCCGTAGACGTATGTCTGACGTACATGACGACTTAGGTATCATCATGGTGGGGGAATGTCTCGCACAACTTGACATCCGTTCTTTCGAATCTCTGCACGAGTCGAAAACGAAAACCCCTCTCTTCCGCGCCCTCATAAAGGAAGTGCCATTGGCAGAATTTGCTAAATTCGTCCGAGAACGGATGTCTCAAGCCTCGAACCCTCGTCCTGTGGAAAAGGCGCGGGTGTGCCGGAAATCTACAACACAAGCGACTTAGCCAGAACTCAAAGATTCACCTATTTGTCATTTCAATGATCATCAATCAACCATGTGTGTCTTCTGCTGTCAGCTTTATTAAAACTTATTTATATCCATCATGCCGACCGAGTACATGCCTATTGTAACAGCCACATATGTTACTGTATCAAGCCACCGAGAAACATTGCACTTTCCTCAGTTTATTAGCACTCTGAGCTAGGCACTGAAACTGTAAGGGGGTGCTAGAGCATGTAACACCCCCACCAAGATGTTGAAGCTCAATACAACAGACTGTATGCCATCCTGTACTACCATGGGATAAGTAAACAACAATAAAATTGAATTATTAAATTGAACCTACGTGTTGAATTAGGTCTACATGTATGTTCTGCCTGTAGGCTAAAGAGGGTGGGCATGACAGACTGAGACTGTATAACTAATGTTCTATTTATTAATTTAACAAGATTGGGTTTCTGATTAGACATTTTTCTACATCAATTCTGACAACTTCGCCCCACAGATCTTCAAACAAAACATCACCAAGCTGCGAGTAAAGATAAGTGCGAAGTAAGTGTACTTTAGTGAGGCTCTCTGCGGGTCCGTGTTCCTGGTCGAAAAGCACACAAGAGTCGTGGACTAGATCTGCAACTCGTCGCAACGAGATATCTCTAAGAGGGGTGGGTTTTGTCTGCATCTCCTCGCCACCGTCTTCTGCATCAAAATAGATTGACTCGTAAGACATAACTCTGCAGTCACTCGTTGGCTGGTGTTTGCTTGATGGTGCTCTGATCAGGGATAACAAAACTCCCAGTACTTAATTCACAGCAATCACTGTACTTCCTCCGTCCTCTTTTACTTCAAGTTTATCAAGAAAAAACTTCATATACACTGTTGTTCTAAAATATTGTTTATTTTGGGATTTCCTAGGCCTATATTCAAACTTTGCGGTATTTTCACCGCCTTGTTGTTGATGATAAACACTACGGACCCACATGCGGCATATCAGAAATTAAAGCAGGCTGTGATGTAATTGTTTTTGAATAGGGCCGAGGATGTTTTCAACTTCTTCTGTTTAGAATAAAACGTAAATCAATATGCTTAAGTATTTATAATTTGTAAAAACTTAATGAGGAGAGCAGTATCAATTATCGTGGACAATGTTACACGTTTAAATTCAAATTTTCAGGTTAGAAGACTGACAACAGAGATCATAACCTCAAAAGATAAAATGGGCGAGCCGCGGTTGCATGGCAATCGAGAACCGAAAAGGTATTTCATCAATGCACTAAAAGACTACCAAATCGAGCAGGAAGAAATAATTGACCCACAAGGGTTGAAACTGAAAATCTTTCAAATGGTGACTAACGTTAGCGAGCATCAAGTTCCGTCTATGAAAGATTGCGACGGAGGATTGTACGTTGGGACTGCTGGTGTTGGTTACATGTTCTACCACATGAGTCAATCACCGATATTCTCCAAAGAGAAAGATGATTTCATCAAAAAAGGAATAAATTATATGACTGTGGCATTGGAATATGCTAAATGCCACAAAAACGACAAAAAGCTAAAGGCTGGATTTCTACTCGGAAATGCGGGTGTTTATGCTGTATCCGCAGCATTGTATAAAGCAGCAGGTAACTACAGCACAGGCATATGTTTAGCTCCATCTAACTTATTCAATATAGTATGTACTGTATCTTTCTACGTTGATATTAATTGCGCACTCAGTGCGACCACTAGCCGAGTGCAATACGTGAAATTGCACCAGGACGAACCAGTGTAATGTGTAAACCGCTCTCTGTGTGTGGTCTATGTAAGCCTGCAGACAGTGTGTCTCTTGCTTGCAGGTATGAAGGGCGTTGCTGACGGTTGCATTGGAGAGTACATCGCGGCCGCTGACGTGTGCAAACCTGAGAACTTCTTGAAATGTGGAGGTAGGCCCAAGGTTCCTTGGAAATAAATCTACAAGTATGCCCGAACACTGTGATTCACTTGTACCAAATTAAAATCTAGCTAGACCTAGGCCCTACAATACATTGTTTAGATGAATGGGTTGTTGTTGTTGTTGTCTGCAGGCGACGAGCTGTTTGTGGGACGAGCTGGCTACCTGGCCGGAGCACTCTGGCTCAACAAGCTCTTTGGAAAGGGAACGATTCCCGACGAGAAACTAAACGACTTGTGCAACTCTGTCGTGTCTTCGGGCCGTCACTACGCCCAACGTCATCGCAGCCCGTGTCCGCTAATGTTCGCTTACTACGAGACGGAGTATCTCGGTGAGTGTGGACCGCGACATCTGATTGGTGGAGACGTCGCTACACTCGTAGGCGAGAGACTGGCGTTATACTGGTGCTAGAGGTCGCAGGGAAACTAACTAGTAGGCCTACAGTACTGTACAAAACGCCTTTGCAACCCAATTAGAAAATATGTAACTTGTACTCGCCGACGTTTTCAAAGAAGAAATAGTCGGATCACATTTGAAATTCAGAAGCTGTTTTCAATGCAAATGCTTCAAAGAATTACTAACATGTTCCATATTATCACCATTAATTAAATTACTATAAAAACACCCATATTTCCCACTAGTTCTCCATAGGTCTACTTGTTCGAACTACCATTACTTGACCCAACACTTTTGTAGTAGAGACGGCTGAAAAAAAAACTAAACTCCCAAACGAACTCTCTTGCATGTAATGACGTAGGCCCTACCGTTGGCACAAGCGTTTCAAAACATTACATATCTTTTGTATTGAGGTGGTACAAGTGAGAGAAGGTGGATCAGTACTCAGTGTCTCATCCCACCGAGCGTACCTTGTCTTACCCAAGGTCCACTAGATCGCTTGTAGCGCGCGCGAAGTAAGGTCATCTAACCTATTTCCATAATGTTAAAAATCACATGTTATTCAAATGGGAGAATCATTCAGAAAAACAAATGAATTGATCTGTCAAAATAAATTATGAGTAAAAAGGCCAAATAACAATCTGTAATGAGATTTTGTCCTCACATTCTATATATATATATATTTGTTTTAATACTTTACGCGTAAGTTCACATTATTGGTGAGAATTATTTAAATAATAATGCGATTTTTGTAGTTGGATCCAAAATGGCAATTTGGATCTCATTCAATGACCTTACTTTGCGCTTCGCAATTACTCCGCTAGGAGTAAATCCAGTAGACCTTGGTCTTACCGAGTAAAATAAAGCAAACGTCCGTGTGTCCCAGGCGCCGCCCACGGCCTGTGCGCCATCCTGCAGATGCTGCTCTCGTGTCCGAGCTTCCTGAGCAGCGAGGCCGCCTCGGTACGGGACGTGCGGGCGAGCGTCGACTACCTGTTGCGCCTGCAGACCGACTCGGGCAACTTCCCGTGCGCTATGGACGAGCTGGACGGCCGAGGTCGGGGGGAAAACGACGAGCTGGTCCACTGGTGTCACGGAGCACCGGGTGAGTGGGGCGCCATTGCGTTGCGGCTAGACGTGCGCTCTTTTAGCGTTTTAGATGTTACTATACTCCGCCCAGCCTTAAGAAACACAGTGGATGAATGAAGTCGAACCCTATTGTTCACGCTAGAAGCGGCCATAAAAAGAAGGTTTACAGAAATCATGAAAACATTGACCTACGGAAGTCGGAAAACACCGTCATCATTCTTTTTATGGCCGCTTCCAGCGTGAACAATAGGGTCCGACTTCATTCGTCCACTGTGTTTCTTAAGGCTGGGCTAAATAGATAGACGCTATATCGGTGAACTGTGAAAATGTTTGAAAACGCCGCGAAATGCTAATTTTACCAAAAAAATAAGACGTCTTCCCATTCCTATTAAGATTAAGCCTAATTAAGAATTGCATTCTAATTGGTGGCCCACGCAATGACGTAGGTGTCGTACTTGTGTTTGCAGGTGTGGTGTACCTCATGGCGAAGGCGTACTTGGTGTGGCGCGATGACAGGTACCTCGTATCGTGCCTCAAGTGTGGCGACCTGGTGTGGGAGAGGGGACTCCTCAAGAAGGGACCTGGTAAGCGCCCAACATCGTCTCTTGCCTTTGCCGTGAACAAACACGCTTCTGTGCTTCTTTCTGCTGTAGAGAGCGTCTTGGGGGATTGATTTGCAAGCCGTTTCGAGGTTTTAAAATCCTATACAGTATACAGTACTGACATTGGTACGAATACGAGGTTTGCAATGAGTATGATATAATGTAATGGTTGGTAAAGACGAGGTCAATGGTGCCAACATGTGATTGGAATCCATGGTGGGGTGGGGAATGTTCTTGAAACGGTCGGAGGTGCCGTGTATGTATAACGTCACGGCTGTGTTTGTGTTATCGTCCGGTCGGTTGGTGGACGTGAGTAACGAGGGGGCCGTGCGCGGCTCGACGATGTTTGCTACCGGGTACGAACGAGAGTGGGTTGAACGCGGCCGCGACAGAGTAGACTCGTTTTGGAAGTAACGTGATAGCGAGAGAAGAACGCCGTGTGGGATCGGACGAGGGAAGGATGCCCGGGAGAGATGCGGGATACGGGACCAAGACGAGAGCTTGGGGTTTATGTGTGTTACTGTACAGTGTAGGGTTTGCGAGTATGAGGGCGTACATGAATGAACTGAGAGTACTGAAGAAAAGCTAACGTACATGCCTCTAACGGGAGAGGTGTCATTGTGGCTCCAACTGAAAATAATCTGTTATGAGTGAGCAGAGAATAAATAGGATGCACATTTGTTTATTGCCACTACCGGTAGTAAAGAGGGTATTTACAATAAATAACTTGTCAGTGACTGTATGTTTGACTATCTAATTGAAAAATGTGTCTAGAGACATGATCAAAGTAGGCAAGAAAAGTAACTCGCTGAAGACTTTTTAGTACCGGTACAATAATTTGACTGTTGGTTTCTTTTTTCCTCTCTTTTTGACTCTGGTTGGACACATGCATGTGTAAAGGAATTAATTTCAACTAATTGCATTGGTCTGCACTTGGTCATTGTAGTTGAGCTTTAGAATCGAAGTGTTCCAAGTGTGTTGAACACGTGTGTTCTTGCCAGGCATCTGCCACGGCGTGGCGGGGAGTGGCTACGTGTTCCTCCTGCTCTACCGTCTGACCGGCGACCGCAAACACCTCCACCGGGCGCAGCAGTTTGCCTCGTTCGTGTTCGACCCCGACTTCAAGCGACGTTCTCGCACGCCCGACTGTCCCCACAGCCTTTACGAGGGTCTCGCGGGCACCGCCTGCTTCCTGGTCGACGTTCTTGCGCCCGAGACAGCGGCGTTCCCGTTCATGGACGTGTTCTGAGGCGTTCTACTCTTTTATGTACGGCTTTTTTCAAACTTTGTTAATATACTCATTTTGTGCCAATGTTTTGTCATTTTGATTTAGTCTAGTATGACATCTTGACACATTACAACACAGCAAGGATTGTATTGCTTAACCTGTGTACAGCCATCGAACCTGGCCATGTTTGTGAATACTGTTAGTGTGGAGCAAGGTATGAGTTGCTACCAGTTACATCGTCCATATATGCTTCAGTTGTAATGTAATACACTTTAGAATCTACTAGCTTTTGAACTGGTCTGTACCATAGGAAAGGAATGTACTTCAATTTCATACCAATATGCATTTGTAATCCGCCTTGTTGGACAACATGGCCAGAATGTATTACATGTACGTTTAACGTGATATTTTCAGACACAATCATAGTCTAAATATTTACAAATGTACAAGTTTGGATAAGAGTATGACAGTAATTCAACGTATTGGCCTAAGCACTGCTAAAAGTACTGCATAAAAGCAATTGCCAATTAGTACGATAAGATCCCTTCAGCAACTCTTCTGGACAGTACAAATGGGTTCTTGTAGAAGGGAAGGCCCAATTCAGCCACTTGTTGTATGGGAGTCTAGTGAGGGGGCCTGTGTGATGCCAGAATAAGCCCCGTTTCCCTCTACGATGCACGGTTTAGCTGTAAAATGCAATTAAAAATTGATCCCAAGGCAGCCACTAGTGTTGTACGGTAGTCTAGTGAGGGTGCCTGTGTGATGCCAGAATAAGCCCCGTTTCACTCTACGATGCACGGTTTAGCTGAAAAATGCAATAAAAATGGAACCGAAGACAGACAGAAGTGTTGTATGGTAGTCTAATGAGGGTGCCTGTGTGATGCCAGAATAAGCCCCGTTTCACTCTACGATGCACGCTTTAGCTGTAAAATGCAATTAAAAATTGATTCCGAGGCAGACACTAGTGTTGTATGGGAGTCTAGTGAGGGTGCCTGTGTGATGCCAGAATAAGCCCCGTTTCCCTCTACGATGCACGGTTTGGCTGTAAAATGCAATTAAAAATTGATCCCAAGGCAGCCACTTGTGTTGTATGGGAGTCTAGTAAATAATGTCTGTGTGATTCACTCTACGATGCACGGTTTGGCTGTAAAATGCAATTAAAAATTGATGCCAAGGCAGCCACTTGTGTTGTATGGAAGTCTAGTGAGAGTGTCTGTGTGATGTTAGAATAAACCCCGTTTCCCTCTACGATGCACGGTTTAGCTGTAAAATGCAATTAAAAATTGATGCCAAGGCAGCCACTTGTGTTGTATGGAAGTCTAGTGAGAGTGTCTGTGTGATGCCAGAATAAGCCCCGATTCACTCTACGATGCACGGTTTGGCTGTAAAATGCAATTAAAAATTGATGCCAAGGCAGCCACTTGTGTTGTATGGAAGTCTAGTGAGAGTGTCTGTGTGATGCCAGAATAAGCCCCGTTTCCCTCTACGATGCACGGTTTAGCTGTAAAATGCAATTAAAAATTGATCCCAAGGCAGCCACAAGTGTTGTATGGGAGTCTAGTGAGGGTGCCTGTGTGATGCCAGAATAAGCCCCGTTTCCCTCTACGATGCACGGTTTAGCTGTAAAATGCAATTAAAAATAGATCCCAAGGCAGCCACTAGTGTTGTGTGAGAGTCTAGTAAGGGTGTCTGTGTGATGCCAGAATAAGCCTCATTTCCCTCTACGATGCACGGTTTAGCTGTAAAATGCAATTAAAAATTGATCCCAAGGCAGCCACTAGTGTTGTATGGGAGTCTAGTAAGGGTGCCCGTGTGATGCCAGAATAAGCCCCATTTCCCTCTACGTTGCACGGTTTAGCTGTAAAATGCAAATAAAAATAGATCCCAAGGCAGCCACTAGTGTTGTATGGGAGTCTAGTAAGGGTGCCCGTGTGATGCCAGAATAAGCCCCATTTCCCTCTACGATGCACGGTTTAGCTGTAAAATGCAAATAAAAATAGATCCCAAGGCAGCCACTAGTGTTGTATAAGAGTCTAGTAAGGGTGCCCGTGTGATGCCAGAATAATCCCCATTTCCCTCTACGATGCATGGTTTAGCTGTAAAATGCAAATAAAAATAGATCCCAAGGCAGCCACTAGTGTTGTATGGGAGTCTAGTGAGAGTGTCTGTGTGATGCCAGAATAAGCCCCGTTTCCCTCTACGATGCACGGTTTAGCTGTAAAATGCAATTTAAAATGGAACCGAAGACAGACAGAAGTGTTGTATGGGAGTCTAGTGAGGGTGCCTGTGTGATGCCAGAATAAGCCCCGTTTCACTCTACGATGCACGGTTTAGCTGTAAAATGCAAATAAAAATGGATCCCAAGGCAGCCACTAGTGTTGTATGGGAGTCTAGTGAGGGTGCCCGTGTGATGCCAGAATAAGCCCCGTTTCCCTCTACGATGCACGGTTTAGCTGTAAGATGCAATTAAAAATGGATCCCAAGGCAGCTACTTGTGTTGTATGGGAGTCTAGTGAGGGTGTCTGTGTGATGCCAGAATAAGCCCCGTTTCCCTCTACGACAGCGGTGGACTGGGATAAAAAGACCCGTGATGCTGGGTTTCGGGGGGGCCCGCACGAGGTGGCGTTGCGCAGCTGGGGTCTGGGGCAAAGCCCCAGCCGCCGGAGGCAAATACGCCGGAGGGTCAAAAAATTTGTTCTGATTGCATTGAATTTTATGATTTAAAATACGATTTTAGGGCGCGATTAACAGAGGCTACCCTACCAGTAGCAAAATAATTTCCATTGTATTCAATGAATTACATTGAATATTTACAATAAGTATTACAATAAATTCAATTATAATTTCAAAATAATACTTATAGAGTTGGGGTTAAGTTTTTTTTTAGCAATATACAGATAAGTATTTACATCATAGGAACTTTCTGGTAGCAGCCCGGACTTGCCCAGGGGCCCGGGATGCGATCGCATCCCGGCATCCCTAGCCAGTCCGCGTCTGACATCGCCATAAGTGAAAACACAATGCGGGGGGGGGTGGGGGGGGCGCGTTTAGTACGTAAAGAAGACCGGTGTGAATAAGAATGAGAAAGGTATGCGACTTTGATTCGTGATGGGGGTAAACGTTAGCAGTCACCTCCCCGAGGTAGAGGCGAGGTCCCTGCGACGACAATAACAATAGTGGCCGTCTGCGCTCATCAACACATCCAGGTGGACTGACGGGTGACCCAGTGTCGGCCGCTTTGTGCGTGGCGCACTTCCTGGTATGGCCGATTGCAACCCTTTGGTCGCAGGTACACTCGCGGGCGCGGAACTTGGGGTGTGATAGTGTACGTGCAACCCTTTGGTCGCAACTACACTCGCGGGCGCGGAACTAGGGGTGTGATAGTGTACGTGCAACCCTTTGGTCGCAGCTACACTCGCGGGCGCGGATGAGGGGTGTGATAGTGTACGTGCAACCCTTTGGTCGCAGGTACACTCGCGGGCGCGGAACTAGGGGTGTGATAGTGTACGTGCAGCTAAATTGAGTTTAATAGTCGGTTGTCATGGGTAGAAGGGTAGAATAGATAGACCCCTCTGCCAGTCGACGAAATGAGACACGAAATGGCCTTCCACTCTCGTTCCCGCCCATTTGAAGCAGACTTGTTCATTGTTCAACGTGTTCACTTTACTTTCATCGCGCGTTCAAGTGTTCAACGCGCCGTCCGACCAGTGCTCTTCTCATATCGACCTCAGATCCTTGTCATGCACTCTGCTTCAACAAAAATCAACCGATTCCTGGCGTTCTTTCAGCCTTCTTAGAGTGCGCAAACCTCATTGTCACGCCCACTGTGTTAGACATTTCCTGGTAACCAACCTAAGGTCGTAAATTGTAGTCGCAATGGAGCTGTTTTTTGTAGGTTTAAGGAACTAAAAAAGTAGACAATTAAGCTGTACTATTGGACGTCGTGGCTATTTCGTAAGCACGAGAGATGAGGCTATAGTTCGGGTGGGGCAACTTTAGACTGGGGAAGACTTTTTTTATTTATTTTATTTATTAATTATCCCCATTCATTACAAAAGTGAATAGATGTTGGCAGAAAAGAGCACAGCTCCAAACACACAGAGTGACTGCCAACCCATACTAAAATTACTTAAAATCTAAAGATATTAGTGAACATAATACAAAATACAAAACAAAAAAACATGAAAACATAATATGAATGAAAATATAATTATAAGACAAATATAATTATGAACTGTGGAGGTTTTGGATGTCGTCTGTTGTCAAGAAGTCTGTTCTGAAGTACTTACCAGCAAACCACCCCCAGTCGTGCGCCTCTAACTGTAAGATAGTGGGTGTTGTGTTTGCGGAAAGGAAAGCTGCGATATTTTTGGCGAAAACACGGAAGCTGCTAGTCATCAAAACAACAGACGGTGATTGTGTAGGGGGGGAGGGGGGGTCACCGGGCCTCCCCCTGTCAGCGATATCAACGGGTTGGAGTAAACACCCTCCCCACCCCCACCCCTCGCGTTACCTTGCTGCAGGGTGGGAGAAAAGAGCTCAGTTTTCGGTGGCTGCATGATAACTCTACAAAACGCGACACTAATTTTAATATTATAGTTCATAATCGAGATAAATAAGTATGATACCAGTGCGGGGCCCATTTAACGTCGCCTCGTACGACAGGCAGAGCTACCCCGAGCCTAGACGGGTTTTGTGGGAACATTCCTCAAAATATAATATTCCATGGTTGTTGTTGTTGTAGTGCGCGTGCCAGATGGACCCTTTGTGAACATATTCCCACACCTTCCCCTAAGCAAACATACGCTTAGAGTGAGGGGATGCGTTTAATTGTGACTGTGTCAATAACTGTATTATTTTCACTATGATGAGGTCACCAATCAGCTATTTTAGCTGAGAGCGATATTATCTCCCAGGTCTGGACTACACATAGGCCTACACACCCCGTGTTGTAGACAACACCGTAAGAGGTGGCTCAGCGGTAAGACGCCAGGCTCTAATTCGAGAGGTCGCCGGTTCGATTCCGGCCACCGGCAGTAGTGACTGTAAGTTTTTCCGAGGTTTTCCCCAGTCGTAAAGGCGAATGCTGGGATTGAGTCCTAAGCCCTCGGATATTCCTTCAGAACTATCCAAACATTTTAATAACCTAGTTAGTCACCTGAAGAGGGGCACATCAGGTAAAGCTGGTGTGCACCCTATAACGGGCATTCCTACGAAAAGTTATTTTATATGTATAAAATGAGAGAAGAAAGTCAATGCAAGAAGTGAGATGATGGTCCCGGGCTCGATGCTTGGTCAGAGCACAGCTCACAAGCACCGCCCCCCCCCCCCCCCCCCGCTCAGCACACGTGGCCCGTCAGGGGAGGGGGGGGGGGGGGGTGATTGATTCCTTCCAGCGCGTGAGGGGCAGCCCACGTGCGTCTCGTTATAAGCGTGCCAACATACGGGCAAACAGGGCGCCAACACATCACTACCAATAGTTACTATACGTTCATAAGGTACAGAATTATTGGTGTTCCTTCAGATATAATAGGCCTAGTTATTAAGTTTTGCCTATACTAGAAACATGTAATTTTATCATTTTCCTCTAGCCTAGATGTTAATGTTGAAGAGATTGATTGATATTTGGGCTTAACGTCTCATATTTTTGCAACTTGGCTAATCGAGACGATGAGTGGGTGAAATGAAATATGGGGCTGTTTGGAGGAAAGGGGCAAGTAGGAGGCAAGGGAGGAAAGGGGAAGGGGGAGGAAAAGGGAGTGGGGAGATTGTGGACTGCATTTCGTCTGACTTCTCCTCCTCGACCTGTCCGGCTAGGGTGGCCCTACCAGAAGCATACGCTTCCGCCGGCATAGCTCCAGGAATCATCAAAGCACGCAAACCTGCCCACCACGATAAGGTAGCAGTCCCTGGGCAGGTTTAATGTTGAAAGTTTTAGGGATATTTTTCTCATGTATTTCTTGGACTACCCTGTACTTGAGGCTTTCGCGGCCCGACAATTTTGTATGAATGAAAGAACCATGGCCGCGTAGTAAAACACTTCCTCCAAGCCAGTCTGTAACGAGTCCCACGTGGCGGCTGTCGTCTCGATGACCCCGTTGCACGTGTGGGCAGGTGCCTTGTTAGTGTCGCTCTGTCATCCGCCCCTTTGACGGCGTGACCTCCAACTGACCTCCACAACACTTCTTCCGGTTCCGCTCTTCCTAGCAGGGTATTCACCCCGAACCGGAGGGAAGTAAAAAATGTTGAGGTTCTTCCCTCGCTGTAGACTCGTTGCAACACAGTAGAACATTGTGTGTGTGTGTGTGTTGCCGTTGATGTCTCTCTCTGATACAATGTAGAGACAACAGGGCGAGGAAAATAGACAGGTCAGGAGCTGTCATTGAAAAAAAGTGTAAACATACTTAAGTAACTATTTTTTATTTTCACGAAAGTTACATGTCAGTATTAAACCAATTAATCTTCGATTGAACATATTTATATAAATGCAAAATTGAACCCTTGTACGATAGTATTTATATTTTTAAACCTAAAAGAAAAAGAATTTTAAGACTTCACGTGACAATATCCAACCGTATGATGATTTTTGTGGCGTTCCAACGAGTGGAATAAATCGGCTACGAGTGCCCTAAACTTTGCTTTGGAGAACATTTGATTAGAAGTATACTTGATACTGTGCTCGCACAACGTGTCAACGCCGGTTTCGACCGAGTTCGTATGTACGCAAGACAATATAAAACAATAATCGCTAGATCTGTGTGAATGTCACGAGTGCCGGCCTAACATGGAGCCATGCACACAGCTTCCCATGCCGCCCCCCCCCCCCCCCCCCCCCCCCCCAACACGCAATCAAATGGTCAGCTTTAAAACAGCTGTCTCTGACTGTCCGGACATATTAACCCCATTAATCACACGACCCTTATTGTCCCGCTAACCCCGCGATGCACAAATGTCGCATTTTATGGTCGAGTTTGAAAAGGAGGGGCAAAGATCCCGACCCTACGATAATGCTGGAGGTGAAGCTTCACCATGGACACTGCATTGTAGCGCAGGTGGGGTCAGGCGGCCTTTGGCTTCACCTCTCTTCGCGCCATCGCAATGTCAGGAAGCTGTGAATGTGGGAAAAGTCAGATTATTGAGTCACAGTTGTGTTTGGGGTGGTTGTAAACAAACCTCCCCGACCCCGAGAACGCTTTGTGTACAGACTCTCAGTCGGGAGGTCGCCGGTTCGATTCCGACCGAGGACTTCCTCTAAGAACCTTCGGGCATTCCTTCCCTAATATACTTTATAGTTCATATAAATAGGGGCATATCTGCCCCTACGCAACATAAACACGCCTAATCGACTACGGCCACTACAGCAGCAACTTGGGGGAAAAAACAAACAAAATTCTATCGTCACATGACTGGTTTTGTTTTTTGATTTGTGACGTCATCATTCTGTGTACGTCACGTTGTCTCCCAAACTCTCTGCTTCGGTCTTCTTGGTTGGTGTTCATCTTCTGGTCTACAGACCTCATCCTGTCCTGGGTTTCCTCCCCATCCTTCTTTCCTCCTTGTCTCCTTCTACTATTCCTTCGTTATGTTTCCTTGAATCCTCCCTTTCCTCTTGTTTCTTCGTCCATTCTTTCCTCCTGTGTCTTCCTCCAGTTTTTCATGAATATTTCTCGTTTGTTCTTCTTCCCCTATGTCTATGTCTGTTTCTTTTCGATCTTCCCTTCATTTCGTAGAGACTTTGGTAGTTTCCCTTGCAGGTCCTGGTAGTTTCTCATCTCTTCGTCCCTTGTTTCTTCTCACATGCCCGAGGAAGAAGCGGGAGTGAAACCTGGCTTGGTTGTTTGTAAAGCGTGTCCGGTCAGTGTTCGATCAACTCAAATGATTTAAATGATCAATGCGGGAACGGAGACAGTCCGAACGAAGCTGCTGCACCCTTCGCTCTGTGTATAATTACTACCCCTAATTCCCTCGAAATGTCTCTCTGAGCGACATTCATAATAAATGAAGCGAAATAGAAAATATTATTGCATTTCATTATCGAGCACGTCGATTCGTTCCAAATTGAGCGTGTTCCCACACGCGTGTGTGTGCGTGTGCGTGTGGACATATGGCGGGGCTCGCTCGTAAATCTCTGCATGGACTGCTACGAATACAGAGTTCGGCGAGATGACCACAGGGAGCTCAAAACACGCGTGGACTGCGCATACATTATACATTATACATTATACATTACACGTCACAGTCACAGCCACAGTGATTCTCAAACTGTCTGCATGCCACTGATTTCAGTTAGCAGAAAAATAAGAAAAAAAGTCTCCTTGGAATGTCCAATTCCATGTTACAATTATCCCCCCGCCGTATTCGCCCATACGAGTGGGAGGAGCGATCTTGACGAGACTTCTATCTCCAGAAATATGTTGATTTTCGTTGAACCGTCGTGCATGAAAGGGGCGATGTATGTGAAGTCAGTAGAAGTAGGGGAACTTTAACACGTTATCTTAAATTGAATGACCTAAACTAAAAGACTAAATTTTTTCTCAAATTCTTAGTTATAACGAAAGCGTATAATAACCCATGGAGGCCTACACATTATAGCTGTGCTATGGTGTGTTGTAGCTATAGGATGGAATACAACGCGTGAGTCCTTCTCCAGGTGTGTCGAGTGTCCAAATGTTGTAGACAAATCATCAGACGGAACCGTAACCGGTAGTCGAACCCAAAACCTTCTGAATCTGAAGACCTGTACGTGACATACACCGTCGCGATAAACAGTTACTTTATTCGTAACTACCCTGTGTCTTGCGTACGTAGGGGGTGGACATACAGGCCCCTATGGTCAAGCCTCCCCCTCCCCACCCCCTGGACAATCACTTTATGGGGGATGCGAAATGTCCCGAGCAAGCACTCGACATTTATTTACGGAAAGCCATTAAAATTTGGGGGGATGGTTTCATTTTGTGAAACAGTTGTACGAAAACAAAGCGCGGGGTGGCCAGTGGTCAAAAAGGGGTGGTGCACGCGGCGCCATTGTCCACCCAAAATACAATAAAAGAAATCATTTATTCGAAAATATTCGTAGCGAGGCGCGTGGCCGGGTATAGTCTTGTCGCTGTGAGAGGCCGCTTGTTGGAAGTGATGGCTCTTCTGGATTCGCTATAGCTGTTCTGAATGACGGGACCTCTCCTCCCGAACAATATTGTTGTATCCGTTGCAATAACTATTGACGCGCGGATCTGTCCTCAAACAATGGTTTGGCTATAAAAATGTATATTATAAAATAGAGTGCAAATCAAAGTACAATTTTATTTTTAAACACATTTTACTACGTATTTTCCACACCAAACGAATTCACCAAACTTTGTTAATTCTCCTATTTAATGACCTCAGAGTGGTCATCACGCCTTCACCAAACATAACATTAAAATATACGATAAGGTCCTCGATTACTTTACACCAGCTTTCGTCACATCCGGGGCAGTCGTAGCCAATTGGCGAACCGCCCGAGACACACCAGCGCCAATACCGATCGCTGATTGGCTACGAACCAGTCGCCTGTGACGAAAACATGTGTACGGTAGTCTTGGGACAACTATATTATTGTTTCCATCACAGAATAGTCGACCATCATGACAACGTCCGTGTTGGCATCTCCGGCCGAACAGACTATGGCACGTGCTTACTTAGCGGTCATCCGCCGGACCGACAAAACGCAGCATCTGACTCATCCAATCTGCCGGACAGCACAAGGGTTGCACGGCCCGGCCCTGCCCACACTCCTAATTATTACAATTTTCACCCTATTTTTGAATGCAATTACCAAGGAACCACCCCTTGGGAGTTTGACCAGTCCCAATGCATTGCTTTATGCTTTCCGGCCCGTACATCATTGTGACCACTCCTCCCATGCAGTCACACACACGCACACGCACACGCACACGCACACGCACACGCACACGCACACGCTGCACGCAGAAGCTCACACGACTGCCAAAATAATAATATCATTTCAATATCGATAACAAATACGCGAAAGAGGGAACATTCTTTAAGGGCCAAAATATCAAAGAAATCAATTAAAATCTATATATTTTATGTTATCTAACCTTTAAACTTGACACTTTGTGAAGACTGACGTTTCTATCTACTATTTTCACTGTGTGTTACGCGGTACAGGCGGCCATTTTTAAGTCGCCATTTTGTACGTGTAATCGCGGGAAGGGTGAGTTTTTTTTTTAATTTAACCAGCCCAACCCCCTCGGAATAAAACGCCCCTGTGTTTTCCATTAGCAAAAAATCCCTAGTTTAATCACCCCCCTCCGAACCTGTTGACGCGAGGGGTTGGAGGGGTTACAGGGCTGGCAAGTGTTTTGTTGTATTTTTAAAGGGTGTCTTATAAAAACTCCCCTCATCCGAGCCCTCTGGCTTTTTAACCTCGGTGGTAAATATGCACAGGGAGAGTTTTTTATGTTCGAGGGACCGAAACTCGCGGGGTGTAAAAAAGGAGGGATGTGAATTTGTTGTAGGGGAATTTCGCACAGGTGGTTCGAGTTGGATCTGTCTGGGGAGGGGGGGGGGGGGGGGGTCAGAACTCTTTCAATCTTACAATACTTATGAGCAATATGTGATCATGAGGTAGTAAAGTGGTTCCACTGCAACCTTGGGAATGCTGAAGTCATAGATGAGCGAGTCGGAGCCAATCAGCGGGTAGCTTTTTCAAATACTGACATGTGGTTGGCCAAGCCTCACATCTATGAGTTGAGCATCCACAAGGTTGCTGTGCCAAAGGACACTCACTGTAAAAACCGCGTGAAATCGTCTTGTTTTTGTAATATTTTGAGCACGCTACACAATATAAAAAAGTGGCCAATCATTGCCCGAATTGTGGTTTCGTCAGTTCTAAAAACCTACATTTTTTAAAAGTAACCAATTTTTTAATCATTATTGTTGTTATTGGAAAATAATTTAAACTTTCTTAGTCCAGTTTTTGTAGTTCTTACAAAACCACAATTCGAACAGTAATTGGCAATTTTTAAACATTGCGACAAGTATCAGTAACAAAGCGGTTTAATACACGACGCACAGGGCACAAATTTAGCCCGGGACTAACTTGTTTTCTCTGTGGAAACCCACAGACATGTGAGCGTGGACAATGATCGCAGGGAAACATGTTTGTCCTGGACTAAGTATTTAGCGGGACGTGGAATATAACTCACACTATCCGTAGGACAGAGCAATCCTCAAAATGATTGTTTTAAACATTTGTCAATGGTGTTGTATACACAATGATGGGTTCGGTTCGGGCTAAAGCGCGTGGTTTCCGTCATACAGCGCAGGCGCAGCTGACGATGACGTAGTCAGCCGTCCACACAATCTTGATCTCCATCAGGATTCAGGACATCTTCACGGCTGTCGCGTGCTCAATCGCTCAGACCCAATCCTGATATCTCATTTCAGGACCCTCCGCCACAGATTGTCTATCTGGCCTGAGCCCTCAGTCCTTGACAGGAACACAATAGCGATAACAATGCAAAGGTTTTTATCAAAGAACGATTTTTTAGTAAATATATTTATTATATATAAAAACGATAGAAACTTGATTCAAATAATGTACATTCACTTCTTGTAATACGGTTTGATATTATGCTGCCTCACACTCAAACGACTTCATAGATATAAACTCTATATACGTACAACATATATACTAACAATATTGAAACACGTTTATGATCACAATCAGTATGGATGTATGATGTGATGAGATAAGAAGAAATTGTCATACAGATATGTGCAGGCTGAATATATATATACGAACACGAACCATCTTCACAATTTAGGCTATACTTCCTCAAAAAATCACAGACTCCTGACCAATGCTCGAATTAAGAGTAAGATGGTGTGAAAGACGGTAACTATTTTTTTCATATAAGTCAAGTCTAACTATACTTAGACAGAGATTCACAGTCATTATCGTAATGTCAGAAATCGTATATTTGATAAAGCCCCAACCACAATTGTCGGCATTCGTGAGCGTAATCGGGATCGGGATCGCAACAGTACATTTTTTCATGCTAAATCGTTACGACATTACGATTTCATTGAACAGCGTCATAAGAACCGTGATTTGCGGATTGGGACTGCGATCCCGATATTGAGTAACGGGATTGTCTCCGCCATGCCCGGCAGTAGTGAACGCAGTCTTGCCCCCCCCCTGTGACTGCCTACTGCGAGGATGAGGGCCCTCGATAGTTGATCCAGCCATTGTGTGTAAAAAGCTGGGTGCTCGTTGTGTCTTCTTTAGCTGCCCGGCTGGCCACTCTTCAATGGCGACCGCAGCTACTATGAATATTCCCTGCAAAGTGATTGAGTTCTTTGGGTATGTGGAGGATAGCTCGCGCGGAGGTCAACTGTTGCACAACCATGGAGGTCAACATAGGCTGCTGGTACAACAACAATTATTGTTGATCGAGACAGGACAAAAAACATAACTAGGCAAGGTATTTGACTAGGCTATATTGTTGAATAGAAAAATCAAATCACAGCCTTCTCGAACGTCGGTTCAAATCGCGGACTGACCCGTCGAGAAGGCTGTGAATCAAATATTTCTACTCAGGGTCCTCTCTCATTTTCAGAAGTTATAGGATTCGATTTCTGCACCGACTGAATGTAATGGTTTTGAACGGTAGAAACAAAATAATGAAGTGTATTTATTACGTGTTGCTTCGTTTGGTAATAAATATAGATATACGTTATATTATAAGCCGTATAGCACATTTCAAATACCGTATCCGACGTGCTTTATAGTTTTGTTATACATCGAAACATATTCTACTTGCTAGATTTTTTTTTTATAAATCTTTCTTTAAATATTTAGCACAAATGATAAAGACGGATGATCCGGCTTGCGGTATGAAAGCACCTCGGCTTTGTACCGGGCTTGACACCGGTGACAGAGTGGTCTAAGAGGGAGGATACGTAAAAAATATTAACTGCTTTGAGATCGATTTCTATGGAAGTATAATATTTTAATGCTGTGCTATCTTGCCAGGTGGAGGTAGACAGCGCTGCTTGCGGCCGGGGGTTGCAACTACTTTTGCAACTTTTGGCCACGTGCGTGTACAGGTATCCCTCCCCCCACAACACACGTTTTATTAGAGGGGGAGGGGTAAGTCGGAGTCACTATACACAAGATAACCTTGTGTGTGCTGAAAGCTGTTACTAGATACGCAGAAAATATGACCTCCCCAATAGAGGGTTGATTTTATGCATGACCTCGATAATTAAATTTAGTATTCTTTTATTTGCATTTTTTTCTTTCTTCATTAACTCGGACTTTGTCTGCGGTACAGTTGGCTCCGTGATGACTCTGCTAGTCGTGGGAGATGATCTCCCCTTCCCCGTTTCACTCTTCGAATCCAGGTCCTCATGTCTTGTCTATTTCGGTGCGACGGTGCCGTATAGAATAGATCCAGTGTAGCTTTCTTTTTAGGATACTAATTGTATAACTTTATTTGCCATTTTGTATAGAAAACAAATTTTTTTAGTGTTCATAATTCAAAAGTTTCTATACAGAAAACACTTCTTCATAAAAATGTAAAAAGACAAGGTTGCGCAAGATGCAAGATGGCGTCTGTCCCGCGACAAAGCCTCCTGCGACACCGGCAAGGGAAGACAGATGACTCCAAGCAGTGATTTATCACCCCGAAGTGATCCTCGCCTTCTTAAAACGTCATAATGATGTTTCAATGCGAGGGAGGACCTCATATGACGTCACGCATTAAGGCCGAGGCTTTGTGCATGAGCAGCTCAACGGAAACTACATAAAACGTGCTTGGGATTCGATAGGCTGGAGGTTTTTTAAGAGCAGAGTCTCTATTCGACTCAAAGGACATCTCCGTTGTGCCAATAGTGCATGGACATGAGTCAGTAGACCTCTCTGTTGTGCCAATAGTGCATGGACATGACTCAGTAGTCAGTAAATCGAAAGTAATAACAATAATAATTCTTTATTTTCACCTTGATCTTGTACATGGTACGTACAGATGTGCACTGCTCCAGAGAGAGTGTGAAATAGTCATGCTGATACATAATTATAATTTATAATAGTGATAAACAATACAGTATAATATTATAAATAATAAAAATTAAAGTGATTTAATTGGTGTCGAAGCAAATCGGGGGTTTGCCTTACTTGAATTTAATCAATTTGTGTATTTCAGATTTCTAAATTTGTTTTCGTTCCATTATAAACACTGATTTAACACATTAGAGACGACAACATCACAAAACAGAGACAATATAACGTGCACAAATAGTTGAAATAAAACAGACACAGAAAGTGTGGATGGAATAGAAGATTCCACCCACGGTAATAGTGGGGGGTTGAAAGAAAATAATTGAAATACGGAAATTCCAAAATGTCTCAACGTTTCTTTGTGCTTTATTATTTAATATGACAACGAGTACACTTGTACTACTTGTTACAAAATGAAACAATCGTTTGCCAGGTAGTTTCATTGTCGTGTCTTTGCACATTCAGTGTTTGTCCGAAACAAAACACTGTGGAGCGACTATCTTTCATGCGCGAGTAGTCTTCGCTGTGTAAGACACAGTACTGAACCAATCAGGTTCGTGTATTGATCCAGTGACGACTGATATGAACACCATGGCCATAGGACGTCTCATGATGCCAAGCATTATTAGGGTTTACCTCAAACAATCTGATGCGAAAGTTGTCCCGAAGCAATTCTTACCGACGCTTTTTACTGGCCAACCACAAGTACCAATCTCAAATACCGATCGCTGGTTGGTCACGAGTCACTCGTCTATGGACCAATCGGTAAGGTTGTTTCGGGGTACTATAGTAATGCAGTCAAATAGCACAATAAAAATAAGATGTTTGCGACCAGTAGGAAGAGTCCACAATCCACATCATACATAATACCTATACATCGTTTGGCGCTGATGAGAGGCAAACTGCTAATCATGCAAGCAGATCACCACACCGTGATGATAGACTAATTATAACGCATTCGGGCGATTAAACTACCCGAAAACTGTACGGAATTCAATTGCATTCGGGCCGCGAAAGCTTCCACGGGTCCAATCGGATGACAATAATAATAGTAACATCTAAATATAGCAAATTGTAATGAGAATAAGAACCAGTAAGTAAGCACATATACAATGTATTTAGCCAAAAGAGAAATCTCCTAGAAAGTTTGAAAATAATTATGTAACAGTGTGTTTGCTCTGAAGATGGGGTGGTTAGCCACGCGCTCCCCCCCCCCCCCCCCCCGGACCAGGCTGGGCGCAGCCGGCGCTAAAACAACACCCCCTCATCATGCGTGTCTGTGGGGTCTCTTCTCTTAATGCATCTCTTAGCGATAGTTTAAACTGTTAGTTTCATATATGAGTATGTCTTGCTAAACATCGGGGTCACGTGATTATTCTTATGTTTATAACGTGGCCGAGTTCATTGTTATCAACTTAACTTACCATCTAATTGAAACAGGTTCATTAGGAATCATTTACGGCCTTCCGTTGGTTACCTGGAGCGGTGGGCGTAACCAATATCATACTTGTACACTCTCCTCAGCGGAAGACTGCATTTATACGGATGTGTGAAAGAACGCTAGGAATCCGTTGGTTTTAGTTGAATTAGCGCCCGTGAAAGGAGCAGTAGATAAGGATCTGAGGGCGGTATGCGTGTGGTCGTAGATTATAGTGTTTTAGAGTCATCTGATATACTTATTTCTGTACAAATTTCTTATGAATTCTATTGTAGATTGCGTTTTGCACCGTTGTACGTTATTCTGAATGACAGTCGACACTTTTGTTGTTGGTATTGTTAATCGATGTCTGTTTGATGCTGTTCGTACGTTCACGATCAAACGTGAGTGGTTCATGATCTAAATATTAAAGTGTGTTTGTTGCAAAGTTTGCAAATTCCAAACTAAATCGTAGACACTATAAACTTACGAGTAAGTATGAAGCAGCACGAAAGCGCCGTCGACCGAAAACATTTCCGCAATGTTTTACGAAAAACTACAAAAGTTTGATTTATACGACAATACTTCGGGCTTAAATGTATATATTCGTAGAAAACTAGACGTAATAACACATTAGAATTGAGTTGCGAGTGTTTGAAAGTAGCCATTATGTACGCACAGCGGTCTAAAGTGAGTCCTATAAATATATCCCCATCGTCCGTGCTAAGACGCGTGGCTGGAACAAAGTGTCACCCTCTTTTTAACCTCTTGATCCAAACGTTTGCATTTCAAGCTGCATCCATCGCGTAGCATAGCACGATAGCACGAGGCCATTCTCAAACAAATCTCTTTTTTCCCGATACCCTGGGGACGGACGCCCGGCCACCTTTTTATTGTGCTATGCGCATGCGCGCCCGCCAACCGTGAGGGTGAGTTTTTATAGCAGGCCGATTTTTATTCAGTAGCCGTTGTGAAGTGTTTTGTTCGTAAAGATGGCCGCACACGCTCGCAGCACGCGGACCCCCTCCCTCCCCTCATCACGGCGACTCTTTTAATGGGGTGTTTTACGGGGATCATCCCCTCTGGAGAAAACTCACCCTCGGAGTTTCTTACAACCCTCAAAAACCAGAGACTAAAATAATCCACCCCTAACCTAACCTAACTAACTGTAGGGGTGACGGGACGCCAGCCAGACAGCCCCACATCAACTAAATAAATCGATTTTTAGGGGTGAGTTTTTTCTATTTTCGGAAGTCTAACGTGTTTTCGTGCGTCTGCTCCACCTAGTTTGGTGCCGACCAATGGGAAGCCGGCCTGCGAGGAACCGTCTCCCAATGGAAGGTTATAATTAGATTTACATACACAAATGAGGGGACTTTTTTCACTCGTTTTTTAACTATTTGACACACCTTTTTTAGCTGCCGACCAATAAAACGCTCACAAAGAGCTTAGATTGGACCAATGGGAGAGCAGATTGTGCGTCGTATTCAAATGAGCGAAACGCCGACGAATGTCTTTCATATTTTGATTTCGCGTTTACAATATTGATGTCCGATTTCAGCACCTGTTCTTATCAACAACCAAACGTCCACTATTAGTTCTAGTTGACATATCAAACAATCACATTTTCCCCCTATCGCAATATTTACTTTACGTATTATATAAAAATGTATATGGATTGACCTACAGTTTGCCAGTAATTGGAAACAGTAATTAAAAGTGCTACCACGTGTGTTGAATGCATATAAGAACATCTTGTACGCTGCCTGGGGCTGTTACATCAATGAACCCACCCCCGAGCACGAGAGAAGCCACGAAAAGGCCGCAACCACTCACTGAGCTCTCGGCGCATTCAAAGCCCTCGTCTAGTTTTTTGAATGCGTGTTTTCGAAGCTCTTGACCGGATGCTTGGCTTAATCCGCGGCCCTGCGGGGGCCCTGCACATGTATTAGCTCCATGACAACCACCACTCACATGTAAGCGGGTCGCAAAGGCATACGTACATACATGGCATTGAGAGTTCTATGGATGTATTGAGTTTCTTTCGACATCATAGAGTACAATTTTTCAAAACCATATTCTAATTTTTGTTTCTAGTGGGGTATGGGGGGCATGGTGCACCAATTCAATGGATGTTTGCCATTCTAACGGACAGATTGTGTTTTTGTGGACCTGGTGAGTTTCAGTAGTCTCAACTCAATACAAAGGCTAAACGTGAAAGTTTTTAAATATACGCGAATGTAGCTAAGTTATGTATACGTGTTTCGAGTAGTTAGCAAAAGTAAACCGTTGTTGTAAAAAATTTTGAAAAAAAGTTGACTACAGAAGTGAAAATGATAAGATGGAGAACACATAAAAATCCCTTCTTATGGTTACCTTTTGATAGTTGTAACAATAAGTAAAGAAATGACACCAACGGAGGTTTGAGAATACCAAAAATATTTAAACCGTTTTGTCGTATTGTATATAGTGGCATTATTTATTGTATTTTAATCAGATAGTATTCCATATCTATATAAGTTTAAGTTTCTATATTTTACAGCTCGCGATGATAAAAAGCGGCGTGTATTGACATTGTGTATGATACTGGCGCACACGTCCCCCCTCCCTCAGATAAAGCACGACCTGGCAATGCTCAATGCTCGGTGTATAAATGACCAACGAGCCACCCTAAGCTGACCAGCGCGGGCACAGCTGCCTGAAATGGGTTACAACATACAACAGCAGCCGAAAGGTGCAACTTTACACACAAAAAAACATCGCTTTTCTATATTTGTAGACGTTTTTTGTCCGACTGAGTAATCACTGGTTCTGTGGATATGTTGGCAACCAAACGGCCAGTTTAGTTCGAGGACAGATGATGGGAGAAATAGGGGGGGGGGGGGCGGGGGAGGGGGTGACGTTTATTTACTTATCAACGCGAACTGCTTTGCTATTCTGATGGATTGGCGTGACAGTATGATATTGACAGGCTGTCATGAGCTGTCTTGGAGTCTAGCTAACGAGATGTGCTACACGTAAAGTTCAAGCGTGTTCTGCTGACAGTATGACAGGCTGTCATGACTGTCCTTCTCAAGTCATTGACATGTCTTCTATATTATTTCCTAAAATAATTGAACCCAGTTGATTACGATGAGTGAAGAGTAAGCGGGACTCGAACCTACGCCCTTGTTCCCCGCGGCCCGAACACGTGCAAACTGTTGTCGTTCACATGTGAGAGTATTGCGAACTCATCCCCTCAGATAGTTCAATTCAAGGTCAACCAACAACCCATTCCATGAAGGACAAAGAATTGTCAGCTCAGGCAGGACGTTTTCACCCTTTGAAAAAATGTCCTCCAAAAACCGAAACCTTCAAAACAACTTTACCAATATATTTTATTATCTTTTTGTTCCCTTTTCATACAAAACCCCCGGACGACATTTTCGCGAATAACAGAAATATCTGCGAAGGATGGTTCGGGTGAAATAAAAACATCCATTCTATTGAAAGGATTTAGGGGTGTCGCAATAAAAGCATTTGAATGTTGGTTGTTTGCGCGTCTGAATGGTGTAACGAATGCGCCTCGCAAATCAAGCTGTACGTACAGTCTTTGTATCGCATGTACAACTTCTTCCGGGGACGTTTTGTCCGATCACTGAGAATGACTTACTTTGTTGGCCTCTTCGCTCTCGTTTCCAATAGACAAGTATGGCTGTCGTGCTGTGATCTATTATCCTGATGTTAGTGTTCTGTGCATAACAAACATCAACTAACGTCAATGCTCATTTTGAAGTCGGTCTGGTTGGTAGCTCAGTTGGAGCGGAGGCTCTGGGTTCGAATATCGGTCATCATAAATCGAAGCTAATAAAGATTTCTATGATTATATAATACAACCATTCTGAGAGCGGCGGGCATTATAGGACATTGGGAATGTTATCAAAAGTATACTAATACTATGATACACTTGGGAATTAGGGGGGGAAGAGGGATTCAACGGATTTGTCCTAATGTTTTATTATACGAGGTATATTTTGTAGTAGATTATAGGCCTACTATGTTTTAAAAAGGGGGGGTGGGGGGGGGATGCGCAATTTTTTTTTTTTTTTTTAACTTGATTGATCACTTTTCATGTGTTTATGCAGTGAAGTGTATCGTGAAAGTTGCAACGTACAGACAAAATGGAATTATTTTTGTAATTTTCTTGAGTTATCGGAGGTTTCTCATCTCGCAGAAGACGTCGATATGGCTGTTGAAACGTCGAAAAAATGTGATAAACCATCACTTCGAAACATCACTCGCTCCGAAATATCCACCAAAACACGGCCTACTTTGTTGCACGCCTTCTAAACGTGTGTTGCATAGACAGACCACCGCCATGTTGCCTCTAAATGACGCCACTGTCACGAGGTAAACGCTACGCCACTGGAACTATTTTTTGCACTGCCCAAGGTTTCTAAAGGGGTCGTAAGCCTTGCGATGCGCGTCCTTCTTATTTGTCGTGGATTTGGTTACCAGATAGGGTTTGTTTTCGCCGAGGCCTCGCGTATGGGGCGACCAAGATATCGTGAATCACTCACTCTCGCTCTCAAACTCCCTTGGGACTTGCAGGACAATTTAGAAATATTAGAACTATTAATGCTAAATGCATCTGTGAAAATTGAGTTTTATTTTTTAGTTGATGTTATGTGCATCTGATCATGTTCATTTTTGCTAATTAATGCCATATTACAGGATGAATGCTAAAAAATGTTTTTTTTTTTTAATTTACCTTAAACAGACAATTTGAGCTAACTCTTCATAAATCCTATTGTACAGAAAATGATTTACTCAACTAAAACATAAATCGTAGTCTGGATCTACTCAAAGACCAACGAGGATGTTTCTATCACTTACAATAAATTAAGTACCGCATCGCAATTAACCAGGATTGTGTGTAGTAAAGAGTAGAGAGTAGAGAGTCGAGTAATTAATTAATTAATCGAAAGAACATTCAATAACGAGAGGCTGTTGATTAAAGCTATGTTTTGTTTTCTACAAATGTAATTTAGCAATTTATGGAACCAAGGCAATGGATTTAAAAACGTTCAAATATTCTAACTGATGTGAATTTTTATAAATTTGAACTAATAAATGTTGATGAGAATCGAAACAATTACAATATTAATTGTTTTTTAAATTAATTGTTTAGCTGATACAAAACTAAATGCCGCGCAGGAATCACTTGTCAGTATATCTTGAAGCGTTCTCACGATATCCATTGCATTGAGACGGTGCAGACATTGAGACGGTGTCTTATCTGGTGCTGAACGCGCTATAGAGGCCAGGACCTGTTTTTGCACTTGAGAATACATCTTTTTGTTACACATTTCCAATAACCCCAAAAAGAGTAAAGCTATTTTTAGCCTCCTAAGGCTTGGGAACCTGAAAGGTTGTTTACGAATTTCTGTCATATCCCACGATTGACATAAAAACATTCCTCGGGCACCTGGGAACGTAACATTCCGGCATTACGGTATGGTAAACGCTTCTCCATTGGTCAGACCGTTGGATTACATCATCAAGCACCCTTGAGTGCCTCTCTTGCATTCGGGGGACACATTTATGAGTAATTCCATTTTCCAAATGTTTGTATTTAACTGTAAATATTGTGTTGCAAGAATACATTGCAAAAATAAAAGAAGTTAAGAAAATAAGAAAAACGGAAATATGTATTGGAAAAAGAAACGGTTTAATTTTTTGTTTGCAATTTTAAAGAATTTCAAACATAAATCTTGGGTTCCGCAGGGTTGGTGGACGTACTGCCATGAAACACAGTAAACTAAACTGCAAAAAAAATATAACAACTAAGTAATAATTCACTGACTCAAAAATGCTTTGCTACCGTTCCATTCCATCAACAACAAATATATTTTATTAAAATGTATATAATGAAGCTAATGCCACGCGATTGTCTCATTATACATTATAAGATGTTAACATGTTACCGAACACATGAAACTAAAACTTCAATAGAGAGGCAAATTATGATTGATTAACTTGTGAATGAACGAGTGGAGAGAGATTGGAAAAAACCTTCCTGCTTTGGATGTGGCCAACAACCCCGCACGTATAATCATTGTCCTCTGGTTCTGGGCTTGTCCTGGTCTCTCTCACCCATCTGGCTACGAGGACAACCCACCTGTTCAGCCCTTGTCTCGCTAATCTCTTCGAGTATGTCTTCTGAGAAGTAGCAGAACGTGCATGTCCGCAATCGATGCCCTGGTCAGCGGGGTACCTACACCGGAACACCTCCCACGTCTTGCACTTCCGGTGACTACAGCTCGCTGTCAC
The DNA here is from genome assembly GCA_945910005.1 of Isoperla grammatica. NCBI lineage: Eukaryota > Metazoa > Arthropoda > Insecta > Plecoptera > Perlodidae > Isoperla > Isoperla grammatica. The sequence goes on from OX246748.1 coordinate 1,881,722, forward strand.
GTGCACGGACAACCTTGTTGAGCCATTGTTTGGGAATTACTCGCAAAATAGTAGGCCCAGTAACATGTTTATACGGCAATTATTGTCAAAATAGAAGGCCCAGTAACATGTTTATACGGCAATTACTGTCAAAATAGTAGGCCCAGTAACATGTTTATACGGCAATTATTGTCAAAATAGTAGGCCCAGTAACATGTTTATACGGCAATTATTGTCAAAATAGTAGGCCCAGTAACATGTTTATACGGGAATTATTGTCAAAATAGTAGGCCCAGTAACATGTTTATACGGGAATTATTGTCAAAATAGTAGGCCCAGTAACATGATTATACGGGAATTGTCAAAATAGTAGGCCCAGTAACATGTTTATACGGGAATTATTGTCAAAATAGTAGGCAAAGTAACATGTTTATACGGGAATTATTGCCAAAATAGTGGGCCCAGTAACATGATTATACGGGAATTGTCAAAATAGTAGGCCCAGTAACATGTTTATACGGGAATTATTGTCAAAATAGTAGGCCCAGCAGTGGCGTAACTAAGGGGGGGGGGGGGGGTTAGGGGGTTTAAACCCCCCCCCCGAAACTACATCGAGAATGACTTTACTTAATACTACATTTACTTAATACTATAAGATCCCTAAACCACTTCAGTGTATAACAATCGCAACAAATAATATTTTCATTATATTTACCATACCACTTCACTTAGATAAGATGTATAATTTCTTTCAATCATTCAATTATATTCATGTGTTCATCTACAACTAATATACCTTTCGCTCGAACCAGTAAAAGTAAGGGCGCCTATAAATAAAAATGCATTAATCTAGTATTGCAATATGACGCTCCGTGAATTAAAATTTAAATGTAGGTCACAGTGACCACAATGTTTCACTTCATGTTGAGATTATATTGAACAACCATAAAACATTAAAAAGCACAATTTCTATGCAATTCTTATTTAGAAAAATAATTGATACCCACTGTAACACTGTAACTTCAATATAATACAAACAAACGAGTACTTCGAGTAGTAGGCCTATTATTTGAGTCTAAAAGGCACGAAATAATAATTATAGAAGTGAAAAAAATTTCGCCTTTGGCGAAATGGCCTCCGGCGGCTGGGGCTTCGCCCCAGACCCCTTTCAGTCCCCTCATATCACTTTTCTTAAATTAACCCCCCCCCCCCCGAAATAATTCCTAGTTACGCCACTGAGGCCCAGTAACATGTTTATACGGGAATTATTGTCAAAATAGTAGGCCCAGTAACATGTTTGTACGGGAAATATTGTCGCGTTTTGAATTGAAGAGCGAAGCCATGGAAATAAGTTATTTCCATTACAAGAAGCACTTCTCACAGCAGAACGTATTGTTACATCAATAAGCAACCACTACGACGCTAGAATGTAATTTGTGGCAGTTTAGTCCGAATTGGCCGTGGTAGAACAAAATAGAGCCAATCTTATGTGTGGCAATAGTGGTTCTTGATATGGACAGAGCAGACAGGAATCGATCTTGAAGTATCGATAGTCATAATAATACAAACCGACCTCGGATCTGCCGCCCCTTTCATGGCCACTAATTCAACGTAAATCAACAGATTCCTTGCATTTTTCCACACATTCGTAAATGTAGTCTCCCGCACTACACGACTGCGCATGCTCCCAGGTCCAGTGTGCGTGCGTGCGTGCGTGTGCGTGCGTGACGCAAGTATAACCGTCTTCCGGGCGCCCTACGCGCACAAAGCGCGAAGGGATTACACCAACGCGTCATCGGAGACTTTAATTCCGGCCCAGCCATTGTCAAAACTAGCGGGTGGTTTTAGAAATGTCCGAATAATTGCCGACAGTGGTCAAACTGGCAAGACGTGTCGCGTATTGTCACCGTTTGATTGGCAAGGAAATACAATGGCTACATTCTCTGACAATGGTACAAGTACAACTATAGATGTAATGGGCACAACTCCCACATGTCCGCTATAGTAGGCCTACCACTGTACAGCTGCAGACATTCATTATGCAGCTGTTGAGGTTTATTGCAATCAGTTGCTATTTTAAAAGAAAACTATAGATTGGAAATGAAAAAATGGGTTTATCTGCACTTTTAATCCCTTAGTTTGGAGTTTCCAGCAAGGGTAGCACTTTCCATATACATGGTTTTCCCTAAGAGCTAAACAATTCATAAATTATGTTTCATGCACGCGGCGCGCCCCATCTTTATACAGCTCACCTCGACGGCTTTTCTTGCTGGTGTTGTAGGTTTGTAAAAATCTAAAAATGTTAATGATTTAATAAGCATCATCCACTCTCTTATGAAACTAATTCCAGCTACTATTGCTATAGTACTGTGTACCGACAACATCACACATCATAATAAATATGCGTTCCGGTTCCTTTTAAATTACAAATTAAGCCCTGAATGAGTTAAATTACTAATTGATTTATAAAAGGTGAATGTGAAAAGTGTATAAATAAACCCTATGTGTTATAAACTGTGTTATTCTATGTAAGTTACCAACTAATTGGGCAACTTGTTTCAATTGTTTGGCGATCTTTACCGACGATTGTGTTGCGAGTTACATAAACAACCCCTAACTTATATTTACACCATTCAACGGGGCATCATGATCCCATCTGACATTCTTGATACCCCCCCCCCCCTGCTTTATTTATTTACAACTTGCCCGTCAGGTTTACTACAAGGTAGGCAGCCACTTTTTGTCTACTTGATCTGTTTTTTGGGGTTACGGGTCCATGACACCAATACAACCCCTCTTTTTATCTCGTAAGGGATGTTGATGAACTGTTAGAGGGTAAGTCATATATTTTTTGTCAACCTTGCATCGATCGATGGAGTATTGAAAAGTGTGAAGTCGTTTTACATCCCTCGTTTTTTATTCAGATTTTTTCCACTTTCCTACTTGTTGTATTGTATATGTATGTATCCATGGTTTTTGCTCGGCTGCCCCAATTGTTCACTAAGTTGTATTTCATCGAGGCTTATTTAGAAAACCTTCACCTCTGGGCGTCTACTTTGTTAAGCGTCTACTTTGTTAAGCGTCTACTTTGACGTAGTAAAATGCGTGTCTTGTCTCCCGAGCCTGGACAGCAGAGTAGAAAGATGCCCATACAATACAAATATCTCGCAGACTATTGTGTAGCCGTGTTTTCTTAAGATCATCTTTTATTTGAAGAATAATAGTTCTGTTCCAATAATTAATGATGGTTTGTAGTTGTACACGGATCCCTATTGTAGGGTTCACACCATGGCTGTACCACGTCTGCCCCTGGTATAGTAGGATGTTTAGATAGTTGAGAAGGAATGTCCGAGGGTTGTCATTCCCCAAGCGTGCATGCCGTGGGACTGAGGAATAATCTTTATCGGGATTGCCGGCGAACGGTATCGAACCGGAGACCTCCCGAATGAGTCTCGCGTGGTACCGCTGAGCCAACTATATCGGGAGTTACTGAGCCACCTCTGTCTCAGCCATTTGTTTTATACTGGAAGTACAGATGTGTTTTTTATCTATAAAAAACTAATTAACTTTAAAAATAAAACTAGCGTTAATTAATTAATTCGCCCTCAAATGTGTTTCATCTCATTGTATTCCTATGTAGTTCCTTGTTATCGTGTAATTGACAGGGACCTGTACAGACATTTTTACTGGGGTAGAGTTTAAGATTTTCCAAACTCAAGGATTTTGATTTTATTTGGTTCGCCGCCGTCATTGGCCGGAATGTGGTGACGTAAACGAAGGTTGCATATCGTTCTCTGGATGTAATAATAATATTCAAGATTTCAAACACATTGATAATAATTGTTAATTTTAGGAAATGAAATTCTGATCCGATACAGCTTTTGCCATAACCCAGTGACATAGTAAGGGGTTACCAAGAATGTATGTTCGCTCCCCCCCCAATACTTCCACGTTCCCATCAGCACAAACAAACGAGGGCAATCATGTTAAAGCTCTGCATGTACTGTACAATGTATGGGAAAGTTGACAGTCCAATGATTTTGTTCGGCTACTTTTTACTTCTTTTCTTTAGCCGATGTAACAATTGGAAAACGATTCTGCTTCAAGGTCAAGCAAAGTAGGGGTGGTTCTATTCTGAAGGCGACCCAAAGAGTGAAAAAGTTCGCAATTCATCAATTGTCAGACAACCAGCGCCGCCTGCAATTACCTACAAAGAGTCTAGAAAACGGAAAAAGGCTAAAAACCCGGCTAAACCGGGCTTGCACAATGAGCGATGATAACGACCGGTCTTTGTTCCCGGGCGATTGTCATTTGTTGCGCCGGTGATTTATGGAACAGATGGACGGACGCGTTTTTTCCACTCGTGGTCAATATTGTTGGAAATGTATCGGTTGGACTGAACATTGCGGGGTGGGACAATGAAGGCGCAGCAACCTGGCGCGGGGTAGCAAATAGGCCTGCATGCCGGTAGCACCAGCACGAGTATTACGGCATGGGGGAGCTTGCCCCCCCCCCCCCCCCTCCCCCCCTTTAGAGTTGATACATTTTGGAAAATTACGCCTGAGAAAATAATGAGCGTGTTGGGAAAGTTATTGTTTTTTTACATAGAAAATAAAATGCATACAACAATTGGGTAGGAGTAATCATCGAATGCCTATGAGCTTAGGGTCCAATATGAATGTGGGTATCAATCTGTGGATTTATTTGAAACAGATCTTATTCTTTTCTCTGTCTCTTTTTTTCTACTCATACCTATATTGCTGCAATACTTGAACCGTGGTGTACCTTTCATTTGTGCTGCAATTATATTATTCAATTTTAAATGTGCCCAAATAAACGAACTCTCAAATACATTAAATTGTCCATTTTCTTTCTACGTTTTCTCTATTTCCTAACTTGTCCCGTGTCATTGCTAGTAGACAATGTTCCTTTTCCTGATGAAAAACATATTTACCTGTTTGTATAAACAGGCACAGCGCAAGACTGTAACGATCCCTCTCATTTGTTACGGGACTACATGAGGGGGTTGAAGGGGGAGGGCTGGAATAACACAAGACAATGGTTCTGACTTTGAGTTCACTTTATTACTCGACAAGGAAACACAGAACACTTTATATACTTTATATAGTAGGATGTTGTGTATGAAGGCACAATGAACATATCCTTACAGTAGGAAACTAAACAAATCAGTCCATATTGTTATTTACTTCACACATTTGGAATGTCTGCATTCATTCAATCTGATATGAACGAACCATAGGAACTCTTTTCAAGTTGATATTTTTATCATAAATATTCTCAAAAATACTTCAATAGACAGACAGACATACAGATAGACAGACAGGATGATGAATGATCTGATGAAATGTAAACTGTAGTTTGCACGATGGAAACGCTCAGTAGTTTCACTAGAGATCAATATACAATGACTTCGTTACTCACATTTACATTACATAAATAATAAACAAAGGAAAAGTTAACATTTCATTTGAACTTTTAGTATAGAAAATAGGCACAGTCATGACAAAAAGTCAACAGTCAAAAATAGTAGTTATCTCTCCGTGTGCCACAAGATCATTATAGAATCACATTTGAATAGTAAGTGCAATAATATACTTTCATTATTGCCAATATAAATATGTATAATAGTCTCCATCAAAACAAAGGACAAATATTAATGGGTTATAATTTAACCACTCCTAAAAACAAACTAGTTATTTTGATTGTATTGCTCAAGCTCTTACAACATTATCTAAATGATATCTAGACACTATCATGGACAATATCAACTAATTGCCACCCGTATGATGAAAATTGTACATGACTCCCACAAATCATCAATATATTATATTATATAAATATATCAAAACTACTTTCCAACCTCTCTTTGGTCGCTTCCCGCTATTCTACACAAAGTTGTTTGATTATAGTAATGGCATAATATGACTCCCCTGTTTTCTGCCATGTTTTGTCAGTATGACTAGGGAGGTGAAGGCAACATAACAGTCTTTGTTTCAATGGTCACGTGAACTAGCTTAAAAAACAGCCACAGGAAAAACGTATTTACAAACAAAATCTAAACAACTAAAGTATGTACAAATTAAATATAAGTCAGAAATGTTCAGAATTGAACAGTAGACGAAGAAGAAAAAAACAAAAACTAATTGATTGTAAATCTCTTCGTCAGAAAAAAACTAAACCCGTTTTGTTTCCGAAACTCTGCTTGCTAGAACAGCTTTACGCGACTAAAAATACAAAAATAAATACAAAAGATACAGAAAACAATAAAAACGAAAAATTGCACATGTTGTTGAATGAACTTGACTGTAAACAAAGGAAGGTTTATGTACAAGTTGGTCGTGGACTAGCCCACTCAGCAGTGAGAGGTGCGGGCGATGTGGAGGAAGAACGACACCTTGTCAGTGGTCTGCTGGCCGCACATGTTACACTTGAAGGGGTCCTGGAAGCCGTGGTAGCCCATGTGCATCGTGTACATGACGATGTCCCTGAACGCGATGTCGCAGAACTGACAGTTGTAAACGTCCTCCTTGGGCGCCGCGACGCTCTCGACAGTCGTCGGTATCTCCTCCACCTCCACCCTCACCACCTTCCTCGGCGGCGACCCCTCTACTTCGTCGTCCTCCTCGTCCGGCTGGTGCTGCAGCTTCATCGCAATGCGCTCCAGCTTGAACGCCTTCCCTTTGCGCCGGCTCTTGCTGCCCCCGGCCGGCGCCACCGTCGCTTCCGGTTCCGCCCGGCTCAGGTCCAGCGGCGTACCGGGGCCCTCCTCCTTGACGCCCTCTTCAACCCCGCCGACCACGTCAAGGATACTCTCCTCGCTGACCACCTTGGTCATGTAATCCTTGAGACTCTCAGAGGGGGCGGCGACGTTGTTGTTGTTGTTGTTGACGAAGCTCATGATCCTCTCCATGCTTGCCTTCTCGGGCCCCCCCTCCTGCGGCTGGTGGTGGGGGAACGCGGGGAAGGGGTGGTTGTGCGGGAAGGCGTTCATCAAGGGACCATACGGGAAGGGTACTTGAGGCCCCGGGACCATGAATGGAGTCTGATACATCGGGAACTGGTTCGGTACCATCGTGGGGCCGCCGTCGTCTTCCTTGGGCTTGAGTTTGGGACCGCGTCGCGTCCCGTAGACGTCGATGATGGGGAGGGGGTTGGGGGAGCCGTCGGGGTTCAACACCATGGCCGGCTTGTGCGTGTACTTGCGTAGATGCAGCTTGAGACTGTGACAGTACTTGGTAGCGTAGTTGCAGTCGGCGCAGCGGTACTGATACACGTTGGAGTGAGACTTGAGGTGAGAGTTGAGCATAGACTTGTTGACGCACGAGTAGGAACACTTGTCGCACTTGAACGGCTTCGAGCCGAAGTGGTTCCGCAGGTGGTACTCGAGGTGGTGTTTGTACTCCGTCACAAAGGGACACTTCGGGCACGTCAGCAGTTTCTCGAGCTTGATGTGGGAGCGAGAATGTTCCCAGAAGACCAGTTTGGTGACGGAGACGAAGTCGCATTGTTTACAGCGGAATGTCTTTACCTTGCCTTGAGAGTTGACGCGCGGGATTCGAACCCCGGGCTCGTCGCCGTCCATCGAGCCGTCGTTCTGAGGGAGAACACACAAGGTTGTAGCACGCACGGAGACTTGTTGCACGGCCCACTTTGCCACCATAAATAAGCTTATGACCATCAGATTCGTATCAAATAAACTAAATGTTTATGTTTATGAATTAAGATGCTACATGTAAATTTATTAATATTGAAAACAACAAGGTTTGCATGGCGGTCGTTTGCAGGTAAACGCCAACCTGTAAGGGATTTGTGTACAACAAAAAGATTAAGGAGCTTAAAAAAACTATCCACTCAGGGAATCGAACCCAGATATTCTGGATTGCACACCTTCGCTATTTGACATAGACAACACTTTTCAAATGATGTTTTTTCACATTCTAGGTCTCTGAACGAAATTACCCCTTGCAAGCGAGTCAACTCAAGTGAAACAGCAGCCAACCATCTTCAACTAACTCCACACAGCTCAGAATGTACATCATTGGTAAGTCAATATACTATCGATCAAGTAGACTTACCTCGTTGTCGCCGGTATCGGGTTCGGTGTCCGGTGAGAGCAATTGGTCGTGTTCGTCCCTCATGTGTACGCGCAGTATGTCCACCCCTTGGGCCGTGAAGTCGCACAACGTACACTTGTGCTCGTAGTGGGTGCCCAGATGGCAGTGAAACTGCGGCCTAGGCAGGTCAAACAACACACGTTATAACATTGCTCGTAGTGGGTGCCCAGATGGCAGTGAAACTGCGGCCTAGGCAGGTCAAACAACACACCTTATAACATTGCTCGTAGTGGGTGCCCAGATGGCAGTGAAACTGCGGCCTAGGCAGGTCAAACAACACACGTTATAACATTGCTCGTAGTGGGTGCCCAGATGGCAGTGAAACTGCGGCCTAGGCAGGTCAAACAACACACCTTATAACATTGCTCGTAGTGGGTGCCCAGATGGCAGTGAAACTGCGGCCTAGGCAGGTCAAACAACACACCTTATAACATTGCTCGTAGTGGGTGCCGAGATGGCAGTGAAACTGCGGCCTAGGCAGGTCAAACAACACACCTTATAACATTGCTCGTAGTGGGTGCCCAGATGGCAGTGAAACTGCGGCCTAGGCAGGTCAAACAACACACCTTATAACATAGCTCGTAGTGGGTGCCCAGATGGCAGTGAAACTGCGGCCTAGGCAGGTCAAACAACACACGTTATAACATTGCTCGTAGTGGGTGCCCAGATGGCAGTGAAACTGCGGCCTAGGCAGGTCAAACAACACACCTTATAACATAGCTCGTAGTGGGTGCCCAGATGGCAGTGAAACTGCGGCCTAGGCAGGTCAAACAACACACGTTATAACATTGCTCGTAGTGGGTGCCCAGATGGCAGTGAAACTGCGGCCTAGGCAGGTCAAACAACACACCTTATAACATTGCTCGTAGTGGGTGCCCAGATGGCAGTGAAACTGCGGCCTAGGCAGGTCAAACAACACACGTTATAACATTGCTCGTAGTGGGTGCCCAGATGGCAGTGAAACTGCGGCCTAGGCAGGTCAAACAACACACCTTATAACATTGCTCGTAGTGGGTGCCCAGATGGCAGTGAAACTGCGGCCTAGGCAGGTCAAACAACACACCTTATAACATTGCTCGTAGTGGGTGCCGAGATGGCAGTGAAACTGCGGCCTAGGCAGGTCAAACAACACACCTTATAACATTGCTCGTAGTGGGTGCCCAGATGGCAGTGAAACTGCGGCCTAGGCAGGTCAAACAACACACCTTATAACATAACTCGTAGTGGGTGCCCAGATGGCAGTGAAACTGCGGCCTAGGCAGGTCAAACAACACACGTTATAACATTGCTCGTAGTGGGTGCCCAGATGGCAGTGAAACTGCGGCCTAGGCAGGTCAAACAACACACCTTATAACATAGCTCGTAGTGGGTGCCCAGATGGCAGTGAAACTGCGGCCTAGGCAGGTCAAACAACACACCTTATAACATAGCTCGTAGTGGGTGCCCAGATGGCAGTGAAACTGCGGCCTAGGCAGGTCAAACAACACACCTTATAACATTGCTCGTAGTGGGTGCCCAGATGGCAGTGAAACTGCGGCCTAGGCAGGTCAAACAACACACCTTATAACATAGCTCGTAGTGGGTGCCCAGATGGCAGTGAAACTGCGGCCTAGGCAGGTCAAACAACACACCTTATAACATTGCTCGTAGTGGGTGCCCAGATGGCAGTGAAACTGCGGCCTAGGCAGGTCAAACAACACACGTTATAACATTGCTCGTAGTGGGTGCCCAGATGGCAGTGAAACTGCGGCCTAGGCAGGTCAAACAACACACCTTATAACATAGCTCGTAGTGGGTGCCCAGATGGCAGTGAAACTGCGGCCTAGGCAGGTCAAACAACACACCTTATAACATTGCTCGTAGTGGGTGCCCAGATGGCAGTGAAACTGCGGCCTAGGCAGGTCAAACAACACACGTTATAACATTGCTCGTAGTGGGTGCCCAGATGGCAGTGAAACTGCGGCCTAGGCAGGTCAAACAACACACGTTATAACATTGCTCGTAGTGGGTGCCCAGATGGCAGTGAAACTGCGGCCTAGGCAGGTCAAACAACACACCTTATAACATTGCTCGTAGTGGGTGCCCAGATGGCAGTGAAACTGCGGCCTAGGCAGGTCAAACAACACACGTTATAACATTGCTCGTAGTGGGTGCCCAGATGGCAGTGAAACTGCGGCCTAGGCAGGTCAAACAACACACCTTATAACATGATGTAAAACATTGACTTCTTCTATTATAACGTGATAACCAAAAAAGTTGTGTTGTTGAAGAGACTGTGTTAGGTCAAAAGTACAAGTACTGTATTTTTACTAAAAGCCCCCCCCCCCCCCCCCCCCCCCTTCCCACAATTTCTCTATTATTTAATATTTACCATTTTTTCTCCTGTAAAGAGACTTTTCGAAGCAATTAATTGTAGAGCATATGACTAATTGTACTGTAGAGCAATTGTCTGCCTATCTAGAGGACTGTTGGAGTTCTACGTAGGGGCGCCTCACAAGGGTTGGTACTAGGGTAGTCGTGCCTGTCTATCTAGAGGAGTATTGGGCGCCTTAGAAGGGTTGGTACTAGGGTAGTCGTGCCTTACAAGGGTTGGTACTAGGGTAGTCGCGCTCTTACAAGGGTTGGTACTAGGGTAGTCGCGCCCTTACAAGGGTTGTTACTAGGGTAGTCGTGGACTCACCTGGACGTGGTGGTGAAGGTGCAAAGCGGGCACTGCATCTTCTCCCCTCCCTCACACTCGCCCTGCTCGGGGCACAGCGGGCCTGATCGTTCCAGCGCCGCCTGGAGACCCTTGAGCGCGCCTTGATCGGCCGCCATCTTGTCGGGGTAGTAGCCGTCGCCCTCGGACGCGGAGGACGCCGAAGAGTTGTCGTCGACGGGGTTGGGGGGTGGCGCGGCCAGGGGTGAGGTGCGTCGCGCCCCCTCGTCGTGGCCGACCGGGGAGTTGTGGGGGGCGAAGTACACGGGGGACTGGACCCCCCCGGGAAACATGTTGAAGCCCGGCCTAGGGTTCGGCGAGTTGATTCGGATGATTCCGTTGAGGTTCGGGCTGACTCGCTCGGGCTGGGCGTTGAACGCGGGACTGTAGGGGGGCCGGGGGGCGTGGTTGGGGGGCGAGGGGCCGCTGGATGAGCTGCCGTGGTCCTGGGAGATGCCGGAGTCGTTGACTGGGCTGTGACGGTCCTGGTCCAGACTCAGCGGTTCTGTTTTCTGCAACAAGAGGAACACTCGAGTCACTCCCTTAGTCGCGCTGCGTCGCCTCCCTACTCGTACTGAGAGGTGTCTCATGGGGGGGGGGGGGGGGGGGGGGCTCGTCGAGGAACATCATGAGAGCAATGCAGCTAGGTCTAATAGTAAATACAACTTGGGCCAATAATTTCTACTTTTTGACCGCAAAAGTAACTTTTTTTGTAATAATCCTGTTTCTAAGAATAGACAAATATATAATACTTGTACATATATTTAAAATTTAGAATAAATGAAAATAGCATTTCCGTGATTTAAAAAAAAAAATGCTTCCAATTATTTAATCAAAATGTACACGTATCGAAACCTTCGTTGATATTTCAACTACAATCATATTTCTCCCTGAGGACAGAACCCCCCAAGGGTGTGAGGGTTAGAGCATGGCATGAGTCTCGTTGGACCAAGAGAGTATGATACTCAGTACTCACCACTAGTGTCTGGTGCGAGGGAATGTGCCACGGAGCGGAGCTCTCGTAGCTGACCAATCCCTGGCCGGGGTGACGCAACAGACTGGACATGGCGCACACGGGGGTGTTCATGACGTCATCGACACCTGGAACAAGGGGGGGGGGGTTGTTAGAACGGACCATTCAGTTTCGTGTAGTATTTGCTGTTTTACGATGTACTCGACAGCTAGGTCATCAGAATCATCACACATTGCCGGGGTCGTCATAAGGGGTGTCCAGTATGTGTGTGTGTGGGGGGGGGGGGGGGGTCGTAAAGAGGGCCGGCATGAATGAGAAGAGAGACAGACGGGAAAGTGAGCAAGACCATTTCAAGCTTTGCACG